>CAJHNH020001415.1:95000-117500 GCA_905116865.2 Candidula unifasciata | reverse complement strand
TATTTGAAAGAAAAAAAAAAAAGGTATGAAGTAACATGATTAATAATTATTTCAAAATGTGTTCATACTGTTTGTTCAAGTGGGTTGCAAAATGGGTATCAAGTGTGCATAAGCTTCATTTCTTAAAGATATAAAACACAATATGTACATCCATCGATACTTCACAACAGTCACACATTTGCAGTCATTTCTTGTTCATAGATCCACAAAACATGGAACATTTCTGACTCATTTATTCTTCACACCCATCATTTCAAATATACTGTAGACACTTAAAACACAGTAAGGGGCATTAATATTAATTGTTTCCTGTCCTTAATATGGCGTGTTACAGTTTTTAATAAATAAAATTTATTTGTTTTCTAGTGTTGCCACTTGTGACCTGAGTAAAGACAGTTCATCATCATCATCATCATTATCATCATCAATATCATCATCATAATATTGTGCCATTATATGTCACAAAGGACCGGCAGTCTGTTCTTCCAGTCCGTTTCTTGCCGTGCAATTGTCTCAGCATCTCGGTTCAGATTCAGCCCAACACGTCTGGTTTCTAGTATTACAACCTTCATCTGAGTTTGTTTTGTTGTTGATGTTCTCGTTTCCACAATCCATTTGTTTTCAGTTAAAGTGCACGTCTGGTGATTTTCTGCACACTTCTTCTCATGATATGTGCAATATATCGCTATCTTTGGGTGTCTTTTCTTTTTCTTCTTCTTCTTTTGTTGTCTCACATATGCCAGGTTGCAGTCCAGTGTCGTGGTTTTTTTAATTTGTTTTGCGCTTCTCGGTTGGCTTGGTGATAGATTTGTTCATCTTTTTTGCAAATTTCTGCTACACCATTTATCCACATCTTTCTTGGTTTTCCTCCCGCCTTCCTCTCAGATGTTCTGCTGTGAAAAGTCTCATATTCAGTCTGCTCTGGCTGCATTCTCACTAGAGAACCACTTCATTCATTGTCTGTCAGTATTACCCATAGTCTTATTCCAACTTTCTCTCTAATGCTGGTATTCATAACCCTGTCTCTTCTTGTGTTGTAAGTGACCTTACGGAGAACAGCTCATCACATATGTATTAAATATTTCTTGTGTAGTAGCAATCAATTACACCACTGCCAGCTTGCTAGGCCCGTCGCGTGGCGGGACAGGAACAAATCTGACTAGGTTGGTGCCCGTCTCCTTCTAGGCAAGCCATTGTACTGTTAGCCTGAAACCTATTTTTGATTGTCTTTTAACTATTCTAATCAGCAGCTGCACATACATTCTTTTGTTTCTTTGCCCTTTTCGAATTCATCCCAGTTTTCTGTTTCGTGAAGTCCTTTTATGAATCATGGCGTGATAAATACATTCAGGATTCAGAATAGATAAGCGTTCACAGAAGACAGAAATAGTGATTCCATAAGCATGTTCTGAAACAGTGGGCTGAGATTGGAAAGGTCCATCACATTTGAAGTACATCTTTGTGAAGGTTATGCGGGTATTGCTACTAATGAAAGAGCTGATAGGTTGACCAACTTAGCCGTAGATGTAGATGGCTGACCTATGGACTGCAATGAAACTGTTAACACCCTTAAAGAGAGAGAGAGAAGATGATTGGAGGAATTTGGGGCAGCGTGTCCTCGTCATCGCTAAGAACCCAAGAATTTGGAGTAAAAAATAAGCACTACTGGCTACACCAGACATATGTGAAGTCTTGTCAACCAGCATAGGACCAGCACTTTCAACTGTATGAAGCTGATGTTGATGGTGAAGCTACACCCTACAAGGAGTATACTAAGAGAGAAGAGGGACGTAGAGCAAGATGTAAACAAAGAACAAGATAGGAAAATAACATCAAAAAACTCTACAGCACTACGACGTGTCTTTGGTCGAAGTAGCTAAAAGAACACGACGCAGGACCTTATATCTCCCTTGACGTCCGGAGCAGTAAAAGAGGACGTAAATAAGAAGGATAAGAAGCAGAAGCTGATGTACATGATGAAGGAGGAATCTGAGCACCAATGGACATGTCCGGAGTGTCCGGAAGATAACCTAACATATAACTCTGAAGTAATGATGCTTTTTCCCTGTGGCTAATAAGTGTCATGTCTGTGCAATAATTTAACAATAGCAAACTGTTAAAATATGGAGCAAAACTGTCACATGAAATTTTTTTTTCTTTGCCGAAACTGTTGCCAATTTTTCTGACCCCTGTAATTTACGCAGATACATATTGTCTTAAAACTCAACAGTAGAAACTACTTTAATCATGAACATCTTAAACCAACAGTGTATAAAGTAAGCAATACGTACGCAGTACAAAATGGAATATGTAAACAGGACAGTACAAGTATACAAGTAACCATCACAGTATGAATACATCAGTATAATATGTTACCATCACAGTACAAATACATCAATGTAAGATGTAATCATCACAGTAAAATACACCAATTATTTTGAAATCAACTCAGTTCCCCGCCAGTGCTTGCTTGACATGATCACAGAACGCGTACGATGCAGTCAACACAGTACAGCAACGATGTTTCAAATAAGCAACAATGACACAGTATCAGCTATGTCAGATGTAACTAGCATCACACACCGGCCGTGTCAAACACAGCCAACACAACACGGCCACAAGGAAAAATACAACAGATATAAAACACTCGCAATGTCAGACGAAACAAAGAGAGCATACAATGAAATGTAAATACTGATCCACCACCAGTCGAGGGGTCGATCCTGGTGCAGGTTTGGGATCAGGGTTAGGAATGCACAAGATAGAGAGTCAAATGCTTATGAAAAAATAGGAATCAAGGAAATGGACAGCATCCATGCCCTCTAACATTTGTTGGGAGAAAACTGAGCACTTATGCATTTGTCCTGAGCGCAATGATTCATTTTTGCTAATTATCACTTTAATCATGAGGTCTTTTTCAGAAGGTGGCTCACTTCACAGCACACTTAAAGTCTCTTTCTCTAGCCGATTCTCCAGGGCTATATGCTTTCATAGGCAATGCATCGTCAATGTATTGTATCCACCTCAGCAAAGGTCTAACTCTGCTTCTTTTTCCTGAAATTATATCCTCCATCCTTTCATCAACGTCCTCTCCAGGTTTCGTCTGATAGTTACTTTTAGGGGCCGCGTTAGCGCAGTCTCCTAGGTTGTTGCGTATCCTTTACAGGACGTTGCAGAACCAACCCTAACAGCCCCTGGCTGTTGTGTGGTTTCTCTAGGCAAATTACGTCCAGTAGTTTGCCATTGCTTTCTGGACGGTCGGCTTTATTGATACCACTGTCGAAACCAACGCAAGGTGCATTGCCCGCAGCTGGGATCGAACCCGGCATCCCTGCATTACGAAGCGAAGTGTTCGCATCGACTTAGCCACAGAGCCGACTAGCGCAGTCTAGGAGACTCAAATCCAGCGGCGACTCGCTGCAGCCCACTTTTGGTGTTCAAAACCGGGTGGTTCCCGGAGTTTACACAGCCTCTAGGAAATGGGTACCAGAGTTGAAGCTCTAGGATAAATGAAGGAACGTCATTGTAGCTACGGAGTTACGTGCGAACGGCGACACAGGCGGACAATTTCGTGTCCGTACTGGTGGCAGAGCACTTATTGTTTATAACCGTGTGCAACGACGATGGTTCACATCTCCCGACTTTACCTTTTTTTTTAAAAAAAAACCTTTTAGTTACTTTTAAAAACTCAGTAAGCAATCCCACATTTCTTTATAGACGGCTAAACATTCAATGCTTGAGGTAGTCAATCTTACACTGTATATGTTTGTGTTTCTGTACATTTCCTGCTACTTATCGCAGGCTGGACCACCCTGTTAGCCGAGCTAAAGTTTTACAAAAATTATCACACTGAAATGCATTTGAATCCATTTCCATCAGGTTGGTAGGTGTAATGAGTCATCTCCTCTTGTGTATCTCATTATCATAAGCTATTCTAAATAAGTGGTCTTAAGAATAATGTGCAAGTGTCCAGACTGAGTGGCAAGTGGGGGTAAGCACGTACTTGACGAGGCAAGCATGAATTTTGCGTAGGTGGCAAGTCATGAGAAGCGGACAGTGTAAGAAATGCATAAGAACATTCTAGAAGGAAAAGGTTACATAAACCACGAACAACTGAGATAGTTTAGTTTTGTGTCGACGTGGTCTTGTTCAAGGTTAAAGTGCGTGAAGTGAATGAAGTCTGAATTGAGTGCGTTATTGTTTCACCTTACCAGCCGAAGAAACCTGGCTAACCAATCCATGAAGACACGGAATTGATAAATGAAACTGCGACGTTTCTAGTGCCATTTTTGTGAGTTTGAGAAGTGCAAATCATCGGATTCGGTAACAGTATCATTCCTTATTGTTTGATTGTCCTCATGAACACTTTTGAGATGATTGTTTAGAGAAGACAGCGTTGCAAATTAAAGTGAATCGTTGTCAGCTGTCTGACAACGTGAGTTCCTGTTACAGTTTACTGTGTTGCAGTATTCAAGAATGTGTCAGAGTAGACTGCGTATGATTAGAGCCAAGAGAGTCCATGCACAGTCGTCGCAGTAAGAGCAGAGTCGTCGCAGCAGGCAAACTGCTTTTCACTGCACTTCATGGCTGCCAACAGTTACTTAACTCTTTCAGCCCCAAGCAATGTGCCAGGTGTAATTATAGTTATGAAGCTTGGCTAGAGAATTTTAATTGAGTCAGGCTTCTTCACTTACCACTTTCTCTCTCTCTCTCTCTCTCTCTCTCTCTCTCTCTCTCTCTCTCTCTCTCTCTCTATATATATATATATATATATATATATATATATATATATATATATATATATATATATATATAAAACCTCTTTGAATGTAATACACTTGTGATTATTCACTGTGCTTGCCTACTTGAACATTTGCTGGCCAAACTTTCAAGGACTGAATAAGTTAACATTAACTCAAGGTTTCATACTGACTGTATGTGTTGTCATTTCCGATGGTTGCCTTATGCATGTAATGCATGTGTATGCTATTGATGTGCCAAGACTGCTATTTGTGTCAGCCTGTTTCCCTAAGGGACAGGGATGGGTATTTGTTGGGGTTTTCGCTAACACAAGAGCCTTGCAACTATGGGGTGACCCGCTGAAGTTGGATCTGCATTTAATTCACTAAATTAATCCTGTTAATCTTTTCTCGGTGTTTTGCTCACAGTACTGGTGGTAGTCATTGACCCTTGCTGGATTGCTATCCATAGGATTACACTCCAAGGATGAGAAACAAATAGGAGCTAATCACAAAACCTCGTTTTCAACCATATTCTTCTTCTCTTCGTCGATAATTCTATCAGATCACTGGTTTATACAACAAACAATAGCACTAACTATAACACTATTCGTCGCAAGTTACGACAGCTACTGCAGTCACTATGGTCAGACCTAGGAAATCCACAAGACGTTATAACTCACACAAAGAAGATGACCAGAAAGTGGACTAAAAAAGCAAAACCTCTCATTCTGACGCTAATACCAGAGAGACTAGGTCGTTGAATAAGGAAACAGTCAAAACAGAAACCAAGAAGAAACAGCCCAATTAACCGGAGACCATGGCTGAGCAGATTCTTCTTCTTCTTCTTTTTCTTCTTCTTCTTCGCGTTCCCCAGCTGTACACTCTGGTGGAAAGTTCTGGTTGTTCGTCCACTTCTGAACTGCAGTCCTGCTCCAGAACCTGAGTGTTGCGTGTGCATCAGTTATACAGATCTGATTCAATTGAATGCAGACTGTTGATTCCTTGCCTCTCAGGCAGATGCAATCCGACTTCAAAGGAAGCTCCCCAATTAGTCGACTTTTACGACATGCTTTTGGGTAGGCAGAGGGTCTATTCTTGTTTTCCCCACGATGGAGCCCCGAAACCCACACGGGAAGCTGAGCAGATTAAAACACCAAGAACAGATGTGACTACCTCGGAGAGGAGTGATCAGCCAGATAGTATCCAGAAGCAGAGCACCGAAACAGATGCTATCAGGGGGTATTCCAAAGTAATAAACGATCTAATACAGAATCCACCTCTCGCCCCCCCCCCCCCCCCCCCTCCCTAATCCTGTGGCTAGATACCTGGAATGCCCATATCTACAGCAGTGCAGAGAGGCTAACGAAAACAACAATCAAAGAGAACTTAATATAAAAAGAAACCTAAAGAAGATATGAGGCATCCAGGTGCGACGCCTTGCTGGGCAATTCGAGACTTCAAGATCAGATCGACCAGTTGAAGAATGATATCCAGAATCTGCAAGATGCAAAAACTGCTGCACAGCAGATACCAGTAAAGAGGGAGATGAAGAAGATAAGAGACGTACTGAAAACTACATTAGAAGTCAAAAGGCAGGCGGCGACTGAGGCAACATCAATGGACGAGTTCATAGCATAGATTGTGGCAATGCTCAGAGATTTCTTTTTAAAGCGAGAAACAGCTCTAGTACAACAAGAACCAGTCGACACCAAGGTTGTAAGACTTCTTAAATCAGACAAGAAATCGTAAGAGACGCAAGCAACATAGCCACAACAAAGACTGGGTGAGAACGGTAGAGCAACGGTTCCCAAGAAAACCATGAAAGAAGTGGTGAAGCGATCAAGACAGACTCTGGACAAGTGGCATAATGAACAACGTCGACTGGCGGCTTACAGGTTCTACTAAGCAGCATTAATCCAACGGAAGTATAAAATAATCCACCTAGTACAAAGGAAGTCTTACTAAGTCAGCAATAGGATGATGGCACTGAATATCTCAAATGAAGACATGCATGAAAACATCATGCAGGGAACAGTGCGAATGCCAGATCAAGATCAAGACAACAACTGAGATCCTTCTCGTATATGCCGTGGTGGAAACCACTGACACATCACAAGATGCAACAAACTGCCTGACTGTCTTCAACACAGCGACCACAATAGCAGATATATTATGAAAATGGAACAGTTGACAGCAACCAATGGCAGAAAACCTTTTAATCCGGCAAAATGGCGAGAAACAAACTAACCAGCCAGCCCTTAGATGACGGCTCTAAAACAATATGCAGAAAACCTGGCTGGACCGATATTGGATGCTATAACCATCAACACTAAGAAACCCACAATGAAATAACAGCATGCCAAAAAACTGCAATTACTGCCTTTATTTTCTCACTTTTGTGGTGTAAGCAAGGGGATCTCTGAGGATTTACGGACCCATGGCTAGTGCTTTCGCCACGAGTGTGCAGATGAGGTTTTTACTTTGCACCCAACAGAAAAAATTCGTAGCCTTACCAAGAATTCGAACCCAGGTCTCCCGCTTGAAAGCCCAGTGTTCTAACTATTCAGCCAGCCTCTCCCTTTAACAGCATGCACGGGAGCCAGAATTATAACTAATACTATCTAGAAGAGGCTAACTCCCTAGGTAGTGGTTGAACTTGGCCAGTTCAAATTAATGATGATGATGATGATGATTACTCCCAATTCTCACATTTGTAGCAGTTATGTGGACACTGCTCCCAAAATCCTCAGATATTCCTAGATCTCTAAGAGCGTTACCAATATTGGTGTGATCCACAGGCCGACCATCTGCAACTAAGAGATAACTGGACAATCTGTCAGCTCTTTCATTGCCAACAACTCCTACATACCCTGGGACGAAGATATTTCTCTTTTGACACCATACTTGAACGCATCATTCCATTTCTTCACACTTCTTCTCCAGACTATATCCTGGATAAAATATCTCACTGTACTTTTTCTTCAATAAAATCGTTACTTAAATATATTATTTCACTGATCCAGATTTTGCTTTCTCCGAACTTTATACTTGAACACATAATTCTGCTATTTCTTAGCTCATCTTCTCTGGACTTTTGTTTGAAGACATGATGACATCATTTCATACTTCATCTTCTCTGGACTTTTGTTTGAAGACATGATGCCATCATTTCATGATTCATCTTCTTTGGACTTTTGTTTGAAGACATCATGCCATCATTTAATGATTCATCTTCTCTGGACTTTTGTTTCAAGACATGATGCCATCATTTCATGATTCATCTTCTCTAGACTTTTGTTTGAAGACATGATGTCATCATTTTATACTTCATCTTCTCTGGACTTTTGTTTGAAGACATGATGCCATCATTTCATACTTCATCTTCTCTGGACATTTGTTTGAAGACATGATGCCATCATTCCATACTTCATCTTCTCTGGACTTTTGTTTGAAGACATGATGCCATCATTTCATGATTCATCTTCTCTGTACTTTTGTTTGAAGACATGATGCCATCATTTCATACTTCATCTTCTCTGGACACTTTTGTTTGAAGACATGATGCCATCATTTCATACTTCATCTTCTCTGGACACTTTTGTTTGAAGACATGATGTCATCATTTCATCCTTCATCTTCTCTGGACTTTTATTTGAAGACATTATGCCATCATTTCATGATTCATCTTCTCTGGACTTTTGTTTGAAGACATGATGCCATCATTTCATGATTCATCTTCTCTGGACTTTTGTTTGAAGACATGATGTCATCATTTCATACTTCATCTTCTCTGGACTTTTGTTTGAAGACATGATGCCATCATTTCATACTTCATCTTCTCTAGACTCTACGTTAATACTTTTTGCCTTGAGCAAGGTGTTGAGAAGAAATATAACCTGGTCCATCTTTTTGTCGATATGGTTTACCTGGGGACAGATTGTTTACAAATATGAGATGAAAAGAAATGAGTTATGGCACTATCTCACAAAACGATAAATTACTTTACAGCATGTTATGTAGAGATAAGTTAATAATGATAACTTACTTAAGAGTAAATAACAGTACAATATGTTTCACATGCAGTGAATATTTAGCATGCTTTTGTAAAATCACATATTTGAGGCCTCACTGAAGTTTTGTCTGTATTCAATACTGGGAATTCAGTGCCATAAGTTTGAAGATGCAAGCATTTTTTTTTTTAAAAATAAAGCGGACTGATTTTATTAGGTATAACACAGTTTTAACATGTTTTTGTTATTGTTGTTCTTTTTATTCAGTATTTACCTTTAAAGGGACAGTTGGCATATTATGTTGTGGTTTACAGATAGACTGAGATGTCTGTGACTTTTAGCCCAACATTTCCAATTCCAGTAAGTCTCTAATTGGTCACCTCTTACAACATGATCGCCATGGGTAGTGGGTGGTCTGTCTTGGGTAGTGGGTAGTCTGTCTTGGGTAGTGGGTGGTCTGTCTTGGGTAGTGGGTGGTCTGTCTTGGGTAGTGGGTAGTCTGTCTTGGGTAGTGGGTGGTCTGTCTTGGGTAGTGGGTGGACTGTCTTGGGTAGTGGGTAGTGGGTGGACTGTCTTGGGGAGTGGGTGGACTGTCTTGGGTAGTGGGTGAACTGTCTTGGGTAGTGGGTGGACTGTCTTGGGTAGTGGGAGGACTGTCTTGGGTAGTGGGTGGTCTGTCTTGGGTAGTGGGTGGACTGTCTTGGGTAGTGGGTAGTGGGTGGTCTGTCTTGGGTAGTGGGTGGACTGTCGTGGGTAGTGGGTGGTCTGTCTTGGGTAGTGGGTAGTGGGTGGTCTGTCTTGGGTAGTGGGTGGTTTGTCTTGGGTAGTGGGTGGTCTGTCTTGGGTAGTGAGTGGACTGTCTTGGGTAGTGGGTGGACTGTCTTGGGTAGCGGGTAGTGGGTGGTCTGTCTTAAGTAGCGGGTAGTGGGTGGACTGTCTTGGGTAGTGGGTGGACTGTCTTGGGTAGTGGGTAGTGGGTGGACTGTCTTGGGTAGTGGGTAGACTGTCGTGGGTAGTGGGTGGTCTGTCTTGGGTAGTGGGTG
Organism: Candidula unifasciata; assembly: GCA_905116865.2. Classification (NCBI taxonomy): domain Eukaryota; kingdom Metazoa; phylum Mollusca; class Gastropoda; order Stylommatophora; family Geomitridae; genus Candidula; species Candidula unifasciata. The sequence goes on along the minus strand of CAJHNH020001415.1, from coordinate 107,705 downwards.
GTCTGTCTTGGGTAGAGGTTGGTCTGTCTTGGGTAGAGGGTGGTCTGTCTTGGGTAGTGGGTAGTGGGTGGTCTGTCTGGGGTAGTGGGTAGTGGGTGGACTGTCTTGGGTAGTGGGTGGACTGTCTTGGGTAGTGGGTGGACTGTCTTGGGTAGTGGGTAGTGGGTGGTCTGTCTTGGGTAGTGGGTGGTCTGTCTTGGGTGGTGGGTGGTCTGTCTTGGGTAGTGGGTGGTCTGTCTTGGGTAGTGGGTGGTCTGTCTTGGGTTGTGGGTGGTCTGTCTTGAGTAGTGGGTGGTCTGTCTTGGGTAGTGGGTGGTCTGTCTTGGGTAGTGGGTGGTCTGTCTTGGGTTGTGGGTGGACTGTCTTTAGTTGTGGGTGGTGGGTGGTCTGTCTTGGGTAGTGGGTGGCCTGTCTTGGGTAGTGGGTGGTCTGTCTTGGGTTGTGGGTGGACTGTCTTGGGTTGTGGGTGATGGGTGGTCTGTCTTGGGTAGTGGGTGGTCTGTCTTGGGTAGTGGGTAGTGGGTGGTCTGTCTTGGGTTGTGGGTGGTCTGTCTTGGGTAGTGGGTGGTCTGTCTTGGGTAGTGGGTTGTGGGTGGTCTGTCTTGGGTAGTGGGTGGTCTGTCTTGGGTAGTGTGTTGTGGGTGGTCCGTCTTGGGTAGTGGGTTGTGGGTGGTCTGTCTTGGGTAGTGGGTGGTCTGACTTGGGTAGTGGGTGGTCTGTCTTGGATTGTGGGTGGTTGGTGGTCTGTCTTGGGTTGTGGGTGGTCTGTCTTGGGTAGTGGGTGGTCTGTCTTGGGTAGTGGGTGGTCTGTCTTGGGTAGTGGGTGGTCTGTCTTGGGTAGTGGGTGGTCTGTCTTGGGTTGTGGGTTGTGGGTGGTGGGTGGTCTGTCTTGGGTAGTGGGTGGTCTGTCTTGGGTAGTGGGTGGTCTGTCTTGGGTAGTGGGTGGTCTTTCTTGGGTTGTGGGTGGTGGGTGGTCTGTCTTGGGTAGTGGGTGGTTTGTCTAGGGTAGTGGGTGGTCTGTCTTGGGTTGTGGGTGGACTGTCTTGGGTTGTGGGTGGTGGGTGGTCTGTCTTGGGTAGTGGGTGGTCTGTCTTGGGTAGTGGGTTGTCTGTCTTGGGTTGTGGGTGGTGGGTGGTCTGTCTTGGGTAGTGGGTGGTCTGTCTTGGGTAGTGGGTGGTCTGTCTTGTGTTGTGGGTGGACTGTCTTGGGTTGTGGGTGGTGGGTGGTCTGTCTTGGGTAGTGGGTGGACTGTCTTGGGTAGTGGGTGGTCTGTCTTGAGTTGTGGGTGGACTGTCTTGGGTTGTGGGTGGTGGGTGGTCTGTCTTGGGTTGTGGGTGGTCTGTCTTGGGTTGTGGGTGATCTGTCTTGGGTAGTGGCTGGACTGTCTTTCCCCCTTTAAAACCTGGGCATATCATTTTATACCCCGTGCAGTGCAAGATATGAGAAAGAGTTTTTTAACTTTTCACACACACCCACAGACACACACACACACACAGATAGAGATAGATAGAGAGACACACACACACACACACACAGAGATAGAGAGAGAGACACACACACACAGAGATAGAGAGAGAGAGAGAGACACACACACACAATTATACCCGAATAATGCAGGTACACATGAATAAACCCGCTCACATACATTCACATATAAACATTTCTGTAACACAGACAGACATATGTGTAGTCATGCATGCAGGTACACATGAATAAACCCGCTCACATACATTCACATAAGAACATTTCTGTCAGACAGACATATGTGTAGTCATGCATGCAGGTACACATGAATAAACCCGCTCACATACATTCACATATGAACATTTCTGTAACACAGACAGACAGACATATGTGTAGTCATGCATGCAGGTACACTTGAATACACCCGCTCACATACAAACACATATAAACATTTCTGTCAGACAGACATATGTGTAGTCATGCATGCAGGTACACATGTATACACTCTCACCCATACATACACACATGAACATTTCTGTAACACAGGCAGACATTTGTGTACTCATGCATGCAGGCAGGTATGCACACACATATACATATAAAGAAGCTGGCAACGCATACCTGTGTTTCCACTCTCACCATCCGTGCCCCTATCGTCATTTTATCTCTGTCCCGAGCTGAACTTGAATATAAATTTCCTGGCTTGCCTAAAGTTTGATCTAGTCTGAAAGAAAATAATGTGGACACAACTTAAGAAGTGACATTTCATGACAATCGTTTAAACAAAAACGTATGCAAAATAATCCGAACTTCAAGGACAGTGGGCTGGTAAACAGCATCTTGTTCTACAAACAAATACTTTGGCCATATCAAACACTACTCTGGATTGAACAGGAAAGCGGCAGAGGGAGTGATGTCGGGTGAAGAAGATAATGGCCGACCGAAACAAATATTGGCACTGGACAGAAGAGACACTATCGGCAGAAAAGTGCATGAGGCAAAAGGACTGGGGAGACACATAGCTTTTTTTTTTTTAGGTAGGCTGTGACAGGAGCGACGTTCTGTACAGGACTTGCTGTGTGATGATGATGGTTAAAAATAGGTACATTTAACAGATTTTCTTTAATGCCATGATACAAAACTGTCAAACAGCATCCTTCGAAGTCTGCCTATGCCTCTCAGCTGTGGAGTCGGCTTTCACAGAAAATCACAAACCCCTATACATACAGTCGGAAATTATGTGAATATTATCTCACAACAGACTATATGTCCCCTTAAAAGATTATAAAATGTTAAGCATATGACATATTTTCATTGCATGTCTAATTTAATTTTTTTTTAAACTGAAAGGTATTATTGTTTAAAAATTAAGGTGCCAGTCGAACGCATTCCGGCATTTCTATCCAACATTTACTTACTGTTGATGATGTTTGTATTAAGTAACCTATTAGACTTCTAACATTTTTAGATTAGGTTTATAACTATACTTTTTAAATGTTCGGCATTGTCAGTATAATTAGACCACCTTTCAGGGTTTGTAATTAAGACTTAGATGTTAGATATGTTACCCTTATAAAAGAAATACGAATCAATAACTGTGTGCAAGGATGAACTGGAAGGGCAGAATGTTATACGGGCCTGCGTGCCCAATTCTTAACCCTTTGAAAAGTTCGTTCGTTCGTTTTTTTCTCCCCAACTTTCTTGCTGCGTTTTTAATACCAGCAGCTACTTCCAATTATTATCTCTAGGTCCCTGACTTTCAGTGTGCGCTCTTGTGACACTAGCCGTCTGATTATTCAAGAAAACCATTGTCATGGGGACCGCATACTAAAGTACTTTATCTTTCAGAGCGGATGTCAGCGTGAAGGAATGCTGACTGTTTCTGCAGAACTGTGATTATGTATGAGTCTCTATATTCTCCTCTTGAATTCAAGGTTGTTATTGTTGTAATATATGCAGAATTACAGAAGCCTTAGTCAAGCTGATTCGTCCACATCTGCCCAGGCTTGTCAACACAACCTGTGATATGTGAAACCTATAATTTTTTCTTTGTCCATTTGTTCTTTTTCTTCTTAGCATTCACTGGCTGCAAACAGAGAAGCTGTAAAGCACTAAATAACGTGCCAACCGAACTTTTACAAGAGAACACAGAAGAAGAAGAAGAAGAAGAAGAAGAAGAAGAAGAAGAAGAAGAAGAAGAAGAAGAAGAAGAAGAAGAAGAAGAAGAAGAAGAAAACGAAGAAGACAGAATAAGACGAAGAAAAAGCAGAAGAAAAGAAAAAGAAGCAGAAGAGAAGAAGAAGAAAAAGAAGAAGAAGAAGAAGAAGAAGAAGAAGAAGAAGAAGAAGAAGAAGAAGAAGAAGAAGAAGAAGAAGAAGAAGAAGAAGAAGAAGAAGAAGAAGAAGAAGAAGAAGAAGAAGAAGAAGAAGAAGAAGAAAAAGAAGAAGAAGAAGAAGGAGAAGAAAAAGAAGAAGAAGAAGAAGAAGAAGAAGAAGAAGAAGAAGAAGAAGAAGAAGAAGAAGAAGAAGAAGAAGAAGAAGAAGAAGAAGAAGAAAAAGAAGAAGAAGAAGAAAAAAAGAAGAAGAAGAAGAAAGAAGAAGAAGAAGAAGAAGAAGAAAAAAAAAAGACGTAGAAGCAGAAGAAGAACAATCACTACGTCTGCCTCTGTCACTGTGCAATTCAGTTACCCATATAGAAAACGCTGACGGTTCCAGACATTTAAAAGGGGAAGTATAACTTTGCAAAGCAACCCCTATGGAGGTGGCTCTTCGGTATCAGACTCGAAGCAAAATCTCCATGGTAGCCTTAATAAGATAGACGCAAACCTCTCCCTGCCTTAGGTAATCGTGTTTTCTGCTGCAACTACTAGTTCCAGAGCGAATCCCAATAGTAGTTGAAGTAGCAGCAGTAGTAGTAGTTGTAGTAGCAGCAACTGCAGCAGCAGTAGTAGTTGTTGCAATAGCAACAGTAGGAGCAGCAGTAGCAGCAGAATAAGCATTTTTGGTTAAGGCATTGCAAAGCGCTTCACAATTTTGAAACACTTTAAAGTTCCATCTTTCTAAGAAACGGGTCACCATAATAGTTGTTTTGTTCCTGTATCAAATAAAACCACACACATAATGTTCATCACCGTCCATTGTGGGGAATAATTGACACATACTGTGGTCACAGCAAATCTAAAGCATACACATACATTTAATACATTAAGCAGCCCTAAGAAGTGCCAATTCAAACAGTCGGACACTAGAAATGTAGTTCATCATTGACGGAAGCAACATTTACGACAGATCAGTAGTTTCACACACAATCAATCGCATAAAGCACCATCAGTTCCCTGGCAACAGATCATTCATCATTTTCTGAATCAGAGGTTCACAATACAAACCACGTTCGGCACAGCCGAAAAACATTCCAAAATAAATTCGCAACTCACAGTGTCACGCCATGCACTTAACTCACTAGCTGGGAGACAGAACTAGATGTAAATCCTTTCAGTTCACATACTTAGGAAAATACAACAGCTAATTACTTTCAAAAGCAAAAGCATACAACAACTGAAAAACAGTAAACCTGTCTTTTCGCAATACTGATTGGAAGCATCTCACACCTTTCATGCTTTTGACTACCTGATGGCATATGCTGCAGACTTGAGAGTTAAAACTCGAATATTCTAAAGAAGCTTCTAAACAACCGTCTGACACAGTCAAAGAAAAAACTTTCAGGACATACAAAATAAAACCTACCTTCTTTGCAACTCCTTGATCCTGACCATCATGTTTAGATGACCTTGAGAATACTGCTCGATAACATCCCTGACATCATAGGGCTTACGGGCTTGCTGGTGATATCATATTGATCATGTTTATATATGGTAGAAGTAGTATTAGCAGTAACAGTAGTAGTAGCAGCAACCGTAGCAACAAAAACAGATCAGCAGCAATAGTAGCAGCAACAACAGCAGCAGTAGCAGCAGCAACAGCAGTAGCAACAAGAACAGATCAGCAGCATTAGTAGCAGCAACAGCAATAGTAGCAGCATCAACAGCAGCAGTAGCAGCAGCAACAGCAGTAGCAACAAGAACAGATCAGCAGCATTAGTAGCAGCAACAGCAATAGTAGCAGCATCAACAGCAGCAGTAGCAGCAGCAACAGCAGCAGTAGCAGCATCAACAGCAGCAGTAGCAGCATCAACAGCAGCAGTAGCAGCAGCAACAGCAGTAGCAACAAGAACATATCAGCAGCAATAGTAGCAGCAGCAACAGCAATAGTAGCAGCATCAACAGCAGCAGTAGCAGCAGCAATAACAACAACAAAACAACAGCTGTAGCAGCAGCTATAGTAAAAAAAAAGTAAAGGAGAGGACAAAAAGCAATCGATCTTTTCCACGCCTTTAGGCAATTTGGGCATATAGGGCTAGACCTGTATTTGACAGACCAATCGGCACTCGATGGGTGATGTTGTCAACATCATGCAGGCCGCCTTTACTTTCCAGGACTATACTTGATACCCACTCACAGCAGTGGCAATACAATAAGTTAGTAATAACTTTTTAACAAGAGGTCCTGCGTCTGTGGTTTTGGCATTGCAAACTCGCTTTGTAATTTCAGCAGCAGCAGTAATAGTAGTAGTTGCAGTAGTAGCAGCAGCAGTAATAGCATTAGTTATAGCAGCAGCAACTGCCATGGTGGTGGTAATAGTAGCAGCAGCAGCAGTAGTAACTGTAGCAGCACTAGTAGTAGTTGTAGTAATAATAGCAGCAGTAGTTGTAGTAGCAGCAGTAGTAGTAATTATAGCCACACCAAATGCAGTAGTAGTAGTAGTAGTAGTAGTTGCAATAGTAGCATTATGAGCAGCAGTAGTGGCAGAATCAGCATTTTCGGTTATGGCAATGCCAAAGTGCTTCACAATTTCTAAATACTTGGTTCAATTTCAGCTGTAGATGATTTGCTAGCAGAGCGATTAACATTGATTTCAACGATGGTATCAGGGCTATTCAACTGGCTGCCCGCGGAACAAATCTGGTCCGTGGAGGTCTAGCAAGTGGCATGCAGACCAATTGTCTTGTAATAATGAACTTTCTTTGCCGGAACTCGGGCATTTGGCCCGCGAGCATCATCATTTTTTAAATATTGGCCTCTGAGTGAAATTAGTTGAATAGCCCTGGACAGATCGACGACCATTTAGAGAACAACGGCAAACTACTAAAAGAAAACTACATTGTGAAATCTAAACAGTCAACAAATGCTGGGGTTGGTTCTGTAAAGGATACACAACTAACTTTTTTGTGTGTGACAGCAAAATTGATTGTAGCATCAAAGGTGACATGACTCTGATAATACTCTGTGTGACAAAGGCAGGAACAGAAAATGACAAAATCAAGAAGTTAGTTGTTACAATGCACCAATGCATTTTATTGGGATAATCGAAGAATTTATTAACAGAAATGACTGTAACTACATGAGACAGAAGGCTGGGGATAGACTAGACATTGACTATAAGATGAAGCAAGGAAGATAGTTTGGTCATGTGGTAATAGACAGAAGGCCGAAGCAGACATAATTACCAGCGTCAACTGATATGAAGATAGTTTGGTCAAGTGATCAAAAATCAGAAAAGGTCAGATACTGACTGATTAATTAGCAACAATGATGATTATTTGAAAGACGTCATGTACTAACCCTAGCAATAAAAAGGTGAAATATTAAACAAAATAGAAAGTAGAATAGATTATATAACTTATAAACTGAAGGCATAGTGACAAACGCACTTCTTCCTCTTTCTCTGCTTCTATCCTGTATTGGAGCATACCCCCCCCCCCCCCCCCCAACCATGTTAGTTCTAACCTTTACTATTGGATACAGTTCACCCCATGTCCTCCCCATTTTTTTTTAAACTTCACTCGGTAGCTCCTTCTCCATGTGCGTTTTGGTCTGTTTTATTTTTACGCCCCTGTGCGTTCCAGTGCAAAGATATTCAAGTTATATAGTTCTTATGTTTTCTCAACGTGTGTTCTATCCAACGCCAGCGTCTTTTCTTCGCCTCTCGGTCAACTGGAACCTGATTAGTTCTCTCCCAAAAGTCTACATTTGTGATTTTATCATACCATTTAATTCCCTCTATTCTGGCTTAGGCTTTGCGAGTCCGACTCGTAATTCCTAAGTACCGCGATCGAAACCCACTGCTGGCTGCGTGGATTTTAATCATGGCATGGGACGTCGCAGGTCGACTTAGCCGAAAATGGGTGCAAAATGTATGTCCTTGGGAAGTAAAGACGGCCGGCGTAATGGTGACCCCTTAAACCCACCTAGTGCCGATTGATCTATACAAATATGGGTGCACTTTCCCTATGCCCGATGCGCCCAAGGCGTATAAAAAGATCTTTACCTTTACTTTACTTATTCTGCGCAGACAGAGGCACGAATTTACTAATATTAAAAACCACCAATCACAAGCAGGGAGACAGTTTTCAGATCAATAAGCTTTTATTTGTATTCAACTATTACAAACGGTTGCTGGATTATTTTTAGAATTGTCTACTGCCTTTCCATAAAGAAAAGATAGGTTAGGTAATCAATCAGAACTCATTCTGGGATAACCTAATTACTGCGAATGCCTAACATTACACAGACAGGCTATACTGGTAACTGTCGCGAGATTATTTGATCTTACTCTCTATCAAGACAAGGCCAGTTAGAACTAATGAAAGCATATTTTTTGTGTGAGTACAATCCAAACCACTTCAAGTGTTCAAATATTTCAGTTATTTTTCTCCTGACATAATTATACAAAACACAAGCAGAATTGTTCTGAAAGCAATGATGCAACAACAAAATATTTGCAGACTTGTTTCAAACCTAATGCAAATATCAGTTCGATCCTGTTTAATTGTGGAATTCAATATTTACTTTCTATGCATGGGACTTTTTGCATGCACTTCCTGGTAATGTCAGCATACTGACGATCAATAAACAAATTAATTAATCACTAGAGTTTCATCTGCACTTTCATGAAGTTATCAAATTAGGGTAATTTGCCGCATGAAGAAGTGATTTATGGACAATGACAAATTTAATCTGCTGCTGTCTGTTCTAATAGAAATAAGAAAATTGTTTGTTATTGTGAGTCCGCAAGAATATTTCATGATACTGTGTTTATGATTGTGTTAAAGTTGAGTTAGTTGCGTATCATTTACAGGACGTTGCAGATCCAACCCCAGCATTTTATTGACTGTTGTGGTTTTTAAGGCAAATTTTACATTCACTGGTTTGACATTGCTTTCTGAATGATCAGCACTCAAAAGAAGACAAACAGTCCGCCGCTGGGATCAAACCCGTCACCCCGGCATTACGAAGCGCATTCGCAACGAGTAAGCCACAGGTAGAAATGAAAAATTACAATGTGTTCTTGTATCACTTCAATCTCATGCAATAGTTAACTTTGTATCAAGATTTGGTATTTAAAAATACTACTTTCAACACTCCTGGGTAATAAATATGTGGTTGCAATTTGCTTCGATTGTTAACATAAACAACCCGCGTTATGCTGATGACACCGTCTTGATTGCGATAAGTTAGAAAGAACTACATGAATTGATAGATACGGTGGTGGTAGAGAGTGATAAAATGGGCCTCAGTTTGAATAATAGAAAGACAAAAGTAATGGGGATTTCCAAGAAACAAAATAGCGCTTAAATGTATAACAAAGTCAAAGGTGTTTTTTTAAAAAGACAAGTACAGAAATTTAAGTATCTAGGCACATTGATAACGTCTAATGGAAGATGTGTCAGAGACAAACCAAAACTGAATTTTACAAAATGAAGAGCATTTTGTGTAATAAATGAATTAACTGGAATTACAGTGATGAACAATGTGGATTTGTAGAAGGAAAAGATACAAACAATGCCATATACACCCTAAGGACCTTTTCAGAAAGAGCTATAGAAGTAAAAACTGATTTGTATTATGCTTCATAGACTATACAAAAGCATTTGACTGTGTGAAGCATGAAGAAGTTATCAAACTGTTAGAAAAATTAAACATTGATGGAAAAGATCTACGAATAATATAGAATATGTATTGGCAGCAAACAACAGCTTTAAGAATTAACAACTGTTTAGGTACATTTGAAAGCATAAAGAGGGGCGTACGACAAGGATGTGTACTATCACCTGATTTGTTTTCAATATACAGTGAATATATAATGAGATATTTAACTGAAATGCCCGGAATTGTGGTTGGTGGGCACAATATAAACAATTTACTGATACATGCTGCAGGAGATCGTGGATTATGGAGAGGCATGATCGCCCACGCCAATCGACAATGCACCTGATGATGATGATGAATTGGAATTTAGGAAAAGAATTCTCGCATGCTATATAGAGCCAGTTTTAATATAAGGCCGTTAAGCCTGAACATTTAATAAACAAGCCAAACATTTTTTCGAGCCCTCTTAGATGTTGTTTTGCTGAAGAATGGTTACAATTCCTTGGACAGCTAAGAAGAGAAACCCAGATGTATTGAAAGTGGCGATCGAAGACAGCTTATCACAAACATCAGAAAGAGACAGCCATCATTTTTTAGATCATATTACGAGAAGAGGGAAAATGGAACATTTTGTAACCACTGGAAAAATCTATGGAAGGAGAGACAGAGGAAGACAGCGTGACCAGATTCTTGACAGTCTTTTGTCATGGCATGGAGGGGTACCAGCACGCGAAATGATACACGTATCTGTGGATTGCAGATTGTGGAGAGGCATGATCGCCCACGCTAGTCGGCAAGGCGCTTGATGCCGATGATTGTTAACAACATTTCCTCTTTGTCATTTCTGCAAGGTACACTCTTATCAATGTTCCTAAAGTTTTATTCACTAGCTTTAAGAAAAGAATGGCCCTCTTCTTCTTTCCAATTGCCTCCTTCTGGGTGGCTACCTAAACGGTTTAGCAACCTGATTGAACAAACTTCTCATTCTAGAGGGTAAGCCTACATGGCAAATCCCAGCTACCCCGTTTGGCCTCAGAAGAAAGTCACAATTAAAGCTGCGGTGATGTAAACACCACACAGGTGTAAACTACAGTCCTGCAACAGTAGGTTATTGAAAAGTAAAGTAGAGGCCATTTTCCGTGTCTTCATGCGGATTAGGCATATAGGGTTAGACCTATATTTTATAGAACAGTCGGTGCTCGGTGGGTAATGTTGTCAACATCACGCCGGCTGCCTTTACTTCACTGGACTGCATCTAAGACCTATTTAAGACTGGGTAACTTGGAAGTAAAGGTCATTATTGAAAAAAAAAAAGTTGTGCTGGATCAGGACCTAATTCACACCCTTCAGATCCGCAGGCAAGCATTTAGATACTACACCACAGCGGCTCCCCGGTAACGAACTGATAGCAATTATAATGATGGCCATCTTTACTCTCATGCCCCTTAAAACTTCCTGTGTGGGTTCCGGGGCCCCATTGTGTGGAAAACAAGAATAGACCCACTGCCCCCCCCTACCAACAAGCATGTTGTAGTAGACTAACTGGGAACTTCCTTCAAATTCAAAGTGCATCTGCCTGAGTGGCAAGGAAGAACCAACTGCAAGCAAATAGACCAGTAAAACGGATGTACATGCAGAAAGGTCCTGGCACAAAGTCAAAGTCCAGCTGGACGAACAACCAGGACTTTCCACTAGAGCCTACAGCCAGTGAGCAAAGAAGAAGCTTCCCCCTCAAATCCATGCATTCAAAAACCATAATCATGAAAGACAAAGGGCACAGATTTTCAATAAAAGTGCGAATCAACAGATTCTGTTTGTGAAAGAAGTAACAGATCAATGAAAGCTGAGGAGCTCAGTCTGTTCTCCAAGCTCACAAACAATGGGATGTGCATGACAGGTACTGGAACTTTACATCTATGCACAAGCTTAACAGGATATTAACGAGATCATGAATGAGCACAGGACGTGGTCAATTTTCTGAGTAGCACTGGACTGCAGGTAACAGCAGTCTAGTGTAGCCGTGGTAGATACCTCACTGAAATCTTTTTTATAGGTTGAACAGGGTATCTATAATTTGCCTGATGGCTTGCTATCAAAATGTGGTAATTTCAAGGTGCGTAAACTATAATATAGCAGCTGGAAGGGATACAAATGGAAGAAAGGAAGGAAGCACAACACATACAGACTGGATAAGATTAGGATTAGATTTGTAGTGTTTTCTTGACATATGTTGCATAATTTTACTGTTAAGGACTCTGACAGAAAACGTGTATATCTATTTTAAAAAGTTGTTGCTTTTCTTTAAAGGCCACTGAAAAACCAACCCCCAACATTCCCCAGTTTTTGTGTGATTTTACTAAGCAATTTTATGTTTATTAGTTTGTCATTGCTATCTCAATAGTTGGCGCTAGACAACATTGTATATCTGTTACACAGTGTACAAACAATAATGTAAACATCTATTACATTAAACATTGTCAGAATTTCCTGATTTGCTAGCAACCAAGTTAGTTTACATTATGAAAAGATATAGGTAGAGGCGTATTTAGGATGTGTGATGTATATGTTATGTCCCCATTTCCTGAGCTAGACGTCTGCATGGTTGTCACCATTTTTTTTAAACACCAGAACACTGATCTAATATGAGTGTTACAATGATAAAAATATACATTAAAAATACTTCATTACTTAAAAAAAAAAGTTAGTTGCATGTCCTTTACAGGACGGTGCGGAACCAACCCCAGCATTTTTTTAGCTGTTGTGGTTTTTCTAGGCAAATTTACGTTCAGTAGTTTACCATTGCTTACTGTCAAAGCCAAGGCAATGCAGTCTGTTGCCAAATCGCCTGCCGCTGGTATTGAACCTGGCACCTGCGCACTACGAAGCGCATTTACAACGCCTAAGCCACAAATGACAAGTTAATTTAATTATTACTAGTTATTTTTCGTTATCAGTTAAAAAATTTTGCTGTCCAATAAATGTTCCTTCTCTGTGTGTAACTGCACATTTTGCACATTGCTAAATACGACCCTGGATCTATGGTAGCATAAACATTGTAACTGTGACATACCTGAAACTTTCTCCTGGCTACAAAGTATTTGATTTTCCTAATTACTCTTATAGCTGTTTTATGAGCTTCTGTCAGTCTGTAAAAAAAAAAAAAAAAAAATTTTGATGTAGTTTATGCATTTAACAGAAAAAGTGACTTTCTCTCCCATGCCAGGCCTGAGTAAACTGGGAGATAAAAGTGGCCGCCG
>CAJHNH020001415.1:80000-90000 GCA_905116865.2 Candidula unifasciata | reverse complement strand
GATGTCATCTGCACATCACACCAGTTGTCCCATTTGTATGATCACAGGAGAGAGTCAGCAGAACCATCTTAATCAACTCAATAACAAGTGTCTAATATACAATATGGAAAAAAGCTTATAAAAGACAGAGGCAATGGTAATAGGTAGACAGCCAGAGACCATACCAATCAGAGTAAATGTCAAAGAAATAAAACATACAGTTAAATGATTAGGGTCAATTTTCCCACCAGAAGGAAAACTGGATCAACACACGATGGGCTACAACAAACCAGGTTCTGGGACAACTAACCCCAATTTTGACACACAAAAGTCCAAATTTGTCTACCAAGTCAAATTTAACAAGTCTTAAACTTGGATCATTACAAAAATTAATGAGGGCAACATCGTAACACAGAAGAGATGTCTTAGAAGCTCGACTGGGGTAGCAAGAAGGGATATGAAGATATGCACGCTGAAGAAATATAATGGACACAGGGCATGGGGAGAACACACAGAATATCGAATAGGGACATCAAGAAGAGTATCAAGGAAATGAAGACTAACTTACACAACACATTGGAAACAGCACACAGAAGATCCTTACATCTTGGAATTTATTAGATTTCGATCTGCTTCTGGAAGATCTGCCAAATCTGCATTTCTGTCCGCTCATAAAGCTTCTTTAAAAAAACAGGGTACATGACCACAGTAGACACTCCAGCAAGTGTGACACATACGATACAGGCAAACAGCGAAGACACAAGCAACAACCAGACTGCCAAGAACTATCGTAAATGTATTATGACTGCATCTGCAAATGTATTTTACATCAAACTCTAAAGAATCTGCAGGATCTGCAGAAGGAAGCAAAGCTCATATTGGGAATTTAGGCTGATTCCTAGCCAATGGTGAAGAACAGCCCTATGCCACAGAAGAGGTCTAGAGGTAAAATTGTGTGTTTGTGTGTTTTTGTTTGCATCCTTCTGCCTTTCCAGGTAATAATACTACAGGGAGGTATGAAGATCACAGTCATTGGTGATACCAGCTGAGTCCAGGAATACAGTTTCTAAACCTACGTCTTAATACAGAGGTCTTCTGTTGCCCTTACAGCATGATTCCTCAGTCGGTCTGCTTTATTGGCTATAAAGAAAAGATTTCACTAATACGTTTGTAACAAAACATGTTGAAGAAGCTGCAAGATGAAAACAGCAGTGCTATGTTTGTCCGCCTGTCAGAGCCTCCCTTCTAAATAAGCAGTTCAGTGTGGTTAAGGGCATGGTCTGCAATGCCACACACCGCTTTTTTTCTTGCTGCATTACCTCATCCTAGGATACGGTTTGGTGTAAACTATCATGCACAATGATACAGATTAAGAACATGTTGCATTCTCTACACGTAATTGCTAGGAGAGGAAGAGGAATCCCAAAGAGAAGATGTGTGCAGGATGTGACGGATGATCTCCAGAAGGGTGTATCGGACGCAGGACATCTTGCTTGTGATCAAGGGGTTTTCCGAAGGGTTGTTATGGAAGCAAGGTTCTGCAAAGGACAGCCTACTGATTGACTGAATTGCTAACATGGTCTAGGGATGTGGTAATACCTGTATCAGTGTTGCAGCTGCTGGAATCTGCCTGTTAAAATGTTTCTGTCTCTGCTTTTGTTGAACTTTCAGAGCAAAGCCAGATCCAAGGATTCCCTGGAACAAATGAATGTTCTCAATCTTTATAATGTAAATATATACTGTAAAACTAATAGCTACCAAAAAAAAGGTGATATTTTATAATTATTAATTTGATTGAACAGGCTTTGTGTTGCTGGGCATATAGTAAAGGACCCTTTTCCCCATTGTTGAGCGTACTGGACACAAGAACTAGACTTGAATTTTTTGGACCAACCGTCAATCAGTGTGTGTTGTGGTCAAATCAAGCCAGTTGCCTTTACTTTCCAGGAATTTACCTGCTACCCATTTTAGGCTTGGTCGACCTATGAGCTGAAGCCGTTTTTGGAAGAAATCAGGCTTGATGTGGATTTGCATCTACAACCTTCGGGCCCAAGGTGATCAGGAGAATGTGAAGGTTAGATGTTCATTACTTTAGCAGTATACTAAGAACCAAGAAAAAAAAAAAAAATTATATATATATATATATATTACTGTAATGTCTTCTTGGACAAAATATGGAACTCTAAACTGTATAGCTTTAAAACCAAGCTACTTATTTTCAATTCTAATATTATTATAATTTTGACGTATGCAAGTACATGTTCAAGAACTATATGACACGAAAGTTACATGCACTAAGAAAATAAAAAAAGCCTGAGAAAATCGGTAAACATTAAATTGGACGAATCGAAGAAGGGTGAGGAAATGAGACAAATTTATGGCGGCTTGTATCAACAATAGTCGTCTGTGGCTTAAGCTTTGAGAACGCGATTCGCAATGCCAAGGTGCAGGGTTCGATCCCTGCTGCGGACGGTTTGTGTTGCGCTGGTTTCAACAGTGGTACCGTTCAGAAAGCAATGCTAAACTACTAAACGTAAAATTTGCCTAGAAATACCCAAACAACCAATAGATGCTGGGGCTGGCTCTGCAACGTCCTGTAAAGGATATGCACCTAACTTGTATCAACAGTTATTAGACAAAGAAAATTGGAAACAAATGGATTGAAGAAACAGGAACGTCACAGGAAAACCTAAAATGAACTTTGAACAGAGAGGTCAAAGTTACTGGACTGGATTAAATCCAAGTTATCGAAAGTATTGAACAGGATAAAACGAAATGGAGGAAAAGACTACAAGCTATGTGACATATTGCAGCTGCCGCGGTGTAGTGGTCAGAAGCTCGCCTAAGGATCCAAAATACATGGGTTCAATTCCGCACAGAGCTGAATTTGTTCATACAAGACCTTGGTTCCCAGGTCAACCCAGCCTTGAATGTGTGCCAAGTTAAGTCCTAGGAAGTAAAGGTGGCCGACGGGATGTTGAACACATCACCCACCAAGGTCTATAAAAATATGAGTCTAGTCTAGCCTCATATTCCCTACACGCCATTGACGTTTTAAAGGGAACTTGACTGTACTTTTACTTTTGTGACACATAAAGATGCTGATGAGGATGATGATGATGATGTCTACTTGAAAACAGTGAGCATTGATCAGTGCGTTTGAGCACGGCTTTCCAACTTACAAGTAACTCTTTCTGCCACTGTGATCTTTGTTCTCACCAAGACATTTTCTATCCCAAGTTATGTCCATTTCAAGGTAACTGATTTGATTGATTTGATTTAATTTGATTCAAGAACCGACATCACAGCACTCGGGGCATTCCCATAAGCGCTCTGTCCCCATCTTCAGCAGCTAGCGAAGAGTTCCGATACTAATGGTGCCAGTAGCTTTCTGATTAAACGTCCGTCTTGCCTTTCCTCTGAGCCTTGAGCTTCTGCCAGAACATCTCGTCACCCCCAACTGCATCAATCTCACCAGCCTGTGGTGATCCATCTGCTCCTCGGCATTGTACACGCTATCCCACAAGGCACTAACCACGTCTGCCCTATCATGTAGCAGTATTCTACCAAGTTGTGCAGAGCCAGCCAGTCTGTCCGCCTGTTCATTTCCCAACACACCGGCGTGACCCGGTGAAAAAATCCAGACAATACTCGTCACTCGTGTCCTCCACTCTGTACGAAGCATACCTGTTCTGATCTTCCTCAGCATGCTTTCTGAATCAGTTACAATTACAATGTGTGTGTGTGTGTCGTGTTCTCTAGCCAGCGGAAAGCTGCAGTGACCGCCTCCACCTCCATTCTTAAGCTGGATGTTGTTGTATCATATGGTAGGCTCTCCTGCACCAAACGTCGACCATTAACTTTTGCTAAAAAAAACCCAAGCACTTCTTTTGCCTCTTGACACTGAACCGTCTGTGTAAATTATCAAATCCTCTGAGCGAGCATTATCTTGAATTAATTGCTGAATTTCCACCTTTGTGGCACCTGCTGGCCAGTCTCTGCATTCCCGGCTCAGCGTGATTATGACTCTACACAAGTCAGACTGCTCAGGTGGCACTTTGACCCACTCCTCTCCTCGCCTAATGTTCTCAAGGATGCAAACCTGTCTGATTGTGTCTTCTGCCTGAGCCATCCATGACCTCCCTCTTATCAGTCTCTGACCCTTAACTGCACCCAGAGCTTCATGCAGAGGGATGTCTGTGTCTGCAGCTACCCTGAGATTTGACTTCGCCTGCATCACCTTGTGCCTACCTGCAACCGTCGGCAAACCAAGGATGTATCGCATACACACCACTGGGGTATCTCTGGTGCAACCCAGAATGACCCGCATAGCCGCGTTCTGTATGCGCTCTAGTTTGTCCATCTAACTCTTTGAGACGGTAAGCAGTCCCAGGCCATAATCCACCACTGACAGGATCAGGTGCTGATATAGTTTGAAAAGCATTCTCTGCTCTATGTCAATTTCAGCCATAGTCTTAAGTGCACTAAGTCCTTTTTGGCATCTCGTCACAACATTCTCCACATGGTCCTTAAATGACAGACTCCTGTCAAATGTAATTCCCAGATACTTCAGTTTGCTCTCTCTGTTGATGTTTCTACCATCTATCGTGAGACTTGGGACAATAGTTTTAACGATTCTGTTGTCCAGAGAACACCACAAAACAGACGCTTTTTCCGGGTGAACGACAGCCTTTATTTCCGTACACCACTCAGTCACTTTGTCTAGTGTCGCTTGTAGCTCCCGAGCTGTTTGTTCCCTCTCTTCCCCCTGCCTATATGCAAGTATATAATCCGCAAAAGTCAGTATCCTTCCAACTCCTGGTGCTTCTAGGCTTGCAATCTTGCTCGTATACACGTTGAAGAGCACAGGCGAGATGGCGGATCCCTAAGGCAGTCCTGGGGCTAAAGTGCATGGTTCAGAGGTCCATGAGCCCAGTCGGAGAGCAACCCGACGTGAATACAGGACAGCTGCAACCCAATTCACCAGCCATGGATTGACCTCCTTCTCCCTCAGTGCAGTCATTAAGATGTAGTATCTCAATCTGTTATAAGCATCCTCGAGATCTAGTCCTACCGCCATAGTTTCCTGTCTGTTCTGGAACCCTTCACAGACGTCAAAAGCAAAAGTGGCCGCATTTGCCCAAGTGTCCTTTCCTGGCCTGTAACTTCCCAGACCTCTTGGGAGAAGCTTCCCCCTTTCCAAAAATTCTTGTAACTTCACAGCAACTATCTTCTCCAAGACCTTCCCAAATGTGTTTTGTAAGGTTATGATTCTAAAGCCACTGAGCTTAGAATGATCTTTAAAAGGTTTTGGTAGTGGGATTAGACAGCTGTGCGCCCAGTCTTGCGGTACTGATGCTGTCTTAATACTCTGGTTAAAACAGTCGGCCATCTCTGCCAGGTCTACATCTGTCAAAGCCTTCATGTGACCATACCTGACACCATCAGGCCCGGGTGCAGTGTTCAAGGTAACTGAAATAGTTCACTTTTTTTTTAAATTTTTGCCCTCATTTGTTTGTAGTCCTGTCTTGTCCTAAATGACCACAGCGTATGTTCTCTTACAGTTCAATTCTGATAATTACACATAATAGCGACTGCATAAAGGTACTCACGGCGGGTAAGGCAAAGAATGAGATGGCAAAAACTGCAAAGCATGAGGCAACTATTTTACCCATCCATGTCTGAGGTACTTTGTCCCCGTAACCAATGGTCATTACTGTTATCTGAAAGACAAAAGGCAAATATTTCACCAGTAACACCAATGATCACAACTGCTGTCTGAAAGATAGAACACAATTCCATGAACAACACCTATGGTCATTCCTGTTATCTGGAAGACAAAAGACACACAATATTTTACCAGTTACACCAATGATCATAACTGCTGTCTAAAAGATCAATAAAAATTCCATGGACAACACCTATGGTCATTCCTGTTATCTGGAAGACAAAAGACAGTTACAAGTATTTTACCAGTTACACCAATGATCACAACTGCTGTCTGAAAGATAGAACACAATTCCATGGACAACACCAATGGTCATTACTGTTATCTCAGTAGTCCTAAACTCCATTGGAACTACATTCGCTACTGTATTTGACATTGTTACTGTAACAAATGCTGAGTTGAGTTGAGTTGAGCTGAGTTGAGTTGAGTCAATAATTGACAGCACTCGGGGCATTCCTATATGCGCTCCGTCCTCAGCATCCAGCCAGCACAGAGTTCCAATACTAAGGGTACCAGTCGTTCTCTGGCTGTATGTCCGTCTTGACTTTCCTCGGAGCGTAGTGTGCTGGTCGAACACTATGGTCACACCCAGGTACATCATTCTGGCCAGCCCATAACAATTTAGTTTTTCTTCTGACTTCGTTACGTGTTCCCAAAGGGCTCTGACCACATCTGCCTTGTCATGTATCAATTTAAAACCCAGCGGAGCAGATCCAGCCAGTCTGTCTATCTGTTCATTCCCCACCACGCCGACATGGCCTGGAGAAAATGCTGAGTAATCAAAATTTTTACCGTCATAACTATAACCACAAGAAGTAAGTAAAGTTAACATACCACACCCCACCACAAGGCATCTGCATAGCTGGAGAAGTCCTTTCCTGCCGTCCTCTCGCTCGGCCAGGTATACAAAGTAAGAGGAAAATATCAGACCAAGAAATCCTATGTACAGCGTTGTAATCAATTCCTGGATGTGACAAAGATAAAAAATAAAAATAAAAAACATGAAAACTCATATACCATTGAAAACATTAACTGTATTCGTATTACTTATATCAGGTTTATTTTTAGATAATTTCCTTCCTATAGGAGTGTAGTCTGTGTGATTACTATCTCATGGATGAGAATCAAACAGGAGAAAATCCCAGAAACCAATTTCAACAGAATATTAAAGTCGCCATGGTGAAGTGGCAAGACGAGCCGCGCCTGCGGATCAGAAGGTCGTGAGTTCGGGTCCTGACGGAATTGGGCTCTCTTCAGAATGACCTTGGCTCCAGATCGACCCAGCCACGGCCTTCTCTGTTTATTTGTAATATGAATACGTTTAGAACACAGCACTTTGTAAGCATATTCAAATGTCACACAATGTAACATGGAAACGCTTCCAGTGACCTATTTTCGAGGGGACTCCTCCAAAATGTACCGTGATTTAGTCAAAAGGACCTATATACAGGCGGACCTGACCCAGCCTTGACTGGGTACCAGGTGCAGTAAAGGTGGCCAGAGAGATGTTGACTATATCAGCCACCAAGTGCCGTTTGGTCTATAAAATATAGATCTGGCCCTATATACATAATACGTCTAAAGGTGTGGGAAAGGGTATTCTTTTTTAACATATATATTGGGGTATCATACAGATTCGAAGTAACTTGGGGTCTAAAATCTAAGCTAATATAAAGAGTAGAAACATGAAATTCTGTATGCATACTTCGTAAACAATATTATAGGGACTGGTCTATCTAAAAGTAGATTTTAGAAAGTTTTGTTTTTTAAAACTTGATTATTGTCTTATAAGGCTAAATTTTTTCGACTTTTTCAATAAACCTACATTTTAAAATTCTACGAAAAATATTTAAAAACATGTTTAAAGTAAATAAACTAGACCTGTACCTCTAAACAAGATACAAAATCATGAATCCATCATCTATTGTTAAATACTATGTGTGTTTTTAAAATTTTAGGATTCTAAGTACATATTGGTTTTTTCCCACAAAATGGCGGCTATTGCCATGACAACTATGATTTTTGTAACACTTAAAGTATACAAATGTAATAGCATGTCTCCATACAAATGACCATTATAAAATAACTGCTCTAACTCTGTAAATAAAAAAATAAAAATTTTGGGTGTAGTGACCCCTTAAGGACACACGTACACGGAGAAGATTGCTTATGTCGGTAGGTAGGTAGGTGTTTGTACCCCACCAGGTCATCCATCACACAAGCGATAAACACCTGGTGACACAAAGTGCCACCATGCGGATGAGGATCACCCGTGGAGAGGTCACATAAACCCCTTTCAGCCGATAGACCATATCTATGGCTAGGCCATATCTATGCGCCAGATATATTCAGGGCCCTCGGCAAAAGCCAGGGTGGGGCTTCAAACAAAAAAATTGCATCCTATATGGGGAAGACTTTGATTGCTTATCAATAGTCATTTAACATACATCATATCTTAGTGCTATAGAAAAATGGGTCATCAAATCGATCAAATACAGAGGTTCTCCGCGCAGTGCACAAACTCCGTTGCACCGTCGAGGATCCTGAAATACATTTTAGGTAGATATTTTTTCAAATTTTTCCGGGCAGGCCGTTAGGCTACTCTTTTCGATTTCCAACTGCCACGAGATTTGTTTTACGTGCGCAGCAATACACACGGGCGTCCGGTCTTACTATCCAGAGACCATGGGAAATTACTAAAAGTCCACGTGAAAAAATAATCACAGTCTTCACCGAGGTTTGAACCCATTCCCTCCATCACTCGAGGCAGATGCCATGCCTCGAGACCATGTAAATGTTACTTGATTAATTCGAGACCATATAGCCCCCAGGAAATAAAAAGAGAGGTGTTTAAGAGAATTTAACAGAGACAAGTAAAATATTTAAGCCAAAGTAAAAGACACAGCACACACTCTTATAAAAAGCCAAACTGAAAGGGAAAAATTGAACGCAAAGGAGAAAGGGGTAGACCATGACCCAACTGGGGTGGGAGTGGCAGAAAAACATCTAGAGATTGAGTTTCAACAAAGAGAGTCTAATTGGGACGAAATAGAAATCCTGCAGTTGACCGTCCTTGGCGAAGTGATCAAACAGTTTGCTTCGCGCTCTGAAGGTCTAAGTTCGTTTCACGGCTGTGTCGTTCGGTTCACGAGTGCAATTTTTACGGAGACTCACGGATCTACGACGTATGTACTTTGAGTGACGATTTCGGCCGGCGGCTAGTCGTTTTGGGAAGAGAGGCCGAACCATACGGGAAAAACACAAACCTGGTAGAATGGGTCTGAAGATTTAGGGTCTCATGCCGATTACTGTAGGTTAAGATTTTTAGTTTTGCCTCCCGCACGAGAATCTGCATTCCTAACCGTTCGACCAGCCTACCTAAACATGAATTATAACGATTTATGTTATACCGCGTTAAATTAACAAATATCTCGAATTTAATGAATTGAAATTTAAAATTGTATGCCAGATGGAAATACTGACATTGCAAAAAGATATTAACACGAAGGAAGAGTGGATAAAAAAACAGCACCTTGTCTGGGAAGTTGACATATTTTGGCCATATTAAGCGCCATGGCGGATTGAAAAAAAAAAGCAGAAGGCATTGAACCACGAAGGAGGGACAGGGACAGACCAACAAGAAGATGGGCACAGGATATAAGTGACTCCTTGAATATGAATGTACACAAGGCGGGAAAGCTGGCGAGAGACTGAGTTTCTTTTAGGCAGTCCGTGATCACAGCGACTTTCTGCAAAGGACCTACTACATGATGATGATGATGATGTTGCCAGCGGGTATGACATAAAGTGAGGATGGACAATGTAGGTTATATGTGTAGTGAACGAGAAGCTTACCTGTCGATGGAGGTATATCACTGATCCAAGCAGCCTCCACGTACCGCCCTGTCTGTCCACGTGTAACATGCGCAGAATCTGCAGGAAACGGACGCCCCTGGGGAGAACAAGACATTCAGTTTTCAATTTGCCTGTTGCTGTTTCATAGAATAAAAAACCTACACAGACACAAAGACAGACATGTATAACTCTACGTATAGCTTATATATATATATATACATATTTTTTTTTTAAATCCAGAAACTATGAGTTTTAGCTCGGTACTATGTATATCGCAACCCTTCGTCCTTGATTCCATGATAGATACCGTAAATCTGGGAGAAATGTGGCTTTTCTGCTAACCTCCGGGCGTAAACCCGGACCATAAGGAGTTCGTGATCTGGTCGCTGCGAAGTCATGTTTAACCAACTACGCTAGTGAGCCGGGCATATATATATA
>CAJHNH020001415.1:67500-77500 GCA_905116865.2 Candidula unifasciata | reverse complement strand
TCAATCCATGATTAACGGATTGTCTGATTCAACGAATAGCTGATGAATTGAAGA
Organism: Candidula unifasciata; assembly: GCA_905116865.2. Classification (NCBI taxonomy): domain Eukaryota; kingdom Metazoa; phylum Mollusca; class Gastropoda; order Stylommatophora; family Geomitridae; genus Candidula; species Candidula unifasciata. The sequence continues at coordinate 77,446 of CAJHNH020001415.1, read as the reverse complement.
CAGATTGATTCATTCATTGATGTGGCAGGTGCTTTGTAGAATGTGGATGTCATCACTGCCTGCAAGTAAGGTACAGGTTCATTGTTCATCACAGCAGCACCGTTCGTTACACATCGGGGATATCAGGAAATGCTCCCATCCTCTTAGTGTTTTATATTTTCCCTGGCGGCTCACTGGCCTGTTTTGGTTTATGTAGTGACTTTGGGCCTCAATGGTCTTTTCCAAAAGTCTTCCCTCAAACTTAAACTAATATTTCGAAAACTCCTGTACGGATCAACCTAAATTTTTGCGTAGTCTTTCATTACCCGTGTCCTTGTGATTTCATAATTTACAGTTGTACAAGTACTGCTTTTTTCTTACAGCTGTGAATTTTTGTTTTGCATCTTTCTGGACTAAAATTGGTGTGCTTCTTTATATGGTATCATACAAATCGTTTTCTTTGTATGAGCCAATCAACAACCATTACTGCAGTATATGACATATCCATTTCCCTATTTAAAATAACCGTGCTTAATTTTTTCGCACGGATTACCTCCAAAACGCGGGCAAATTGATGTTTGCCATGTTCACATTAGGCTATTTACTGCAGACATGAAGTGATGGCATTAAGAACAGCCTTACAGAAATGAACATCAGTCTTAATAGTGCTCTTGACAGAGCTCATCAACGAACATTACATTTCCCCCGACACTTCGATGAGGTACAAAGTGGAAGAGAAGAAGAAGAAAAAAAATGCAGACATCTTCTTCTTCTTCGCGCTCACAGCCGTAAACTCTGGCGGAAAGTTCTGATTGTTCATCCACTTCTGGACTGCAGTCGTGTTTCAGAACCTGAGTGTTGCGTTTGCATCCATTATACAGATCTGACTCCTTTGTTTGCAGACTGCTCGTACCTTGCCTCAGGCAGATGCAATCGGACTTCGAAGGAAGTTCCCCATTAGTCGACTCTTACGACATGCTTTTGGGATGGCAGTGAGTTTATTCTTATTTTCCCCACAACAGGGCCCCTGAACCCACACGGGGAACTGTAGGCATATTAGTTGTATGTTTTAAACCGGTGTCTCTCCCCCCCTCCCTCCTTTATATACCACAAATAAGGGGAATGAGAACTAGATGTTTGTTTACCTTATAATTATTTTTCTTGAAGGACAAGTCGTTATGAACAGGTTGCTTGCCAACTTTCAACAATTTACACCATACGGCTACTTCGATACAACAAACTTTTAATGTTGGCCACGACTTTTGGAACTGACTATAGCATGGTTTGCGCGTGGCGTTGTTGCGACTTTGAATCGGAGTCAGGAAAGTGACTTCCACCCTTGCCAATTCTGCTTTACACATTTTCATGCGCCAGCTTCCTTAAGAGTCAAGTGCCTACCTTTGCGGTGTTCAAACTCCTTCAATGAATGAATCACGGCTTCCAACACTGTTTTCCATAAACAACTGCGACGTTTAATGTGACATCGCAGATTCTGAGTCACGGTAATGTTTACATAAACATTTCCTTTAAAGTTTATATCTCTCTCTCTCTCTCTCTCTCTCTCTATATATATATATATATATATATATATATATATAATATATATATATATATATATATATGTATGTATATATATATAAGGTTAGTTGCGTATCCTTTACATAACGTTGCATAACCAACCCCGTTGGTTTTTCTAGGCAAATTACGTCCAGTAGTCTGTCATTGCTCTCTGGACGGTCGGCTTTCTTGATACCACTGTCGAAACCAACGCAAGGCGCATGGTCCGCAGTTGGGATCGAACCCGGCATCCCGGCATTACGAAGCGTTCGCATTGACTTATATATATATATATATATATATATATATATATATATATATATATATATATATATATATATATATATATATATATATATATATATATGTGTGTGTGTGTGTGTGTGTGTGCTATCCTCCGATTAACGGCCACATATTATGGCGACCACAAAAACACTCTAACACTCTAACAGGGCCTTAGTCACATGTAAATTGCGCACTTCCGGCGACTTAAATTGCGCACTTTCGGCGACTACCGACACCGCCGAAAGTATCTCCCACGCCGCTTCGCGCGGCGTGAATTTGGATAAACTAGATGACTGGGACTCACGAGCAGCAGCTTCCGCATCTCCTGCAACTTTGCTCGTGAGTCCCAGCCATCTAGTTTAGCCCCAATCCACGCCGCACCTCTCGGCGGTGGCGGTATAGTCGACGGAAGTTCGCAATTTACATGTGACTGAAGCACTGTTTTTGGGCCGCCATAATATGTGGCCGTTATTTGCAGGATAGCCTCTCTCTCTCTCTCTCTCTCTCTCTCTCTCTCTCTCTCTCTCTATATATATATATATATATATATATATATATATATATATATATAATTTGTCTTCTGTCCTTTATCCCTCAATGCAGGCCCTCAACCAACTGAGGCAAGTTATCATATTCTTTGTTATCGCATGCCCTCTTTCCGTGCCAAACGTATCTTTTCAACTGCACTCACTAGTTTCCTTCACCATGCCTTTTCATGTGTGTAGAATATTACAAGTTGGCATATCACAGGTTGGCAAAATGTGGCCTGCGGGATAAAACTGGCCCGCCGAGCATTTTTTACTGGCCCGCAAGGCTGGTTTAAAAAAATTACTTTATAATCTGACTCGTAAGCTCACAAAACAGCTGTTTACAAAAACATAGGTTCAAATGCAGAAAGAAACAAAAAACAAATAATCAAAAAATCTAGAAGCGTAGCGAGGGATTATAATCTTAGATAATCCCCCATAAATCTGGGTATTATGTTTATAATGGATTATTTTTTCTATACATCACGCGAAAACGCTGGTGGTTTTAAATCTAGATCGCGGAAAAGGACAAGTTTGCCAAACTTTGTTCTAGATCCATGGCACCTTGGCAATTTTCCTTAACATTGAAAATAATCTATTATTATCAGCATTACGTGTCTTGTCGACTGGCGTGAGTAATTCTGCATCTTCATCCTTACAAATTTAAACATGTAATAATTCGGATACAGGCACCAGTCCTTGCCATGACAAGAGGACCCCTTTCAAGGATTTGAACCCAAGATCTTCGGACCGCCATGCAAACGTCACAAGGCAATTCCCCTGATCTTCCTCCTCGTTTATTTTGTCTCTCACTGATACCAGGTGGTTGCTCAGTGTCGTGGTTTTGTCATCTCACTGATACCAAGTTGTAGCTCAGTGTCGTGGTTTTGTCATCTCACTGATACCAAGTTGTAGCTCAGTGTTGTGGTTTTGTCATCTCACTGATGCCAGGTGGTGACCCAGTGTCGTGGTTTTGTCATCTCACTGATACCAGGTTGTAGTCCAGTGTTGTGGTTTTGTCATCTCACTGATACCAGGTGGTGACCCAGTGTTGTGGTTTTGTCATCTCACTGATACCAAGTTGTAGCCCAGTAACGAGGTTTTGTCATCTCACTGATACCAGGTCGTAGCCCAGTGTTGTGGTTTTGTCATCTCACTAATACCAGGTAGTAGCCCAGTGTTGTGGTTTTGTCATCTCACTAATACCAGGTTGTAGCTTAGTGTTGTGGTTTTGTCATCTCACTAATACCAGGTTGTAGCTCAGTGTTGTGGTTTTGTCATCTCACTAATACCAGGTTGTAGCTCAGTGTTGTGGTTTTGTCATCTCACTAATACCAGGTTGTAGCTCAGTGTTGTGGTTTTGTCATCTCACTAATACCAGGTTGTAGCTCAGTGTTGTGGTTTTGTCATCTCACTAATACCAGGTTGTAGCTCAGTGTTGTGGTTTTGTCATCTCACTGATACCGAGTTGGAGCCCGGTAACGAGGTTTTGTCATCTCACTGATACCAGGTGGTGACCCAGTGTCGTGGTTTTGTCATCTCACTGATACCACGTTGTAGCCCAGTGTTGTGGTTTTGTCATCTCACTTATACCACGTTGTAGCCCAGTGTTGTGGTTTTGTCATCTTACTGATACCAAGTTGTAGCCCAGTAACGAGGTTTTGTCATCTCACTTATACCAAGTTGTAGCCCAGTGTCGTAGTTTTTCGTATTTGTCTTGTCCCTCTCGGGTGGCTTAGGTAATAGATTTGTTCATCTTTTTTTGCAGGTTTCAGCTTGATCATTTATCCATCTCTTTCTTGGTCTTCCCCTCGCCTTCCTCGCAGATGTCCTGCTGTAGAAAGTCTCAAATGCAGTTTGGTCACATACAAAAATTTCTTTCTTTCTTTATTTTCCTCTGTCTCATTTTCCGATAATTTCCCCTAGTTCTCACAGATTTTATCTTTTACATTGGGAACAAAAATGAAAACACTTCTTTTGGTTGTTTTTCAAGAACCGTAGTCTAATCAAGGAAACAAAAAACCAAATAAACATTGACACATATGTACACGAAATGGTTCAACAGCTCGATGAGAAATAATAACTTAGACATCAGTATCACAAAGTCGTCAGATGTAAACATAAAAAGAAGATTATTTCATTGTAAATGTGATGATATTCAAAAACAGCTGACAATGTTTTATGTCATTTTAATAATAACAGAAATATCACACTGTCCTTATATGAGCATAATCAGCCAGCTTGGTGAACCATAGAGTCATTATCATGGTTATGTGTGTGTTGAATGTTGAATTAAGAATCAGCACATTCACACCAGCGCTCAACACACCATCATGACCTGATTTGTGTGTGTATAATTTATGGCCTAGATCCATACATATGATTTCAACTCATTCTTGAGCTGACCTCCCACTCCCCCACTCCCCTGCTACTCTCTGAAGATTTAACAAACTTGTGACTCAATGAGGCGCACATTTTAAATGATAATCCAATAGGACATTATGCAGATACCCCGTCCATCCGTCTGAAAAGTTATAATGAGGGTACCCCACTTGATAGGCCAAACACTACCCTGAGATTACAGTAAAACAAGAAGTTTTAGTCTGGTTAATGACTGTTCGAGAGTGTGGAGATTTGGTGACATAAAGTTAGTTGCTTCGTGACACAAAGTTAGTTGCTTTGTGACATAAAGTTAGTTGCTTCGTGACATACATTTAGTTGCTTCGTGACATAAAGTTAGTTGCTTCGTGACATAAAGTTAGTTGCTTAGTGACATAAAGTTAATTGCTTCGTGACATAAAGTTAGTTGCTTAGTGACATAAAGTTAGTTGCTTAGTGACATAAAGTTAGTTGCTTAGTGACATAAAGTTAGTTGCTTAGTGACATAAAGTTAGTTGCTTCGTGACATAAAGTTAGTTGCTTCGTGACATAAAGTTAGTTGCTTAGTGACATAAAGTTAATTGCTTAGTGACATAAAGTTAATTGCTTAGTGACATAAAGTTAGTTGCTTCGTGACATAAAGTTAGTTGCCTAGTGACATAAAGTTAGTTGCTTAGTGACATAAAGTTAGTTGCTTAGTGACATAAAGTTAGTTGCTTAGTGACATAAAGTTAGTTGCTTCGTGACATAAAGTTAGTTGCTTCGTGACATAAAGTTAGTTGCTTCGTGACATAAAGTTAGTTGCTTCGTGACATAAAGTTAGTTGCTTCGTGACATAAAGTTAGTTGCTTCGTGACATAAAGTTAGTTGCTTAGTGACATAAAGTTAATTGCTTCGTGACATAAAGTTAGTTGCTTCGTGACATAAAGTTAGTTGCTTAGTGACATAAAGTTAGTTGCCTAGTGACATAAAGTTAGTTGCTTCGTAACATAAAGTTAGTTGCTTCGTGACATAAAGTTAGTTGCTTAGTGACATAAAGTTAGTTGCTTAGTGACATAAAGTTAGTTGCTTAGTGACATAAAGTTAGTTGCTTAGTGACATAAAGTTAGTTGCTTCGTGACATAAAGTTAGTTGCTTAGTGACATAAAGTTAGTTGCTTAGTGACATAAAGTTAGTTGCTTCGTGACATAAAGTTAGTTGCTTAGTGACATAAAGTTAGTTACTTAGTGACATAAAGTTAGTTGCTTAGTGACATAAAGTTAGTTGCTTCGTGACATAAAGTTAGTTGCTTAGTGACATAAAGTTAGTTGCTTAGTGACATAAAGTTAGTTGCTTCGTGACATAAAGTTAGTTGCTTAGTGACATAAAGTTAGTTGCTTAGTGACATAAAGTTAGTTGCTTAGTGACATAAAGTTAGTTGCTTAGTGACATAAAGTTAGTTGCTTAGTGACATAAAGTTAGTTGCTTAGTGACATAAAGTTAGTTGCTTAGTGACATAAAGTTAGTTGCTTCGTGACATAAAGTTAGTTGCTTAGTGACATAAAGTTAGTTGCTTAGTGACATAAAGTTAGTTGCTTCGTGACATAAAGTTAGTTGCGCATACTTTACAGGTTGTTGCAAAACCAGCCGCAGAATGTTCGGGCTTTGTTTTTACACTAGGCAATTTTTTACTTTTAATAGTTTACTGCTGCTACTAAACGGTCGCCTCCTGATACCACTACTGAAATCAACACAGGGCAATCTGTTACCAAATAGCCCGCAGCTAGGTTCGAACCCAGCAGCCTGGCATTACGAAGCGCGTTCGCAACACCCAAACCACAGACGCCGTAATTTATATACTTATTTTGTAACATACCTCATTGAAAGGATATGTAGCTTGGGTATGCTAGTTTGTGTAACTGTTTCATTGTCCGTTTGTGTCTATGCTGACGAAGGATTGCTCGTCGCAACGTTAATTTTGCCATTCGAATTTGTCATTTTGTAAAGCTAGCCTGCTCTACTTGTCGTTTAGATTGATATTTGTTTTTCTGTCTACAACGACGTTTCCTTCTTTTACGCACACATTCTGTTGTCGATAATTATTTTTCAAATTGAAAGACTCTTAGGGCATTCATTGCGTAAAGCCATCTACACTTTAAAGCAATGGTTTTAAGCATAGGGGATGTTCCAAGGGGAAAAAGGGGGTGGGGGGTGGGGTGGGGGAGGTGGGAGAAGGAGTAAAGAAACAAAGACTATGTCAATCTATCCTCGAATGATTTTCGCAGTGAGCGGTATACACCCACCCCCTTTTATTTAATTGTAAATAAAATATTTGTTTAAAACTATTTATGAGTCACAGACGTTTTATTTTTCATGGGCAGTAACTGTAGTATGCACCTGACGAGATACAGCAAAATATGCCACGCAATTAATTGTGCAACCTGTTGTTTGTGTCTTCTTTAATCAAATTTACAGCGGGAAAACATTGCTTTCATTATATTATTACTACTCTATTATTGTTATCAACATGTTGAATGGCACAAAATATACATATCTATAAACATGAAATAATATGAAATGTTCAAACAAATATTGTAGAATTCGTCTGCACGGTACACGCACACACACGCTCACACACACACACACACACACACACACACACACACACACACACACACACACACACACACACACACATTTATAATTATATTCAATAATTATATTCTATAAACTTTTTGTATGCTACCTTTGTCTTTGAATTTCCATTTCAGTGATAATATTACCCTTACATCTCTTCTTTAACGCCTCTTCACGAAAATTACTAAATAAATGAAGAGGACGCAAATGGCGCATATTCTCTTATTTTACAAGTCAATTACCCGTGGGCTTGTCTGTTTAAAAATGCACGAGACGTTGGCACCATAAACTTCGTCGCTTCTTCTCCTCAAAAAGAGTTTGTAAAGCGCTTGGAAAAGATCCAAGAGGCTAAAAGTGGTTCTCCGCTCTCAGATAACAGATGTGGATTCTGCTTGTGTTGACACTAGTTTCAAACGCTTCAACTGTGCGGCGAATTTGTTCAGTATAGTGAGAATATAAGAAGAAAGGCTATAGAGCATTTGTGAAAATACTTCTAACTGAAATGATTACTGACCCACCCGTATGTCTTTTTGACCGTCCGCTTTTGAGTATGTTTTCGTCAGTCCGTTGCGCAGTCAAAACATCAGTATAACCATCTGTTCTTATATCTCTCCCCCCCCCTCTCCATCTATAAATCTATCTGTCTGTCTGTCTGCCTGCCGTCCTATCTATCTATAAATCTATGGCTGTCCAATTTCAGTCATGAAACGGCTTAAAGCACTTCAAAAAAGAGCTGTACGCTTAGTCAGTAATAATCATGGAAGAGACAGTTCCAGTTTACATAAAGATCTTAAGTTACTAACCTTCCATAAACGGTTACTTTTCAACAAGGCCAAATTTATTAACAAAATCTTATCAAAAAATGCTCCAGATTACCTTTGGCCATTCTTCAAGTATAAGGGGCGACAAAGCAAACGCCTAAACATATTACACATCCCTAAACCTAGAATAGACTTGTACAAAACAAGCTTGGCGTACTCTGCAGCTCATCTGTGGAACGAACTTCCACAACCAATTAAAAATATCAAAAACCCCTATAAATACAATTGGAAGCTTTTTGAATATTATCTCACTTCAGACTACATGCCCCCTTAGAAGATGAAGTTTCCTAAGAACAATGTTGATTTCCACCAATATATATTATATTTAGTATTATAATTGTTTTAAAATGTAGGCATACTTAGAGTACCTTGTTACAAACATGTTATTGATGATGCCTGTAATTATCATTACTATTATTATTATTATTATTATTATTATTATTATTACTATATTCTAAAACAATGTGTGCATAAATAATGTATGCATGGCGTGAAGCCAGAAGGGCAGGATGTAAGACGGGCCCGTGTGCCCAAATCTTAACCCTTTAAAAATAAAAGTTTGTTCGTTCATTCGTTCATTCGTTCGTTCGTTCGTTCGTTCGTTCGATCGATCGATCGATCGATCGATCGATCGATCGATCTATCTATCTATCTATCTATCTATCTATCTATCTATCTATCTATCTATCTATCTATCTATCTATCTATCTATCTATCTATCTATCTATCTATCTATCTATCTATCTATCTATCTATCTATCTATCTATCTATCTATCTATCTATCTATCTATCTATCTATCTATCTATCTATCTATCTATCTATCTATCTATCTATCTATCTATCTATCTATCTATCTATCTATCTATCTATCTATCTATCTATCTATCTATCTATCTATCTATCTATCTATCTATCTATCTATCTATCTATCTATCTATCTATCTATCTATCTATCTATCTATCTATCTATCTATCTATCTATCTATCTATCTATCTATCTATCTATCTATCTATCTATCTATCTATCTATCTATCTATCTATCTATCTATCTATCTATCTATCTATCTATCTATCTATCTATCTATCTATCTATCTATCTATCTATCTATCTATCTATCTATCTATCTATCTATCTATCTATCTATCTATCTATCTATCTATCTATCTATCTATCTATCTATCTATCTATCTATCTATCTATCTATCTATCTATCTATCGATCGATCGATCGATCGATCGATCGATCGATCGATCGATCGATCGATCGATCGATCGATCTATCTATCTATCTATCTATCTATCTATCTATCTATCTATCTATCTATCTATCTATCTATCTATCTATCTATCTATCTATCTATCTATCTATCTATCTATCTATCTATCTATCTATCTATCTATCTATCTATCTATCTATCTATCTATCTATCTATCTAGCTAGCTAGCTAGCTAGCCGTCTGTCTGTCTGTCTGTCTGTCTGTCTGTCTGTCTGTCTGTCTGTCTGTCTGTCTGTCTGTCTGTCTGTCTGTCTGTCTGTCTATCTATCTATCTATCTATCTATCTATCTATCTAGCTAGCTAGCTAGCCGTCTGTCTGTCTGTCTGTCTGTCTGTCTGTCTGTCTGTCTGTCTGTCTGTCTGTCTGTCTGTCTGTCTGTCTGTCTGTCTGTCTGTCTGTCTGTCTGTCTGTCTGTCTGTCTGTCTGTCTGTCTGTCTGTCTGTCTATCTATCTATCTATCTATCTATCTATCTATCTATCTATCTATCTATCTATCTATCT
>CAJHNH020001415.1:60000-65000 GCA_905116865.2 Candidula unifasciata | reverse complement strand
GGGGGTGATTAACGGTGACTTAAGGAGTATGGTGGTGATTTACTGTGTCTTGTGGTATCTGGCGGTGATTAGCGTTGTCTGGCGGTGATTAACGGTGACTGACGTCTGGCGGCGATTAACGGTTTCTGGTGGTGACGAACGGTATCTAATTGTCTTTGGCGGTGACTAACGGTGTATGCGGTGATTAACTAAAGGTGATCTCGGTGTCTGATGGTGACTAACAATGTCTGGAGGTGAGTAACGGCGACTTAAGGAGTATGGTGGTGATTAACGGTGTCTTGTGGTATCTGGCGGTGATTAGCGGTGGCTGACATTGTCTGGTGGCAATTAACGGGTTCTGATGGTGACGAACGGTGTCTGATTGTCTTTGGCGGTGACTAGCGGTGTTTGTCGATGATTAACTAACGGTGACCTCGGTGTCTGATGGTGACTAACGGTGTCTGGTGGTGATTAACGGTGACTGACGGTGTCTGATGGTGATTAACTGTGTCTGACGGTGATTAACGGTGTCTAGCGATTATTAACAGTGTCTGGTGGTGATTAACGATGTCTGATGGTGTCTGACGTTGATTAAGAATGACTGGCGGTGACTGAAGGGTGATTAACTGTGTCTGACGGTGTCTAGCGGTGGCTAATGGTGTCTGGCGGTGACTAACGGTGTCTGACTGTGACTTACCGTGTCTGAAAGTAATTTACGGTGTCCGACGGTGACTGGCTGTGACTAACGCTGGCTGACGATGATAGTTCACCCCAGTAGGTGTATAGCGAGGGACACTGCCAGAAAGAAATCTTTGGAGGATGAGAGTGTGTTGGGAAGGGGGGCGGGGGGATGTAGAACCTCAGCCCCTTTATAATTTTATAGCAAAACTTGAAGGTTTTTTTTAAAGCCTGTTTCAAATGCGCAAGTATAGCAATAACAACAATAATAGTAGGAATAGTAATACTAATTATTTTTTGCCCAATAGGAAAAACATCTAATAATATGTTTAAAATGATATTCAATTTATAAACACTTACCTAAAATAGAGAAGGTATAAACATGATTGAAAAAAAAAAATGGTTTGGGGGGGGGGGGGGGGGAAGAGACTTAGCTTTCTGTAGTTTGTTCGACTGGGAAAGGGTTGGGGGAAAAGGGGGGGGGGGGGGGGGGGGGGGGGTGGGAGGGTTTTTGATAGAAAAAAAGAAAAAAAAAAAGGGTGAGCCTCAGTCAGCCTTTCCAACACCAATTTGTTTGTTAGGAGGGGGCACTCAAGATGCCCATGCCTCCCTCCTGCCTCCCTTATAACAGCAGAGCGGTGATATCTTTAAACTTGGCTTACAACCAACTTCATTCATCCGGCATTGCTTTGTTCCATGGTAAATAACGTCGCCATCATCATCAGCATGTGCCGTACAGGTAAAGGGGGCTGATCGCGTTTCGCTATCCCGTACGATCATCAGAGTCTTGAATTATGTGTTATCTTGATCAAGGTCGTCGTAGCTTGGGGAAACCATTTGTGTGTACGTGTTTGTGTGGGTGAGGGTGGGGGGGGGGGGGTAAGATTACAGGGTGGGGGAGGCGTCAATAGAATGTGTACCTGAATTAAGCGCTCCCCGCCCCTCCTAATTCCCCCCTCCCCTGACAGCCATTTTAGCAGTTTTCTGAGAGTACTGTCTGATACATTTCATACTTTGTTATTATATATTACTATATAATATTTGGAAATTTTGCATATTATTATTATTATTATTATTATTATATTATTATTATATTACGCACTTAAATAAGTCTTATGGCATTTGAGGCGTCCCCCTTTGCCCCCCCCCGGTTCAGGTATAATAGCCATTTTGTCGAGCTGTTTAGATATGTATATCACGGGCCAACTCTGACTCATAACACTTCGAATTTGCCAGCCAGCATTAAGTGTTTTTAGTGTATTTATCAAAATTCAGGATAGTCGCCAGAGCTAGAGAGTTCGAGCTTTGTGCGATGCCTTCCGATGGTGTTTTGTGGAGAGAGACAGAGCCATTTGGCATTAAACCCGATGCAATGAAGTCAATCATCTCAGCTTTAACCGCTTTGTTTTTCCTTTCTCGATGGACTGCCCGGCATTATGCTTTTGACTGGTTTGACAAGACAAAATTAGGTTTAGTAGTTTGTCATTGCTTTCTGTGCGGTTCGTCGCTCATATTATTGTGTAATCAAAAGCAAAGTTGTCTGTAGTGGAACCGAACCTGGTATGTCAGAATTCTGAAACTACGTTTACAATATCTAAACCACAGTCGCTGACAACTCAGTCAAAACGGTAGTTCCAAATCCTTCCTAAGACCAACATTAGGGCTGTGTTTGTGATTTTACTAAAAAAAAAAAAAAAAAAGCGGCTCCCGGTTTAAGTATAGTTCGTTTCAAAAGTCGTACCCATATTTAAATAAACCCTAACAAAGTAGCTGTTATAAATAAATTGTTGACATTTGGCATGCGCCCTGGTAATAATCACGTCCTTGTAGGAAATTAATTATAATGTAAGCAAACATCTAATTTTTGTCTGGCCTTATTTGTGTTAAAAAAGTTACATCGATAAAAAGCATTTAGTTAGCATATTTACAGTAAAAGAGTGACAGGACCTTTATAAAAATGAAATGACACATGTTTTAGAGGAAATCGATGAGGGGGGGGGGGGGGGGCTCACCGTTTCGATTAGGGGGAGGGAGGTGACAGGGAACACCGTATCGATTGGGGGGGGGGACACCCTATCGATGGGGGGGGGGGGGGGGGGGGGGGATGGGGGGGGGGGGGGACACCGTATCGATATGGGGAGGGAGAAACTCTGTTTCACTCACAGGTGGTCAATCTTCTGTACTAGTCTCTCATGAAAAAGATGAAACAATATTTCACTGTATGCGGAATATGCTATCAAAATATTCACCACCCTTCGCTGCACAGGCGAAATTGATTTCCAAAGCAGTCTGAATGTTTGTGGTTTAAAGTATATGATGTGTGTCACTTACTGTATATTTTATGTTTTCAAAGATACAAACATTATTAGTCTGACAGAGATCAAAGCCATTCGCCGCTCTAAGAAAACACAGTTTGCGAGATATTTTGAGGGCACAATTTTTGGAACGGACTATAGGCAGCTCTACGTTTAGTAATATGTCATTGCTTGTAAACGGTCAGCGACCCATATCTTGCACTTAGATACGTTGCAAAAAGAAGAATATAATACAATCTGGCATGAGTCTATTCTGTACGCCATAACCGTTAGATGCACCGTTCAAATATTCATAAACTAACCATGCGCTGTTTTCAATTTTCGCTGAAATAACTTACACAATAGAGGATTCCCCAATTCGAACCCACAAACGTTGGGTACAATAACTCTCAACATTTAATTCCATTTTTGTGTCTGTTTCTCAGCATGTAAGGTTTCAGTAATTGCTCTTGTAATACTTACAGTCTAAACCCTGCATTTGTAGACTGTTCTCGCTTGACGTTTATTTTATAAATGCTTGGTAATTATTTCTCTGTGCTTGTTGGAAGCTTTATTTTGGATTTGTGTTTGCGGTTTTCATCCATCTTGGTGTTTTCCCGTCTGAACTTTCCCAGCGTCTGTTTCTGTTGCCTTGGTGTCTGTCTGCCTTCCTAATCACGTTAGGTTGTCTGTTCAATTTACGAATCTGTTCATTCCTTTCAGTGTCGCAATTATTTTTGTCGCTTTATGTGTATTGTGTTTTTGGTGTTTTGCTTCCTGGCTATCTATCTTTTGTCTATGTCTGTTCCTTATGTAATCCTTTCTTTTTTAATAATCTTTTATTGGAAGTAAATGCGATGAAGTGGCTAGACGCTCGCCTGCGGATCGGAGGGTCGTGGGTTCAAATCCGAATGGAGCCGGAATTGTTTTCAAACATGACCTTGGCTCCCAGGTCAACCCTGCCGTAAATTGGTACCAGTAAAGTCCTGGGAAATAAAGGCGGCTTTGAACCACATAACCAAACAAGATGGTATGAAGAAAATATGAGGCAAGCCTCATATGCCCTATGCGCCAATAGTGTGTAATGGGTTTTAACTTACTTCCTTTAGTCCTTCTGTATTTACATCTTTATCCTATTACATCTTCATCTTGTCTTCGCTAGCCTACTTACGTATTCCTTAGTTCTCAGTGTCGCTCTTTCTCTAATTATGTATGTATGCATTCTTTTCTAACCTTCTTTCATCATTAATTCTTTCTTTATGTACTTCGTATTGTCTCTCCCCCCCCCCCACACCCCCCACACCCCCGCCACGCTGACTTCTGATGTGTCTGTTTTCTATACTTCCATTCGTCTGCTTTCTGCCTGCCTGTTTGTCTGCCAGTCTCTTTTCTTTCTTTCTTTCTTTCTTTCTTTCTTTCTTTCTTTCTTTCTTTCTTTCTTTCTTTCTTTCTTTCTTTCTTTCTTTCTTTCTTTCTTTCTTTCTCTTTCTTTCTTTCTTTTTTCTTTCTTTCTTTCTTTCTTTCTTTCTTTTTTCTTTCTTTCTTTTTTTTCTTCTTTCTTTCTTTCTTTCTTTCTTTCTTTCTTTCTTTCTTTCTTTCTTTCTTTTCTTTCTTTTCTTTCTTTCTTTCTTTCTTTCTTTCTTTCTTCTTTCTTTTCTTTCTTTCTCTTCTTTCTTTCTTTCTTTTGCTTCTTTCTTTCTTTCTTTCTTTCTTTCTTTCTTTCTTTCTTTCTTTCTTTCTTTCTTTCTTTCTCTTCTTTCTTTCTTTCTTTCTCTTCTATCTTTCTTTTCTCTTCTTTCTTTCTTTCTTTTCTTTCTTTCTTTCTTTCTTTTTCTTTAGCTTTCTTTCTTTCTTTTCTTTCTTTCTTTCTTTCTTCTCCTTATTCTTTCTTCTTTCTTTCTTTCTTTCTTTCTTTCTTTCTTTCTTTCTTTCTTTCTTTCTTTCTTTCTCTTTCTTTCTTTCTTTCTTTCTTCTTTCTTTCTTTCTTTCTTTCTTTCTTTCTTTCTTTCTTTCTTTCTTTCTTTCTTTTTTCTTTCTTTCTTTTTCTTT
>CAJHNH020001415.1:30000-55000 GCA_905116865.2 Candidula unifasciata | reverse complement strand
ACATACATACATACATACATACATACATACATACATACATACATACATACATACATTCGTACGTACGTACGTTATTACGTACGTACGTACGTACCCACCTACCTACCTACCTACCTACCTACACACACGCACACACACACCTACCTACCTACCTACACACAGACAGACAGACAGACAGACAGACAGACAGACAGACAGACAGACAGACAGACAGACAGACAGACAGACAGACAGACAGACAGACAGACAGACAGACAGACAGACAGACAGACAGACAGACAGACAGACAGACAGACAGACAGACAGACAGACAGACAGACAGACAGGCAGACAGACAGACAGACAGACAGACATACATACATACATACATACATACATACATACATACATACATACATACATACATACATACATACATACATACATACATACATACATACATATATATATACATACAGTCACCCACACAGACATACGCTCTAAAACACACATGCATACTACCCAGACACATATAAACACACACAGCTATACACACACACACATACATACACGTAGCCGAACAAAAAGACCTATACAAACACACACGTCCGACGCACACAGACATAAACCCACACAGACACACACACATACATACATACACGTAGCCGCACAAAAAGACCTATACAAACACACACGTCCGGCGCACACATACATAAACCCACACAGACACACACGCATACAGTCACAGTTACGCACACAAACACATACACACACGCAGGCAGGGAAACACACAGATACACACGCAGGTACGCATACATACGCACACAGACATACAGGCATACGCATAAACCGACACAAACAGAGACACGCAGACATCGTAGATTTACTTAGGGGAAAAAAAGGGGTGGGGGTGGGAAGTCCCCCAGTCCCCGCTCCCTCCACCTCTAAGAATTATATAGGATGGTGGGGTCTGGCTTTTGGTGTGCTTAGATCTGGTGGCTAATAAATTTTTCTTTTCTTCTAGACGTGTACAAATTTGATGACTGCAGTAGCAAAATAGAAACAACAAACAAACAGGAGAAAACTGAAATGCTTGCACAAAAATACCACACTTAACAAAGAAGTTTTAAATGCATCGTTTACTCAAAAATCTGCACGAAGAATAAACATGGACAAGGAACAAGCAATTAGGAGATGGAAACATGGTTGAGAAGATGGGGATACACAGAAGGATAGGCTATTTATTTTTTCGAAACAAAAACAGGAAATGAAAAGATCATATAGGACTACCAGTACTTACAATGTTGCCTTGTAGACAGGTAGATCTTTGAGTCTGAGGATTTAAGGCTGCAGTTCTAGTGCAGTCAACCCAAAACTCTTACTGATTATTTAAACCTGCCACACACACACACACACACACACACACACACACACACACACACACACACACACACACACACACACACACACACACGTCATAATGCAGGAAAGAGTTGAAGATAAAACGCAGAAGGAGAACAGTGATACAAGTGGGATAATGACTTCCGAGACATACAAAGAAGTCTCTGATAATGTGCAAGCGGGAGAGTGACAGTGTTTTAGAGCCTTTACAGGCAACCTTCATTGTGAAGACGGCGCTTGATTGATTGACATTAGCTACAAAGTGATTACTATTACACAGACAGACGGTTAAAATGATACGGTATAAGGAGACAGACTGGTAAACCGATACTGTTTTAGGAAGACAGACTGGTAAATTGATACTGTGCTAGGGAAACAAACTGGTAAAATGATACTGTTGAGGAAGACAGACTAGTAAAATGATACGGTATAAGGAGACGGACTAGTAAAATGATACAGTATATGGGGACAGACAGGTAAAATTATACTGTTTAGGGAGACAGACTGGTAAAATGATACTGTGTCATGGAGACAGACTGGTAAAATGATACTGTTTAGGGAGACAGACTGGTAAAATGATACTGTGTCAGGGAGACAGACTGGTAAAATGATACTGTTTAGGGAGACAGACTGGTAAAATGATACTGTGTCATGAAGACAGACAGGTAAAATGATACTGTTTAGGGAGACAGACTGGTAAAATGATACTGTGTCAGGGAGACAGACTGGTAAAATGATACTGTTTAGGGAGACAGACTGGTAAAATGATACTGTGTCAGGGAGACAGAGTGGTAAAATGATACAGACTGGTAAAATGATACTGTGCTAGGGAAACAAACTGGTAAAATGATACTGTGTCAGGGAGACAGACTGGTAAAATGATACTGTGTTAGAGAGATAGATTGGTAAAATGATACTGTGTTAGGGCGAAAGACTGGTAAAATGATACTGTGTCAGGGAGAGAAAAAAATGTGTGGGCTTGTAAATGAATGGTAAAGTCGATAAGATCACAGCTGAACAATCCCGCCATATCCACTGCACGGTTGATATTGATCGCCACAAACACAAAGCACTAGTGTAAAATTGCGCCATTCGGAAACACAAAAGGACCTGACTGTCAAATTCTGCACCACGTGGAATATCAATGACCGCTTTTATTCAGAAAGTCTGCAGCTATTGGACACAGCTCAGGCACCACACGGAACAGAAACAGCACAAATCACTTTAATCATTATCAGGAATACTCAGATCATTAGTGCAAGTATACTGATTTCAGGGAACAAACGCAGACAATGAAATGTTATTTAACTGCTGCTTACCTATGATGGAGATAGGCTTTCTGGCAAATCGTATACGACCCCGTATGCCCATGTATTTACTACGGCAGCCTGCTGACCAGAGACGAATTACATACTCGAGGCCAAAAAAACATACTAAAAATATTTCCTGAAAATAAAAATAAAAAGACACAAGAAATCAGTCACATAAAAATGCAATTTATTAGGGAATAATGCATTACAATTATTAATTGTGCCGAAAAGGAAAGATGGAAGGAAAAAGATGCAGAAGAAGGCTAACAGAGAAGATTTGAAACAATGTAACGCAATAGTATATTAAAATATATGTTTTGTAAATTAGTGGCATTACAATACGCAAGGATGTGAACAGACATGTTGCACATTGCAAGTTCATAATCATGTATGCACATGCCTACTAGGCAAAATTTTGAGTTAAAATTCTACCCGAAGTATTTCAGAATCCTGGCCGGTGCTACAGAGTCCGTGCACTGTGCGAAGCTTCTTCGGATTCAAACTGGAGTTAGGAGAAGATCGAAGCACTTATCGGTTATTACCAGTGTGCCAGAATGTTGTCCGTTGTTTAAACTTCACACTTTTCTGGTTTGTTGAAAGTGACCATATCTAAGATGGGGGAGAACAGAGGCAATTCTTCTTCTTCTTCACTTCCTCTTTTACCGCTGTGGGTGTCGAGGGAGATATAAGGTTCTGTTTCTAGCTCTTCTGGCCGCCTCGACCATAGGCACATCGTGCTGTTGTAGAGTTTCTCTGATGTTATCCTTCCATGTTGTTCTTGGTCTACCTCTTGCTCTACGTCCTTCTTCTCTTTCCATGTTTGCTTAGTATGGTATGGTGTCACAAGGCATTCTCTCTAAGAGGGCAAACCATTTCACTTGCTGTCTTTGTATGTAATCCAGAATTGGTTCTGTGCCGACTTGTTCTCTTATGATCTCATTCCTGATCTTATCTCTTATGGTCACTCCTATAGCCCTTCTCAGACATCTCATTTTCGTGGTTACTAATTTTCTTTTATGGTTTGTTGTGAGTGACCGTGACAATGATATCACAATACGCAGATAGCCGATAAATCCGATTTGCTTCTATAAAGTTCTAGAGCAGCGCAGACGATAAATGGAAGAAGCACTAGAGTTGCTTTTGCCAAGCGGTTCTTTGCAGCCAGCCTTAGCTTCTCTACCAGTACAAACTTTTGCTGTCTGCAAGACGGTGCAACGCATTTGAAGAATGTGCAGCCGCCCCACTAAGATAAGACGATATGTTAATAAGTGGGATCGTCGCGCACTTGAAAGGCTCACAGATCGACAGTTGAGTAACTCTGGTGTACAGAATCAAGCCTGACCTTTGGAAATAGGCTTTCATGTTCCTATATAAGGTTCTTTATTATTATCCCACACCCAGATGACGTCACAGGACAGTCCAACATTTTAAAGGGTGATAAGACTGGGTTTTCCGGCTTTCTGATGAGTTTAACGAGCTCAAAACATCTAGAACTGGCCCTAACCCCAACCCACCTACGTCCCACGAGACAGTGCAGCCTAGGTCCCACGACGGCATGCAGCCTATGTACCACCCCCTAAAATATTAGACTGTGCCGTAACTTGTGCATTTCCCTTATTTGGGGTAGGGTATAAACAAATCATTCTGTATCGATGCCGGGGAAGAAAGATACCAAAATGTCGATTGGGCTGACAGAACGGCAGAGGATATCTAACCGTCGTGCTTATTAAGGACAGAGGATACATGTTTGTACAAATATTTACTCGCCTGAGTAGTTCAGCATGGCACATAGTGATGGATATAGTTAAATATGCTACCGAAATTTTGTAACGTGCTGTGGCAACAGAACAATGATACAAACAACATCGACTGGTTTGTGTATCCTTTACACGACGTTGCAGAACAAACCCCAGCATTTGTTGGCTGTTGTGGGTTTTCTTGGCAAGTGTTATCTTCAGTAGTTTGCCATTGCTGTCTGAACAGCTAGATGTCGGTACCACTTTCGAAACCACTGCAAGAAAAATCGGCGGCAGCTGGGATCCAACTTGCCACCCCGGCATTAAGAAGCGTGTTCGCAATCCCTAAACCACAGACGCCGACACACGGACTGGTAACTATAAAGGAAAACAGAAGCCACATGAAGCGCTACACGGGACTCTGGGAGATGAACTCTACACGGGACTCTGGGAGATGAACTCTACAGGGGACTCTGGGAGATGAACTCTACACGGGACTCTGGGAGATTAACTCTACAGGGGACTCTGGGAGATGAACTCTACACGGGACTCTGGGAGATGAACTCTCGCCAGCGAATTTCAGATGCGCCTATTTTTTCCCTTCTTCTGGTTATGGATCATGTACAGAACGTCGCACAATAACTGCTCCATCTATCGGGTGCTCGTGGTTTCTTTAGGAAATCTTATCCTCAGTAGTTAGCCATTGCCCCCAAACGGTTGAAGATCATTTTATTGTTCAATTCAACTTGAAGCTGTCTGCTGCCAACTAAGCTGCTTCCACTGAACCAAACCGGGTATTTTAGAGCCACATATGTCGAAATTGTCTTTAATACCTCAGAAATAATCAATTCAACCTGATTATTATAATTTCCTGGTCTAGTCTAACACAAGGGGGATCAAGTCTGTCAGAAATCTGAATGTCGATTTTGGGCTAAATAGTTCGAAGCTGAGATTGCCTCAGCTGATTTGTCTATCGATATCCCTTACCTCCAATAGATAATAGTATACCTAGCAGTTTGTGGTTATTCAACGGATTAACATCATGGCACACGCGTGTAACCCTTAAGTGCCCCGTTCTACTTCTAACTTCAAGCCTGAGTCCTAAGAATCTCAGCGCAGCGCAGTGCACGAACTCTGTTGCATCGGCAAGGATCCTGAAATACTTTAGGTAGATTTGTAACTCGGGCAGCTTCGGTAGGCTATTCTTTTTACGATTTCTAAATGCCAAGGTATTTTTTTTTACGTGAGCAACAATACACACAGGCGTCTGATCTCACTACCCAGAGACCAGGGAAAATTTCTTGAAGTCCACTTGAAATAATCCCAGTCCTCACTGAGGTCTGAACCCGGGACCTCTAACACACGCGGGGGATACCATACCGCGCAGCTCTCTGTGACTGTCTCATAGTGCTGCTTTTACTAACTCCACAGAGCTGTCACAGAATAATTACCTTAAAATATAATGCAATTAACCTCATTAATATCCTTTCCTGGTCTAGAATAACACATCTGAGATCAGTCTGTCAGAAGTCAGAATGTCTGTTTTGAGCTAAATAGTTCCCGGAAGTCGCAAGTAGAGACTAATTACTACGCGCTGTTTCAGACTATTGTGTTAAAACAAAATTCATATCTTCCTAATTTCCTGAGTTTTAATTTGAATGTATTATTCAATGAACAAAGTTGGACCAATTTAAATAACAAATGAGAGAACCCGCTGTGTCAATAGATGACTGCTTCCAGGTTTGTATTTAGAATCTTCTGTGTTGGCATTAAAAAACATCTCATTAACCAACTACATAACAATTCTTGTATGTATATCTCACTGTTTGTTTGCCTGCTTGTCTCTTTGGTTTTCTACGTTTCTGTGTGCGCATACATGCGTGTCTATGCATCCATGAAAGAAATCACGTTTCCCTCGAAGCTGCACAACCCGATTGACATCGATCAACTTCTTTGTTTATAAATGTGTGAACACTTTCCTCATCATTTGTTCCTTGCTAGACTGAACCTTCTCCCTGCCTATAATGAACACCGGCTGCCATCTTACGTCAATCACCTGATGTTGACCTCTTCCAGTTTGAGTATTAATTGTCTTCTCGGCTTTTCCTCGATCTCTGATAGCAATCTACTTTCGTCTTTCGCCTGTCGGCAATCTTGCTAAATCCTCATTTGTCAAGTTATTCGTCCTTCGCCTGCTGGCAGTGTTGTAAAATACTCGTTTGTCACGTCTTTCGTCTTTCGCCTGTCGGTAATATTGTTAAATTCTCTTTTGTCAAACAGACTGTGTCACCCATTAGTGTCTTGAGGTTTGTTTATCACAATGAAATATGGTTCGAAATTGTGCAAGTTTGCTGAGCACCTCATGAGAAAAAGGGGAACAACTGACATGCCTCATGCCAAGAAGAAATTTAGAGGTAAAGAAAAAAAGGTAGCATGGGTTGGGGGGAGAGACAAAGAATAAATAACTGACAGCTTGGCATCGCCACTGATGAGACGATTTGGTCATCTCTTCAGTGGCGATGCCAACCTGTCCGAAGGCATATCTGGAAATCCAACATTTGCTGCAGAAGAACACTACTCAGACTCTACAAGAGCATCACTTTGTCAGTTTTTCTTTGTGAAACAGAATCCTTGAGAATAACCAGAAATGACGCTCACAAGTTAATCACCTTCCACCACACATGTCTACGTGAAAGAAAAGTAAAGGTCCCTTTTCACGCCTTTAGGCGTTTAGGGCACATAGGGCTAGACCTATATTTTTATAGACCAATCGGCACAAGATGGTTGATGTGGTCAGCATCACACCGGTCGCCTTTACTTTCCCGGGACTGCACCCGTTACCCACTCAAGGCTGGGTCGACCTGGGAGTTAAGGTTATTTTTGAAAAGAGTCCGGCTCCGCCTGGAAGCGAACCCACGACCTTCCGATACGCACGCAAGCCTCTAGCCGCTACGCCACGGCGACTTTCCATGTCTAGGTAGAATTATCAAAAATGGCTTGGCTTGGCCACGTTGTGAGAATGAATCCTGATATACCTGCCAAAACAGCTCTCGCTTGGACACCAGAGGAAAGAGAAGAGAAAAAAAACAACAACATGGAAATAAACGAGGGAAAGTGAACTGAGTGCTGCATCTCTGACATGCACAACTAGACTAAAGATTGCACAGGACAGGAAAGCATAGAAAGTCCTCTCTGAAGCGTCGTGTGCTACTAGGCATAAAGAGTACCTAAAACTGATTGAAGAGACGAACAGAGATTTACCAAACTTGCACTGAAATAGGAAATCAAGAGACTGGAGATACGATGAGGTTCTATAAAAAACCCTAGGATCAACGTTGATAAAAGAGGCCAACGGTGCTGCCCTAGATTCCATCCATGATATCTAAGGAGTGTCACAGGAGAGAACTGAATGGAGAAATACAATGCGAGCCCTATGTGACATATAATGCACAACAGGATGCTGAAAGAATGAACTGAAAAACGTCTACATCAAAAATCTGCTTCTTCTACTTTGCTTTGACCCGCTGTAAACTCCAGTGGAAAGTTCTGGTTGTTCGTTTACCTTTAGGCTTTAATCTTGTTCCTGAACTTTAGTTTTTCGTGCACATCCGTTTTACAGAGCAAGTTTATTTGTATGCAGACTGTTGCTTTCCTGCTTTTCATGCTGATGCACTCTGGCTACGAAGCAACTAACAATTAGTCGACTCTTACGACATGCATGTAAAGGGATGCAGTCTATCCTAACCTGAAAACGTCTAGGAGCTCGTGGGCTGAAACGTTTGTCGACGAGAGATTACTTCTACTGACGATTGATAGATCCCTGCTGTACTTGCTCCCCTGTGGAAATTCTTCTTACTTATTGTCCTTTTCCTCAAAATGGGATCCCGTAAGCCACACGGGGCAAAAATCAGAAATAACTGAACACGAAGCAGACGGCTATGGAGAGATCTGACGATGAACGCCACACGACAGAATGATAAGAAGATTCGTTGACCAGTCAACCATTTTTGCTGGCATCTTTCTGATTTGGTTCTGACGACATAGTTTTTTTTTTTTCATGAGAAGAGTGAGAAGAGACAACGAAATTCATAATCTGTTTAAATCACCTTTGATAACTGGTATCATGAGAGCTAATAGACTGAAATGGCTGGGGCATATTGAGAAAACGTCAGATGACAGATGTGAAAACTGTATACACCAAGGAGATAAATGCTCGTTAACCACGAAGCACGAGAAGACGATGGAGAGTTAATGTCCAGACAGACCTGCAAACATTTGGTGTCACCAACTGGAAAGACAAGGCCAACAAAAGAGATGAATTAGGCGAGTAAAATTTGCAGCGATGAACCTCAACACCTCGGAATGCTGAAGAAGAAGAAAAAGAAGAAGAAGAAGAAGAAGAAGAAGAAGAAGAAGAAGAAGAAGAAGAAGAAGAAGAAGAAGAAGAAGAGAGATACAGTGAGATATAGGAATAATATCTTATGGCGACGGCGAGTGTAACTAGTAAAGCCAGCTCGTGTTAAAGAAGTCTGCCACAATAAGACCATAATATTTCATGACTATTGTTGCTATTCCAGGAATGTAGCGTGTTTTTTCTCAGGCGCTAAGCTCTGAAACTATCTGCAGTTTTGAATGTAGCGTCTTCTCGTGCGCTAAGCCACGAATCTATCTGCAGTTTACCCCTCCCCCTTTAGCCCTGATTTCTAATGAATGTTGTGCGAGCCCTTTGGTAGCGAGTGAACATTGAGGAGGCACAAATAGATCATTATGGTCTGGGGAGAATGGCGCTGCGGGGAGTTATCTGGGGATCTTGCCGACGCTCAACACTCAATGGAAAGGCGAGACGGATGTACAATTTGGACAGTTACTAGTACCATCGGAATTGGAACTCTTTACTGCTGAAGATGGAAACGGAGCGCTTATGGGAGTGCCCGAGTGCTCTGATGTCAATTCCTAATTAAACATTCTACATTTCTGATTGTCCCCCTGCATGCAACACGGCCTATTGCATCATGTTCCCATGACACCCACCTCAGTACCTTTTGTGTCCCGCTTACACGCATCTTCATGTCGTAGTAGACGCCGACCGCGACATCTTCTACCATTCTGGTATTCACCATAAAGGATGCTCTTTGGGACTCTGCAGTCCTGATTCATCTTAATAAACCACGAAGAAGCTGAGTTTTAACATTTGAAACTTCTCGGGACCGGACTTGATTTAAAGTAATTTTGAAGTGGAACCGAAAGAGTTAAGGCAGATAAGCATTAGTAAAGTAATGGACTTCTTTGAAAAGTATTAGTCAAATGATGGACCTCTTTCCGCGCCCTCAGATTATTGGGCATATAGGGATATACTTTTTTTTTGAAAGACCTACTGGCAGTCGGTTCGTGATGCGGACAATACCCGCCTTTACTTCCCCTTGAATATACCTAATACCTATTTAAGGCTGGGTCGACCTCGTCATTAAAAAAAATCCGGCTCCTTCAGGACCCGAACCAAGGACACACCAATCCGCAGACCAGCGTTTAGCAGCTACACACAAAAAGCACTAACTGTTAAGGGAGATAAGGGGGTGTTGAAATCAATCAATCAATAAATAATAGCAACACTACTACTAATAAAGGTTTGCGACAACAGTAGCAACACTACTACTAATAAAGGTTTGCGACAACAGTAGCAACACTACTACTACTAAAGGTTTGCGACAACAGTAGCAACACTACTACTACTAAAGGTTTGCGACAACAGTAGCAACACTACTACTACTAAAGGTTTGCGACAACAGTAGCAACACTACTACTAATAAAGGTTTGCGACAACAGTAGCAACACTACTACTAATAAAGGTTTGCGACAACAGTTTGCGAAGACACAGTAAAGGAAGTATTGCCCATTGTTATCGTTATTACAGATACGTGGCGGGACACTCACCATCCAAAACAAGGTTTCCATGGCAAAGTCTGTATACTGGTCTATGGTTGACAACACGCTGAATATAAGGCAGACGAGGACCATCATGAAGCTGCAATAGGAAACAAGCTGTGTTAGTGATCGTGCATTGAGTGAAGTCAAGACATCTTAACATGAATCAGTAACACGTGTAATATGAATAATGTGTGTGTGAGAGAGAGAGAGAGAGAGAGAGAGAGAGAGAGAGAGAGAGAGAGAGAGGATGGGAGAGAGAGAGAGAGAGAGGATGGGAGAGAATAAATGGAAAAGGGTGCAGATACAAAGATATATAGAAAGATACAGTTAGAGAGGGAATTTTAAACAATACTCCTCTTTGATGAAAAAATAAAAAGGAAAAAGAGCAAGAGGCAGACAACGATTCAAGAAGGACGAACGAACGAACGAACGAACGAACTTTATTTTCAAAGGGTCACAAATTGGGCACGCAGGCCCGTCTTATATTCGATCCTTCCAGTCAACTATCTTTCGCACAGCAGTTGTATTTTACTAATAAAGCATGTTATGGACGACAACATCAAGAGATAAACGAACAGCCATACGAGAGTGTGTCCTAACAAAAACAAGAAAAGTAGGAGATCTAGTGAAGCTATGCTAAATTGTGGAGAGACGGCGCAATATTGAAAGTGAGAGAGGTGAAAAAATAAAAGACAAAGGGATAAGTACCCAGAAAAATGAGATGCAAGGCATGCATGGACGTCGTAATCTAGGGGGTTCAGGCGTCTTGAGCTCCTCCTCCCCTTTTCCACTCGAAACATTGGGGGATGGGGTGGGGTAAAAAAAAAAGGGGTGGGGGGGGGGGGAACAAAGATTGCGAATAATGAAACCACCACTCTTCGGAATTGCACATTAAGATTGCCTGTGTTAAAAGTAATTAAAAGGAAAATAGCGACTGTGAATAAATGCTTTAGTTAGAGTTTTTGAAGAGGCTTGGTGGGTTGGTTGTTTGATTGGTTTGCTAGCTGGGTGGTGACTAGACAGTCAGATAGTTGTTTGATTAGTTGGTTTGCTGGGTGGTGACTGACTAGTCAGTTAGTTGTTTGTTTGGTTGGTTGGCAGGGTGGTGACTGGAGAGTCAGATAGTTGTTTGATTAGTTGGTTGGCTGGGTGGTAACTGGCTAGTCAGTTAGTTGTTTGATTAGTTAGTTGGCTGAGTTGTGACTGGCTAGTCAGTTAGTTGTGTGATTGGTTGGTTGGCAAGGTGGTGACTACCTAGTAAGTTAGTTGGTTCATCGGTCGGTTGACTGGGTGGTGACTGGATAGTCAGTTAGTTGTTTGATTGGTTGGTTGGCTGGGTGACTACCTAGTAAGTTAGTTGATTCATCAGTCGGTTGACTGGGTGGTGACTGGATAGTCAGTTAGTTGTTTGATTGTGTGGTTGACTGGGTGGTGACTGGCTAGTCAGTTAATTGTTTAATTGGGTGGTTGGCTGTTTAGTGACTGGCTAATCAATTAGTTTTCTGATTGGCCCGTGGCTGGCTAGTTAGTCTGTCGTTTGGTTGAATAGTTGGTTGGATGGCTAGTGAGTTGGTTGTCTGACTTTGTTTGTACTGGCTATTAGGCTGGTTGTCTAACCGACTTGTTAGGACTGGCTATCAGGCTTGTTGTCTGACTGACTTGTTTGGACTGGCTATTAGGCTGGTTGTCTAACTGACTTGTTTGGACTGGCTATTAGGCTGGTTGTCTGACTGACTTGTTTGTACTGACTATAAGGCTGGCTGGCTGACTGACTTGTTTAGACTGGCTATTAGGCTGGTTGTCTGACTGACTTGTTTAGACTGGCTATTAGGCTGGTTGTCTGACTGACTTGTTTGTACTGACTATAAGGCTGGCTGGCTGACTGACTTGTTTAGACTGACTATTAGGCTGGTTGGCTGACTGACTTGTTTAGACTGGCTATTAGACTGGTTGGCTGACTGACTTGTTTAGACTGGCTATTAGACTGGTTGTCTGACTGACTTGTTTAGACTGGCTATTAAGCTGGTTGGCTGACTGACTTGTTTAGACTGACTATTAGGCTGGTTGGCTACTGACTTGTTTAGACTGGCTATTAGGCTGGTTGGCTGACTGACTTGTTTAGACTGGCTATTAGACTGGTTGGCTGACTGACTTGTTTAGACTGGCTATTAGGCTGGTTGGCTGACTGACTTGTTTAGACTGGCTATTAGGCTGGTTGGCTGACTGACTTGTTTAGACTGGCTATTAGGCTGGTTGGCTGACTGACTTGTTTAGACTGGCTATTAGGCTGGTTGGCTGACTGACTTGTTTAGACTGACTATTAGGCTGGTTGGCTACTGACTTGTTTAGACTGGCTATTAGGCTGGTTGGCTGACTGACTTGTTTAGACTGGCTATTAGGCTGGTTGGCTGACTGACTTGTTTAGACTGGCTATTAGGCTGGTTGGCTGACTGACTTGTTTAGACTGGCTATTAGGCTGGTTGGCTGACTGACTTGTTTAGACTGGCTATTAAGCTGGTTGGCTGACTGACTTGTTTAGACTGGCTATTAAGCTGGTTGGCTGACTGACTTGTTTAGACTGGCTATTAAGCTGGTTGGCTGACTGACTTGTTTAGACTGGCTATTAGGCTGGTTGGCTGACTGACTTGTTTAGACTGGCTATTAAGCTGGTTGGCTGACTGACTTGTTTAGACTGACTATTAAGCTGGTTGGCTGACTGACTTGTTTAGACTGGCTATTAAGCTGGTTGGCTGACTGACTTGTTTAGACTGGCTATTAGGCTGGTTGGCTACTGACTTGTTCAGACTGACTATTAGGCTGGTTGGTTGACTGACTTGTTTAGACTGGCTATTAGGCTGGTTGGTTGACTGACTTGTTTAGACTGACTATTAGGCTGGTTGGCTGACTGACTTGTTTAGACTGGCTATTAGGCTGGTTGGCTACTGACTTGTTTAGACTGACTATTAGGCTGGTTGGTTGACTGACTTGTTTAGACTGGCTATTAGGCTGGTTGGTTGACTGACTTGTTTAGACTGGCTATTAAGCTGGTTGGCTGACTGACTAGCTAGCTTGGTGGAATGTCATTTCGTTGTAAAAATCTCTGACAAAAAATGATGCTGACATTAGGTTATCTAAGCCATACTATTGCTAGTACCTTTCTCTCTCTTCAGACGATAGTTTTATATTATGCTATAGAAAGACATGGAATCACATCCGTGGCGATGGTGAATGCGACCAGCAAGACCCATTCATAATAAGGAAAGTCTTCCAGAATTAGAGCGCGGGAATTCAGCACTACCACAACATCGCGTGTAGTTAACATGCCTAATCTCAGTAGCACAGCTTTCAATCAGTCTCTAGTCAGTTTATCCTGTCTTCCTATCCATTTCCTGACTGTCGACCTTCATGCACCACAATCTGTGGTATGCTGCTCCCAGGAATCAACCATAACCCCTGTATCATTCATGCCCCTCTTGCGCACATTTTTATACCCTTAGAGGTTGACTTAGACAATTTCTACCCATCTGTTTTGCACCATAGACGGGGTTGACTATTAACTGCTGCCTCTCGATTTGTTTCCAAAACCAGTAAAGGCAAGGGATGAATTTGTCTTTTACTTTTACACAAAGCCTGGGCAGTATTGCAGAGATCGTGTGAAGTCCACGCGTCATAATTCGCCCTCTGTTTACTCAAAACAATTCTTCCCTTTGCGTTCACCAGTTGTAAACTCCGGCGGAAAGTTCTGGTAGTTGGTCCATTTCTGGAATTTAGTATTGTCCTATAACATAAGTATGGCGTGCACAGCGGTTTTACAGATCTGGCTTACTCTGGCAGACTGTTGGTTCCTTGCCTCTCAGACAGTAGCACTCCAACTTCCAAGGAACTTCTACCAAGTCGACTCTTATGACATGATTGTTAGGGAGTAAGGTCTATTTTTGTAAATGCTAAAATGAGAACCCACCCCTAGGGGGAAAAGAAATTTCTTCTTCTTCTTCTTCTTCTTCTTCTTCTTCTTCTTCTTCTTCTTCTTCTTCTTCTTCTTCCTCTTCTTCTTCTTCTTCTTCCTCTTCTTCTTCTTCTTCTTCTTCTTCTTCTTCTTCTTCTTCTTCTTCTTCTTCTTCTTCTTCTTCTTCTTCTTCTTCTTCTTCTTCTTCTTCTTCTTCTTCTTCTTC
The DNA here is from genome assembly GCA_905116865.2 of Candidula unifasciata. Classification (NCBI taxonomy): domain Eukaryota; kingdom Metazoa; phylum Mollusca; class Gastropoda; order Stylommatophora; family Geomitridae; genus Candidula; species Candidula unifasciata. The sequence continues at coordinate 40,477 of CAJHNH020001415.1, read as the reverse complement.
TTCTTCTTCATCATCTTCTTCTTCATCTTCTTCTTCTTCTTCTTCTTCTTCTTCTTCTTCTTCTTCTTCTTCTTCTTCTTCTTCTTCTTCTTCTTCTTCTTCTACTTCTTCTTCTTCTTCTTCTTCTTCTTCTTCTTCTTCTTCTTCTTCTTCTTCTTCTTCTTCTCTTCTTCTTCTTCTTCTTCTTCTTCTTCTTCTTCTTCTTCTTCTTCTTCTTCTTCTTCTTCTTCTTCTTCTTCTTCTTCTTCTTCTTCTTCTTCTTCTTCTTCTTCTTCTTCTTCTTCTTCTTCTTCTTCTTCTTCTTCTTCTTCTTCTTCTTCTTCTTCTTCTTCTTCTTCTTCTTCTTCTTCTTCTTCTTCTTCTTCTTCTTCTTCTTCTTCTTCTTCTTCTTCTTCTTCTTCTTCTTCTTTGCGTTTCGTTTCGTATGCTCATATCAGACCATCAGGTGGTTTGCCTCTATTAACTCGTTTGTCAGCAGCAGGTCCCTCATGGTTCCCCATAGCTTGCTCTGCACACTTTGTTCATCAGGCCAGGTGTCTTTTCAAAGTTGTAAGTAGAGTGGGCAGGTCTGCAGAATGTGGTCCTTGTGACAAGCACACCTTGGGGAGTGTACAATCTTTATTTTATGCACGTGATAATTGAGCCGGCAGTGTCCTGTTTGTAGATGGAAAATTGTTGTATATTGCTTTCTGTTGAGTCTGCTGATGGAGTCTTGTGGATGTTTACTGTTAGTTTGTTCTCTCCTCAATTCCTTGCATTTTCCTTTGATAAGTGTTCTGATTTCTGGTGATGACAATGAATGGGTGTGTTGTTTCTCCTTTGCTCCATTTTTAGCATGTCTGTCTGCTAACTCACTTGTTGGTATGCAGCAGTGAGCCGGGATCCACTGGAGAACGATTTTAGCTGAGGCCTAGGGCCTAGTCTGCCATGAACCACCATAGCATTTTCAGTTTAAATTTCCTCGTCTTTCATTATTTATGATTTAAGTAAAATAAACTGGTTTAAAAACAATATAAGAAAAACAGCCAGATATATACAATAGCAATCAAAACTATCTCACATTTATAAAAGAAATCGAGAGATTAAATTAAGCTCATCTTAAAAAGAAAAACCGCTTAAATAATGGCCTGAATTTAGCGCAGTTTAGCGCACTGTTAAAATCTTTTCATACAGTGACAAGTAAATCCTCTTTCCATACCTTTCTGTATAATGCTGTCATTTTTGTCCCCCCGCCCCCCCCTCCCCCAACAATTTTTTGTTTCTTTAACGGATATTTCTATCGCATGTGAGACTCACCTTCTTTTGTGTTAAATCGGTCGTTTCCGCTGCTACAAATCTAAGTTAATTAGTTAAATAGTTCCACGCGCTTATTATACAATTATTTGTATAATTTCTTATGAAAGCGGATGCTACTTGAGCTGCTAAAGAGAATAAATGGATTTCGTTTATTATCTCGATGGAAGGAGAAATCAGAGTAACGTTTGTAATAACTATAGATGTGTATTTTAAAACTTTGTTTCAAATGGCACTTTGTGCTTTATAGTCTTTCTCTTATTTCTTATGTTTCGTTTTTCTGTATTCGCCAATAACAAGGTGGTAGACACGTTGCGTTGCTACTTACAAGGATGAGATATCTGCTCCTTCCCGTCCAACACAATTGATTTCAGCAAAATCTGTATTAGTACCCATTTACGAAATACTCATTAAGTAGTAGCCGGACTATTCTCTGCTCTTTACAATGGCTTCCAGTGCCCACACAGGAAATATCGTATTTGACGTTGTAAAGATTTTAGCGCTTTGACTGGGCAAAAGTATATCACTCTGTAGGGCAACGGTTTTGAACCTGTAGGTTGCGACCCTTTTTTGGGCCCACCGACCCATTCACAGGGGTCGCCAAAGACCATCCCAAAACACATATTCATTGAAGATATAAAGTATTGAGGACACTAATTGTATGGTTGGATGTCGCCGCAACATGAGGAACTGTATTTAGTTTATCCGCATTAGGAAGATTGACAGTCACTGTTGTAGGGAATTCCCAATCACTGAGATGCATGATAAAAATAAAAAAACTTAATGCGAACTGGAGCTCGTAACAACTTCGTCTTACAATCAAAATTGAAAGACAAAGATAATATAAATAAATCCGACAAACAGCAACCAAGTTTTTCTTAATAATGTTTTACTCAAAATTTAGGGTCATTCACCTATTTGTGCAGTAATGAAGATAAATATGAGGTATTTGATTGTGGCAATAAAATATGAATACAAAAAGCAGGGTGATATTTTGAAGCAATCAGCGGAAGCGAAACAAAGTATAACTAATACTTAAACTATCTGAAGATAATGTCAAATCAGTACTGTTAAATGGAGCGGAAACATGGAGAACAACTAAAACAATTATAATAATCTATAAACTGGTGCTGCGAAGAATAGAGGGAGTTAAATGGTATGATAGATCACTAATGTTAAGCTTTAAAAGAGAACTAAACAAGTCCCAGGTTTAATAACCTGTAGTAATTCTTGCCATTCAAATAAACAGTTTTGAAGAAACATTGTATTAAAAAGTTAGAGTCGATAGTTTCAACGTCATTGCACAGGGCTTAATCCCATTTAGCCCAGCCTTTCTTTAGAGAACGTCTAGCCATCTGCAAAGTGCGTCGCACAAAGCACGTTCTCCATAGCTCCGGTGACAGTACCCGGGGATCTCAGTAAATATTGCACTGTTGAGCTCGCGATGTGATCGAGGCGGCCGTGAAACTAACCCCTTACCTTAGAGTACGAGGGAAACTGTTTGACCGCAACGCCACTGAAACCTGTGATAACTGGATCTGGAACGGCGTCAAAATGCTAACAGTAAAACTGTGGCATAGTTCACTTATTCGTCAGGGCAACAGGGGGAACAACAAGAATACCTGAGCCGCACTTCAGAGGTACGAAATCAAATTTGTTACCGATGAACGGGATTGTGTGTTTATAAATTATTTCCAGCTGAGCTGGAGTACAAAAATACAAGAGATACAACAACAGGATAATAACCTTGCTTGTGTGAGTACGCAAACTGTCTTTGAGCACGCGATGTGGTTAAATTAAGCCATTTGTTTTACCGTCTGAAGGTAGCAGATACATATGATATAACATCTAGTTTGAGAATGGAGGTAGAGCCAGTCTATGTAGTCATCCGCTGGCCTGAGAACCATCTTCACACATGTGGGGATTCTTACTGACTTATTGAGCATGTGAAGAAAGATGGAAACAGATATGCTTCGTGTAAAGTGGCAGGCATCGCTTCAAGTCCAGGGTAGTTATGGAATTTACATTCTGCTAAACAGAAGTGCTTTCCTATTCTTTTTTTATCCTGGCAAAATTGCAAATCACATCATCATAGTCAATCGTTTTTGCAAGGAGACTCCCGAGTCTTATCAAATCTATAAGTCATCACTGTGACATAACTGATCTTAGATACATTATTTATCAACTTTTGTTTTGCTGAATGAGCGCAACGCAGAGACGACATGGGCAGGAATTGTTAACAGAATTCAGAGACAGACAGATATATATGGAAAAGAACTTCCAGCTTGTATTTTTTCAAGTAATTCAAGAAAATGGAAGACTGACACCCACCATGGACAACTAAAGCCTGAAAAATGCCCAGACACAAACTGGGCAGTTAAATATACTCACACTATCGATCTCCATTCACCATTGTCCCCAGAGAATTCTCAAATGGCTAGCCCCATCTGCCAGATTGAGCATTATCCAACAAAAACACATCAACGTCCCTGTAGGGAAAGCCGAGCTGAGAAATTCACGAATGTGGTGAAACCGTCAGCCATTAATGGCTACATCTGCGTGCTCTATGGCACTTCAGACGCGTGCTGGGAGAACCCAAGGGAAGGCTCGTGGAGCACCAATTAGAGCAATGAAAAAACAGCAGAACTAGAGAAGTTTGTCTTACAGATTCATTTATCGACTCTAGAGCAGGGTGACCATATTATTTTTAGCTGAAAACGGAACATCCTACTAACATTTCGAGCTGAAAACCGGACATCCTACAAACATTTTGAGCTGAAAACGGGACATCCTACTAATATTTTGATCCGAAAACGGGACATCCTACTAATATTTTTAGCCGAAAACGGGAAATCCTACTAATATTTTGAGCCGAAAACGGGAAATCCTACTAATATTTTGAGCCGAAAACGGGACATCCCAAGCAAGTCATTTTACCCTCTTCCCCCACCCGCAACCAGAAAAAAAAAATAAATAAATAAATTACTTACTGGACAATGGTATTCAAACCTAATCAATAGTCGTCAAGATATAAATAAAATAGTATCATCTTAACTGCACTGAAAAGTTCTACAATGAAAATTCCCATCAATACATTTTAGGTATTCAAGGATTTAAAAACTATGAAATAAGATCCACAGATATAACTAAAGATGTATTTTCTTTTCTCCGGCTAATTCCTCGATTTTTTACAAAACAGGACAACTGACATCAATTTTGGAACACCCCTAGGCGACCCAGACACGCATTATCATCATCATTATCATGAACCCTGCCAACTTGCATAGGTGCTCATGCGTCTCCACAGATCACGATCCCTGGTTACATGGAACAGCTCTCTGGATGATATCCCTCCATGCCATCGTTTCAGTCCATCCAGCATCATCTCTCTTGGTCTGCCTCTACATTTTTCCACTGATCTTTTCAGTTGTCATGATGTTCTCCAATGTATCTCTTCTCATTACGTAGCCAAAGAACAGTGTTTGTCTCTTTCTTATTGTTGTATGTATAGATCTACTTTCGTTAGCTTCTTTCAAACAATCATTGTTAGTTACTTTGGCCGTCTAAGAAATTCGTTACATTTGTCTCAGAAACCACATCTCTGTTGCTTCCAAATTCTTCTTAATTTGTTCACTGAAATTCCAAGATTCGCTGCCATACAGCAAAACAGGTTCTATACAAAATTTTAGCACCCTCTTACACGCATCATGCCGGCCATTTTTACTTCCCATTTACCATGCTAGCTAGTAGTGATCTTAGTCTGCGTCGACACCTGAATCAATGCAAATTTAAAAAGAAATATTCATTAATGCCGTTTGGTTTGAACTCAAACATTTGGGCCGGAAAGTATGCAACTAACCACTGCGCTACTGCGATAAGCAGCAACGTTTCGGAAATGTTTCGACAAAAGAAAACAGTCTGGACAATTAATAAACAAGCCGATTAAAAAACAAGAAATAAATTTGTTAAAGATGTTATCCAGTGCTGATAGTTTTGTTCTGTTTTCTTTTAAATATCCGAAAGTGTCCAAACACGTTGTCATCAAATGAACTGATATGCTGATTACCTGCGAAGTCTAAGAGCCATTTCTCCATGAAAACCTGCATTTTTGCCAAAATAGAAAGTCATTCCATGATTTCAGCTTTTGGAACCGACCGATGATATTTCGTATTGCAACTGTTTCCTGTTCTTTATGAGGCTCGAGTAGCTCTTGTGTTGTAAGATCCGTTTTATCATCCTCCTCGACGACCGCGTCAGACTACGTCGGAGAAGGGACGAAGATTGACTTTTCGAGGGAATAGAAAACGCAAATTTCAATCAGAAGGATGCATTGACGAATATTGGAGTTTATTGTGGTTTACAGTGGGGCAAAACCAACAACTATGGTAAGTGTGACTAGCAAGACCTACTCGCCTGTTTTCTATGGCATAAAACCTAAGCAGTGTTGTAGAGAATATGTGTTGCCCTAGATTCGTGGTTCCTCTTTCGGCTTGCCTTGTTTCCTCTAAGGAAAAGGTATCCCCAATACGTTTGGAACAAAGCCTGCAGCTGAAGCTGTCGGATCAGTAATAATTCTGTCTTTGGTTGAAAGTACAAAGGTCGCTCATCCCTTCCCCCTGTCCCCACCACACAGTCAGACATAAGTATCAATTAACCATTTGCCGTCTCCGCAATGTACGTTGACCGCAGTGGGTCTCCAATACATCGCCTCTCCTCATGGTTGTTCGCTCTCTAGACTGCTGTTTCCCCACCTGGTGATCTTATTCAGCACCCCTGCTCACTTACCCTCAGCTTTTCCCTCCAGAGTGATGTTTTATTAAATTAGACTGCTATGTTTTTTTATTGTGGCTGCTGAAATACATTTTTCCTTTCTGAACGTTTTTTCTTTCCCTTCTAAAGAAATACTTTATTCATTTTCTGTCTCGTCAGCACCTCACGTATTTGACTGATCTACACAAGTTACTTCTTCTCCTCTCATCCAACAAGAACACCCTAGTACCAAATGAGGTACTAAGCAGTGTCGAAGAACACAGAGCGAGGCGAATACCAATAAAAAATGCAACGACGCCATCAAGAACAACCGCAAACAAATGAAAACTAAATTATCCAAAGGACTGGAAAAAGCACACAGATGATACATTACATTGACTACCCCCCCCCCCCCCCAACCCCGCCTCTCACCCTCACTTCACATTCCCACTGTAACATTCGCTGATTAAACTGGAGAAAGAGGAGAAGGTAGCTTTTCAAACATACTCGGTTAGCAATCGCTTCCGCCTGTGTATTGTTTTTCAATTTTACAAAAACTAGCTGAATGCAGATTAAATATTAAAATAATGGATGACATTATAAACGTGTTTCTATCATATTTAGTTATCTCAGCATTAGGTCGAATTGAAGATTCTCATTTAATACCCAAATGTTGATGATTTCGTTAAATAATTTCTAATACAACGATCACCCGACCGACCGATCGCCCGACAGATAGACAGACAGACCGTTAAATGAACAGATAGACAAATAGATAGATAGATAGATAGATAGATAGATAGATAGATAGATAGATAGATAGATAGATAGATAGATAGATAGATAGATAGATAGATAGATAGATAGATAGATAGATAGATAGATAGATAGATAGATAGATAGATAGATAGATAGATAGATAGATAGATAGATGGATAGATGGATAGATGGATAGATAGATAGATAGATAGATAGATAGATAGATAGATAGATTAGATAGATAGATAGATAGATAGATAGATAGATAGATAGATAGATAGATAGATAGATAGATAGATAGATAGATAGATAGATAGATAGATAGATAGATAGATAGATAGATAGATAGATAGATAGATAGATAGATAGATAGATAGATAGATAGATAGATAGATAGATAGATAGATAGATAGATAGATAGATAGATAGATAGATAGATAGATAGATAGATAGATAGATAGATAGATAGATAGATAGATAGATAGATAGATAGATAGATAGATAGATAGATAGATAGATAGATAGATAGATAGATAGATAGATAGATAGATAGATAGATAGATAGATAGATAGATAGATAGATAGATAGATAGATAGATAGATAGATAGATAGATAGATAGATAGATAGATAGATAGATAGATAGATAGATAGATAGATAGATAGATAGATAGATAGATAGATAGATAGATAGATAGATAGATAGATAGATAGATAGATAGATAGATAGATAGATAGATAGATAGATAGATAGATAGATAGATAGATAGATAGATAGATAGATAGATAGATAGATAGATAGATAGATAGATAGATAGATAGATAGATAGATAGATAGATAGATAGATAGATAGATAGATAGATAGATCGATAGATAGATAGATATGAAATATGTAGATAGAGAAAGATAAAGAGAGAGAGAGAGAGAAAAAACATATCATGGAATATTGCTGAAATGGTGAAATAAGAAGAGTAAGAATGGCACTACTCGGTCGCGAGAGAATTCCCAGGTTTGTGAGAAAATAAGTAGTTCCTAAGCGATGAAACCTTTGCCTAAAAACTAGCATTAACTAGACTTTCTGCACCCATCATCTCGACACGGCGACTACATATTAATACAGTCACAGCGTATTACTGGAATGAATGTCTGAAATGGCCCTCAATATTTGCTTGGAAACTGTTCTGCCTGGCATGAGGACGTAATGAAATGGAGCATCTAGCAGATTTGAGTGCAGACGTGAGGAGATATGGGCTTTGTTTCTTTGCTTAGAGGCCAAATGCTGCAGGAGTACTTTCAAGATACTTGTTGGCTCAAGTAGTAGTAGGCGTAAAAAAAAGGGACAGTTTTACGCTATTAATTCATGGGTAAATGGTGTTAAAAACTACCATTACTGTCTATGTTTCCCACTCTTGTGTTAAAAACTACCATTACTGCCAACGTTTACCACTTTTGTGTTAAAAACTACCATTACTGCCTATCATTACCACTTTTGTGTTAAAAACTACCATTACTGCCTATGTTTACCACTCTTGTGTTAAAAACTACCATTACTGCCTATGTTTACCACTCTTGTGTTAAAAACTACCATTACTGTCTATGTTTCCCACTCTTGTGTTAAAAACTACCATTACTGTCTATGTTTCCCACTCTTGTGTTAGAAACCACCATTACTGCCTATGTTTACCACTCTTGTGTTAAAAACCACCATTACTGCCTATGTTTACCACTTTTGCGGTGTAGGCAGAAGGTTCTTTGAGCCTGAGTATTGAAGGTCAAATGGCTAGCGCTGACGCCACAGACTGAGCAGTTTAGGATTTTTGTTTTGTTTGGATCTCTGACAGAGAATATCATCAACCTTACCGAGGATTCGAACCTAGTTCTCCCGAAATTCTTAAACGTTCGGCCAGCACCTCCTCGGCAAATGTTGAAACCATATTTTTGTTTACGTCAGTTGACACTCGATGAATGATGTAATCAAGATCATGTTAACAGATTTTGCACTGTCTGACATTCCCATTACTCATAGGCTTAGTGAACCAGCAAGCCCAGGACACTTAAAAATATCTGCATCGATGTAGATTTGAACCCATGACATCCAGGTAGTCAGCTCAGTTGCAGCCATTGTATGGTTCATTTATCTTACTGTAAATGTAAAATTGAATAAACGGGCATTATAGTGCAATCAACACGTTTCTTTAGTGAATTAAAGAGGAACAAGGAGAAAAGGAAGAAGAAAAGAAGAAAAAGAAGAAGAAGAAGAAGAAGAAGAAGAAGAAGAAGAAGAAGAAGAAGAAGAAGAAGAAGAAGAAGAAGAAGAAGAAGAAGAAGAAGAAGAAGAAGAAGAAGAAGAAGAAGAAGAAGAAGAAGAAGAAGAAAAAGAAGAAAGAAGAAAAAGAAGAAGAAAAGAAAAGAAGAAGAAGAAAAAAGGAGAAGAAGGGCAAGGAGATGAAGAGGAGAAGAAGATGATAATGACTAATAACACAATTGCCTTATAGGAACGCTGGTGGTATAATGTATTTTCTCCAACGAAACGATGAATGCGTAATTTCCTGGCCTTACGTATTATCAACCATAAATAATTAAGATTTTTAGGCTGTAGATTTGTCCTTTATCTCCGTGAAACGTTGAAAAGATGTCAGAAAGTGACCTGTTAGAAGTACACACATATTTTACACAGGGCAGACATTCTGAATTATATCTTTAATATAAAAACGTTCTTTATAAAATGTAGAATCATTCTTCCTTAGACCACAATAAGTTCTTCTGATGCGTTCAGATGTATTACACTGTGGAACATTCTGAGAATTGGGCGCTTCCAGAACATGTAATCCACTTAAGTAACCAAAGAAATCAGATTCAATGATAAAACAAAATCTCCTTTGATGCGCACAGCTGTAAAACAGGGAGATGTTTAGCCCTCATTACTGCTCAACATCTCAGCAGACAAGGCACTGACAGCAATCAAAACTACTGAAGTTTTGATCCATTTATAATTAATGCAATTCTAATTCAGAAACTGTGAAATGAATACCATTTATTCTCTAAAAAGGCATTAAAATAATAAAAGGTAATCCTGTCTATTAAAAGACAATTTACAATAAAGCATTTATTTTTCTGAAAAGTAAAAGATAACGTGTAGGATTACACAATAATAAAGGGATTTACACTGACAAATATTGCGTAACTTGGCTTCGCAAGCAATAGCAACAAAGGATCATCAATAGAAGTCAAAAGAAGACTGATCATTTAAAAAAAAAAAGCTTGAATTGCACATTGAACTTGAAACAATGCCAGCTAACTGTCTTTACTGCTTTTAAGGCATTGCGAGGCATGTGAAAGAGTGTTTATTTGTGTGTGTTTATGTGGTGTGTGTGTAAGTGTGTTTGTTTAAGACCGAGGTTAGTTTGACGTTAGTCTTCCCAAATAAAGTAGGTCACTTTTCATTCACAAGTTTGTTTGGACGGTCGACTTTCCTGAAGGTTACTGGTGTGTCCTGTTCTGTTGTTTGCTTCCTATGATGTCTTGCATTTACGTTTTCGTTCTGAGAACGAGAATGCCTGTGACATAGCTTGCAACATTCTCTGGAAGGGGAAAAAGGGGGGGGGGGGGGTTGGTGGGGTGTTAGCGTCAGTTTCTCCCTGTTTTTGGAGTGTTAAAGGCGCTGGCGTGCTGAAAT
>CAJHNH020001415.1:7500-25000 GCA_905116865.2 Candidula unifasciata | reverse complement strand
ATTTCCTTCTAGGACGTACCATTTCTGGTTTTTTTTCCATTCTAGGCCATACCATACTGTTTTTTTTTTCCTTTTCTAGGCCGTACCATTTCTGTTTTTCCTTTCTAGCCCGTGCCATTACTGTTTTTCCTTTCTAGGCCCTACCATTGCCGGGTTCTTTTTTGTTGTTTTATAACCCGTACTATTACTGTTTTTTTTTTTTTTAGGCCGTACCATTACAATTTTTCCTTTCTACGTCTTATCATTACTGTTTTTTTTTCATAGAACGCACCATTACCGTTTTTCCCTTTTCTAGGCCATACCATTCTTGTTTATTTTTTCTAGGCCATACCATTCTTGTTTTTTCTTCCTAGGCCATACTATTACTGGGTTGTTTTTTTTTTTTCCTTTCTGGGCAGCACCATTACTGTTTTCCCCTTTCTAGGCAGTACTATTACTGTTTTTCCTTTCTAGGCGGTAAAAATTACTGTTTTGTTTCCTTTCTATGCCGTACTACTGTGTGTGTTTTTTCCCCCCATACCATTGATGTTTTTCTTTTCTAGGTCGTACCATTACTATTTTTCTTTTCTAGGTCGACCATTTTTTTTTTTCTATGCCGTATCACAACTGTTTTTCCTCTCTATGATGGACCATTAATGTTTTTTTCCTTTCTAGGCCGTACCATTAATGTGTTTTTTTTCCCAAGCCGTATCATTAATGTTTGTTTTTTTCCTTTCTGGGCCGCACCATTGGTGTGTTTTTTTTTCTTTCTTTCTAGGCGGTACCTTTACTGTTTCTCCTTTCTAGGCCGTACCATTTCTGTTTTTCCTTTCTAGGCCGTACCATTTTGTTTTCCCTTTCTAGACCGTACCATTACTGTTATTTTTCCTTTCTAGACCGTACCTTTACGGGGTGTCCCCCGCCCCCCCCCCTACTTTCTGGGCCGTTACTAGCCATATTGACTAAAGTGTGTTCCGCTGTCTACTGATCAGTTGATCACTTAAGGCAGTTCCAGCTTCTGTGCAAACTGGTCACCTAATCGTTAAATCATTCCTGTGCTAGCGAAAACCTTAGAGAACATCCAACACTCTAACTTGGAGAAAAATTGACTGCAGTCTCAGCAAATCTAATAGCATACACACGAATTAAATGCACAAGGCAGCCGCCATACTAACACAAACAGTCCAACACTAGAAATGCAGTATATCATCAATGGAAGCAACAGTTAGAAGAGATCAGTATCTGGACATGCAATTACTCACATAAGGCAGCACTAGGTTTGTGACAACAGACCAGTTCTGCGTACTGTTAGAATCTTTGAGACTAAAACAAATAAATGTCTGTCGGCTTTTTTCAAGTTCAATCAGCCACTTACTTCTGTACATTCACGTTACCCTGTTAAGAGATGCGCAAATACTTCCTCGGATTCTAGGTTATTCTGTAGACTAGCGGAGGAACGGATTGTCTTACGTCTCTCTTGATGTCCCCCTCTCTTATCCCTTCTCCACGCCTTCATGTGTCTTGAGCAACCAGGACTAGACATATATTTTACAGACCCATCGTCACTCTGTTGCTGATGTAGTCAGCATCACGTCGGCCACCTTTACTTTCCATAACCTGTACCTCGTACTCATTTGGTGTTGGGTCCGATATGGGAGCCAGGGTCATTTTTGAAAAAAAAATATAAGACCAGCTACCGCTAGGACCCGAACCCACGATCATTTGATCCGCAGGCGAGCATCTAGCCGTCTACACCACAGCATCTCACCCCGCTATAATGTACCAGATGTAAAAAGGGTCATTTTCTTTAACTTTGAATAACCACAAAATCTCTACTCACCACGCAGTCAAACACGCAGTTTTTCCACTACAGCCAAGAAACAGGAAATCGAAACACGAATAATTACGCGGTGAGTTTCTTCCTTGATCTGTTGTCTGTTTCCTAATAAAGTCATTAGCTTGTTTTCGTAGAAAGTACTCTCAACGGTGACAGACGAAAATAAAACCTTTGCTGAGTTTACAACAAGTTAACACGCTATTTTACCTGGAAAGTAAACACAAACGAGCTATTTTGAAACGGTTTCTTTTACCACATGGATTGGTAGTGTTGAAAATGTAAGAAAGCAACTTGGTGGCGACAATTACCTCTTTGTATGCTCACAGCTGCACACATTAAAGTGTCGTTTGACAAATTCTTAATAATTGGAAAACATGCAGAATTCTCACATCAGTAGTCAATATAATTTATTTGAAAATGTTTTATATTTAGATGTATAAGAAACTACCTCAGCTTTATTTTGCGAATGTTTAGAAAACCATGGACAAATCTTTAAATAAATGTAGAATGCGACGTCTTTAAAGAAATTAGCTTACAAAGTAAATATTTACCTGCGTCAAGAGGAGGCAGTTCATATTTTAATCACATCTCTAGAAGAGAGAATCTGCAGTATGATTTGGCAACAAGAAAGGGACGTTAGGGTTGAGAGAACAGAGAGAGAGAGAGAGAGAGAGAGAGAGAGAGAGAGAGAGAGAGAGAGAGAGAGAGAGAGAGAGAGAGAGAGAAAGAGAGAGAGAGAGAGAGAGACGTTTGAAGTTTAAACAACGAATCAACATCACGGCACACGGGCAGTAACCCATAAGTGCTCCGTTCTCAAGTGTGAGTCCGAAGTAGCTCAGTGCAGTGTACGGGCTGCGTAGCACCAGCGAGGATCCTAAAATATTTTAGGTAGATTTTTAACTCCAAATTTAGTCCTGCCAGCGCGTATTTAGTGCACAACACATGGACGACGAGTTGAGGACAGACATGATTAATTACTGCAAAACACACGGACGACGAGTTGAAGACAGACATGATCAATTACTGCACAAGACATGGACGACGAGTTGAGGACAGACATGATCAATTACTGCAAAACACACGGACGACGAGTTGAAGACAGACATGATCAATTCCTGCACAACACATGGACGACGAGGTGAGGACAGACATGATCAATTCCTGCACAACACATGGACGACGAGGTGAGGACAGACATGATCAATTCCTGCACAAGACATGAACGACGAGGTGAGGACAGACATGATCAATTACTGCTCAAGACATGGACGACGAGATAAGGACAGACATGATCAATTCCTGCACAACACATGGACGACGAGATAAGGACAGACATGATCAATTCCTGCACAACACATGGACGACGAGGTGAGGACAGACATGATCAATTCCTGCACAACACATGGACGACGAGGTGAGGACAGACATGATCAATTCCTGCACAAGACATTGACGACGAGGTGAGGACAGACATGATCAATTACTGCACAACACATGGACGACGAGGTGAGGACAGACATGATCAATTACTGCACAAGACATGGACGACGAGGTGAGGACAGACATGATCAATTACTGCACAAGACATGGACGACGAGTTGAGGACAGACATGATTAATTACTGCACAACACATAGATGACGAGTTGAGGACAGACATTTTCAATTACTGCACAAGACATGGACGACGAGCTGAGGACAGACATGATCAATTACTGCACAACACATGGGCGACGAGTTGAAGACAGACATGATCAATTACTGCACAAGACATGGACGGCGAGGTGAGGACAGACATGATCAATTCCCGCACAAGACATGGAAGACGAGATAAGGACAGACATAATCAATTCCTGCACAAGACATGGACGACGAGGTGAGGACGGACATGATCAATTACTGCACAAGACATGGACGACGAGATAAGGACAGACATGATCAATTCCTGCACAAGACATGGACGACGAGATGAGGACAGACATGATCAATTCCTGCACAACACATGGACGACGAGGTGAGGACAGACATGATCAATTCCTGCACAAGACGTGGACGACGAGGTGAGGACAGACATGATCAATTACTGCACAAGACATGGACGACGAGATAAGGACAGACATGATCAATTCCTGCACAACACATGGACGACGAGGTGAGGACCACATGGACGACGAGGTGAGGACAGACATGATCAATTCCTGCACAAATTAACTGCACAAACAACGACGACGGTGAGGACAGACATGATCAATTACTGCACAAGACATGGACGACGAGATAAGGACAGACATGATCAATTCCTGCACAACACATGGACGACGAGGTGAGGACAGACATGATCAATTCCTGCACAACACATGGACGACGAGGTGAGGACAGACATGATCAATTACTGCACAACACATGGACGACGAGGTGAGGACAGACATGATCAATTCCTGCACAACACATGGACGACGAGGTGAGGACAGACATGATCAATTCCTGCACAAGACATGGACGACGAGGTGAGGACAGACATGATCAATTACTGCACAACACATGGACGACGAGATAAGGACAGACATGATCAATTCCTGCACAACACATGGACGACGAGGTGAGGACAGACATGATCAATTACTGCACAACACATGGACGACGAGGTGAGGACAGACATGATCAATTCCTGCACAACACATGGACGACGAGGTGAGGACAGACATGATCAATTACTGCACAACACATGGACGACGAGGTGAGGACAGACATGATCAATTACTGCACAACACATGGACGACGAGGTGAGGACAGACATGATCAATTACTGCACAACACATGGACGACGAGGTGAGGACAGACATGATCAATTACTGCACAACACATGGACGACGAGGTGAGGACAGACATGATCAATTACCTGCACAAAACACATGGACGACGAGGTGAGGACAGACATGATCAATTACTGCACAAGACATGGACGACGAGGTGAGGACAGACATGATCAATTCCTGCACAACACATGGACGACGAGGACAGACATGCACAAGACATGGACGAGGTGAGGACAGACATGATCAATTCCTGCACAACACATGGACGACGAGGTGAGGACAGACATGATCAATTTACTGCACAAAACATGGACGACGAGGTGAGGACAGACATGATCAGTTACTGCACAACACATGGACGACGAGGTGAGGACAGACATGATCAGTTACTGCACAACACATGGACGACGAGGTGAGGACAGACATGATCAATTACTGCACAAGACATGGACGACGAGGTGAGGACAGACATGATCAATTCCTGCACAACACATGGACGACGAGGTGAGGACAGATATGATCAATTACTGCACAACACATGGACGACGAGGTGAGGACAGACATGATCAATTACTGCACAAGACATGGACGACGAGGTGAGGACAGACATGATCAATTACTGCACAACACATGGACGACGAGGTGAGGACAGACATGATCAATTACTGCACAAGACATGGACGACGAGGTGAGGACAGACATGATCAATTCCTGCACAACATATGGACGACGAAGAAAAGAATCTTCTTTTTATGAAGATAGTTTTAGATGTAAGAATATATCTCATCCTGATCACAGGAGAACATGCTCTGTTAGAAACGTAAAGAAAAATGCCAAATGTTATCTGTCAAGATGCTAGGAATAGTTTTGATTTCATTAGTTAGACGTACACTGTCTGTCTTCTCCGGACATGTTGAGGTGTGAACTCAAGAACTTGGGGACAGCAGGGGAGACAGACGGCAAGAAAGCAAGGCGAAGTCAGAGATTATTATACCGATGGCTTAGACAGATTGAATGGTCGGGACAAGAACACGGAGGGAGTAGGGGGAGGGGGGGGGCTGAAAGTTCTCTGGCTTGGAATTGACAGAACGAGACAAATAATTCATGTATAATATAAGGCTACCAGAGTTAGAGACAAAAACAAGAATACGTATTCACTACAAGAAAGAATAACGCATGAAAATAAAATTAATAGAAAACCACAACAACAAAGCAAGTAATACGTATAGCATACATATCGACCTAAACAAATGGAAATCATAGGACAAATAATAAATACAGAACATGAAAAGATTTTAACAAGAATTATGTAAAAAATATAAGGCAATTAAAGCGATAATAAAGTTTAACTTAGAACTGGCTGTGAGGAAAGGGGAGAGAGAAAGATAAATAGATAGATGGTTAGAAAGAGAGAGAGAGAGAGAGAGAGAGAGAGAGAGAGAAAGAGAGAGAGAGAGAGAGAGAAAGAGACAGACAGACATATAGAAAACCAATCAAGAAGGCAGACATGCAGGTAGCGTTAGCCATATAGGTAGGTAGACAGAGATATACAGGCATAGATGGAGGGAAAAATAAATAAATCTGACAAAACAGACACTACATTGCTCCTGCACACACACACACACACACACACACACACACACACACACACACACACACACACACACACACAATGCAATAAACGGGATGTCAATTGAAAACGAATGATTCAATATACAAGGTAAGCAGAGAAAGCTGCACTGATTAAATACAAAAAATAAAGCAAGATCAAGCACAAAAAATGAGAAACAAGAACCGTTTCCGTCAGTTGAGATATTCGACATCATTGCGTCAGTAAAGTGAAGCTTTTGCTATACAAGTATAGACTGATGAGACTTGTACAATCGCAAAGAAGATGCTAAGTGTAATGAGAACATGAGCATTGAAGTGCACTAAATATGCTTTTCTGTTCTGTTCTGTTCTGCGAAACACGGAGAAATAGCAAACTAGCTGAACAAGATATACTTACTGACAGCGCAGATGTGTTTCTAATAATTATATGAAGATTATGTTTCACCTGCATGGTAAAACAAATTAAAAATAAAACAGTCCACAAACAAATGATGAAAAAATAATGTATCCGGGAAATACATGGATGCCAAAAATGATTTAGGAAATAGGAAGCAGATGGAAAACACGACAGAAGACACAAGGTTAGATTAAATAACATGTGTAGGAATATGTGAAAGAGGAATTAGGAATGGATCCCTCTAGGACTGACGTGTGAGAAAAAAGAAAACTGCTAGTTTACAATCAGTGTGCTACGGAAACAGTTAGCATCAACATCTTAAAACGTTGGCTGGGGGAGACGGAGCACCTATGGGTATGCCCGGTGTGCTTTTGGTGTCGATTCTTAAATCAGTAAATCATGAAGAAGATATTTTATGCGATAAAAATTAACTGACAAGTGATATAGATATACAACGAAAAATACGAAGAAAATGAAGATTAAAAAGAGGGAAGGGGGGCAGAGATATGGTTGTTTCGACCAAAGTCTTCATCGACGAAAAAATAAGGCAGTAGAAAAACAACAAGTTCCAACCCCTGACGGGACAGTCACGTCAGGGGAAAGCAGTCGGGGGGGGGGGGGCAGTTCTGTCTACGTTTTTTTTTTTTTTCTTTTCCTTCTTGTTGGATTTTCCAGATATAGCTGCTTCTGGACACCAAGCAACTGTACGTGCTCGGCTACTTATCATCTGTTAATCTGCCACAGCTGGCGGAACAAAGGGAAAATTGACACACACAAAAGAAAAAAGCAGAAAGGACACAAATTGAAAGCAAACTGATGAGAATGAAAGAAGCGTAGATAACTTACACGGTGAAGTGGTAGATGAAACATTTCCATCCCGTCGGCCGCTCTAGGAAGTTGTAGATGCGCGCCTGAAGGGAAGTCTTGCTGTGCAATCGAGAGTTGGTGACTTTGCTCTGAAGCATTGCATTGTAAGTCTTGTCTATGGCAGCGCTCAGACCACGAGACTCAAAGAAAGGGGCAAAGGTCGAGGTCGACGGTGAGTATTCTACCTCCATTGAATGAGAGTGCATGCCAGGATAACCGTTCTTGGATGATTTCTTTCTCTTGATAATATCCAGGAAATTTATTCTGGTGATTAATTTGGCTGGCGATTTCGGGGATTGAGATACCACTGAAAACTGATTCCGGTCGTCGCTTTCTGTATATCCGGTCATCTCCCTGTCTCCACTTTCATGGACAAGTTTTCTTTCATTATTTTGATTGCTGTCGGTATTCTGTTCTTCCTCTTTTGCATCTTCAACGATCTTCTCAGGTGACAATATTTCTTGACCGAATCCATTATCGTTATTTCTGTTTTGTTCGAAAGCGATCATTTTACCCTAATCCAAGCGGCTGTTGCTTAGTTCCCATGGCTCTGATTGCGTTGAAAGTTATCCCATGTCAGACAGTTGCAGTGATGGTCACTTTGTAACAAGAAACTACTGCGAAAAGACAGTAATCATTATCCGAGAAACCACACGATAAAAATTAGTTTGTCTTATAAGCCACATATTCAGGAAATGGCGACTGGTTGGTTATCACCGAAATTGCAATATACCGTATGTAGTGATGCGTGTGCAGACAGCCGGTTTTATCCACACTTGAAATTTTAAAAGCTGGCAGTCGGTATTGACCTTCTGGCGACTGGCTTATTTACTGTAATTGCAATATACCATATACAGTAATGCGTGCGCGGGCAGCCGGTTCTATCCCGACTGCTGCTTCGTCCAATGATGATTTGCAATTTTAGTAGAGTTTAGTCGGTGTTAACACTCTTTTTTTCTCTTTATTTTCCTTCTTGTTGGACTTTCCGGATATAGCCGCTTCTGCACACCAAGCAACTGTACGTGCTCGGCTACTTTTCATCTGTTAATCTGCCACAGCTAGCGGAACAAAGCGAAAATTGACACTGGCTTATGCATTGTTGTTGAGGTATACCTTATACAATATTACGTGTGCAGGCAGTCGGTTTTATCCCGACTGCTGCTTCGTCCAAGGATGATTTGCGATTCTAATAGTGGGCAGTTGGTGTTGACACTCTGACGTCTGACTTTTACTTTTACCGACTGTTAAAAGTCCATACCAATTCTTTGAGGTGGGTTAAAAATATTATTCTCGTTTGCGGTAAAGGATATTTGTTGTCTCAACTGCAATGAAAGATGCTTCTTCTATTGAAGTTATAAACAAAAAATGGTACCCTTAGCCGCTCTGAAGGATACATTCCTCTGTTCTATATGGAAGGAAATTTTCTTCTACGTAATGATGGATAATGGCTTGTCCTGGCTGCGTGTTGAAAGATAATGTCTTATGTTGTTTTGAAAGAAACATGGCTCCTGTTGTAGTGAAAGATAATGTCTTCTGTTGCGTTAAATGATAAGGTGCTTTCCTATACTTTAGCTGGCTGCTGAAGATGGGGGCGTTGCATAAACAAAAATTCTCGAGTAGTCTAATGTCGGTTCTTGACTCTGCCCAACTCAAGAGCCATCAGTCAGGCTGAAAGATAATATCGTTTTTGCAAAAATTGTACGACTTATCTTTCCTATTGTCGCAACGGATACAGCTGCTATCGTCCGTAAAAGGATTTTGTCTCCTGCATCCAGTGAAAAGATTCTGTCTCCAGTCTTGCCTGGAAGGATTCTCCTCCTATCTTGCGTGGTATGAAACTGTCTTATATCTCCCGTGGAAGGATATCATTACCTCTCTGGAGTTAACCTGACCTATCTCCTCTGCCAGTCAGAAGATATTTTGCTTTAGTTTTGCAGAGGAGCTTGAAGATGGATCGCTGGAATACAAAATATGTAAAATAAATTAGTGAAAGAAAGAAATCATGGGGTTTGTAATTCTGCATAATATTTATAATTTCTAGCTAACACATCAAACGCCCCCCACCCACCCACCCACACACACACGCACACACACACACATACGCGCATGGTAACTGTAACACAAGATTTATTTTGTGAAGGAAACGGGACATGTTGTATTAATTAAATTAGTCCAGCATTGGTAAAATGATTCCCTCATATGCCACACGCCCAAACAAACGTACAGGATGCTGCACGGCAGAGCTACCTGGACTTAGCCAGCCTGTTTCTCTATCTCTGCTTGTCTTTGCTGTGTGTGTGTGTGTGTGTGTGTGTGTGTGTGTGTGTGTGTGTGTGAATGTCTTTCTTGGACTTAGCCAGCCTGTTTCTATATCTCTGTCTGTCTTTGCTGTGTGTGTGTGTATGTTGTGTTGTGTGTCTTTCTTGGACTTAGCCAGCCTGTTTCTCTATCTCTGCCTGTCTTTGCTGTGTGTGTGTGCGTGTGTCTTTCTTGGACTTTGCCAGCCTGTTTCTCTATCTCTGCCTGTCTTTGCTGTGTGTGTGTGTGTGTGTGTGTGTGTGTGTGTGTGTGTGTGTCTTTCTTTGACTTAGCCAGCCCGTTTCTCTATCTCTGCCTGTCTTTGCTGTGTTTTTGTGTGTGCGTGTGTCTTTCTTGGACTTTGCCAGCCTGTTTCTCTATCTCTGCCTGTCTTTGCTGTGTGTGTGTGTGTGTGTGTGTGTGTGTGTGTGTGTGTGTCTGTGTGTGTGTGCGTGTGTCTTTCTTTGATTTAGCCAGTCCGTTTCTCTATCTCTGCCTGTCTTTTTGTGTGTGTGTGTGTGTGTGTGTGTGTGTGTGTGTGTGTGTGTGTGCGTGTGTCTTTCTTGGACTTAGCCAGCCTGTTTCTCTATCTCTGCCTGTCTTTGCTGTGTGTGTGTGTGTGTGTGTGTGTGTGCGCGTGTGGTGTGTGTTGTGTGCGTGCGTGCATAAGTATGCGTATTTGCGTATGTGTGTGAACATTATCTCGTATGTCTGTTGCCAGGGTGATTGCCGAGGTTTCATGCTGAGGGCAGAAGAGGCCGTTAAGGAGTGCCTTTGATGTTTGGTTTGTGTTCTCAGCTCTCATCTTTACTGTAGTGATACTTGGTCAGCTTTTTTTCCACCAAGAGAACCGGCTAAATAGCTTTCATGTTTGATGTTTAAGAGGAATACTTGGTATTAAGTGGCAAGACTGCTACTGAGGCCTTTGAAAGAGCAGGTTTTACAACAGTTTTCTCAATGCTCAGTCTCCAAAGGCTCAGGTAGCTGGGTCACACATGAAGTATGGAGAATACTACAATCCCTAAGGACATTCTCTACTGTGAAATAGAGTTAGGTGCAAGCGGGACAGGAATGATGCAGGAATCAAAGTAGATTCGTGGAATAAAATACCATGGATAAACTAGGAAGGGAATAAGAATAACGGAAACAAAGATTGCAGAAAGGATGAGAGCTGAGCATCTTAGTAGAAGCATACTAAATATATGTGATGGTTACAATGGTACTGAAACCCTATGCTCTAATTGTGAAAGACTTTTCTCAATGTATTCAGGTCTTGCTAGTCACACTCGGTATCGACATGAGATATGATTCTCATGTCTCCTCAGAGCCCAGTATAGCACTATCGTCTGGAAAGACAGTAAAGTGCCAACGATGTTTTTGTAGAACCTCTTGGGGCTTCAGAAAAAGCATGATGCATAAATTCACAAGTATTATATAAACTGAATAGTAGATTAAGTACCTGGCGAATAATAAATAATTGATATCTCCATAAATCTACGGGGTATTGCGTGAATTACTATTTTTACGGGCACACTAATTGCAGGCATTTAGCCTATAGTATCATCATAATCCTGAAGCAGGTACTCGCACAACGTCGCTCTCATCACGGTCTGCCTGAAAGAAACTTGGTCTTTTACCAGCACTTACACTTCAAGCTCATTCCTTCCCAAGGAATCACTTTAATCCTTTGCTCTTCTTCATGTTGGTCGGCTCATGTCGAGTTTATGTTGGTCGGCTCATGTCGAGTTTATGTTGGTCGGCTCATGTCGAGTTTATGTTGGTCGGCTCATGTCGAGTTTGTGTTGGTCGGCTTATGTCTAGTTTATGTTGGTCGGCTCGTGTCGAGTTCATGTTGGCAAGAAAATTATTTTAAAAAAAATAAAAAAAATATATATATATCTAAATACCAATTTTGGCCATTCACAGAAATTAAATGCGTCGCAAAATTACCTCTACAATGGTACAGTGAACATGGCATGTCCGTTAGAATTGGCTGTAGGAATACAGCAGTTCTCACAATAGACAATCGGGAACAGCTGCGTGGTATTTCCGCCCCAGACCAATTCAAGAACTAATCGCTACTATAGTATACGTTTGCGCTCATTTCATTCTCATTTTTTTAAGGTCGACATTGTTTATTAATCTGAAGAAGGCATGTCTTTACAAATTTCTTTTTTTCTGCGTTTGACATCAGTCATGCTATACATTGAGTATGACCATATCGCTAGTGCGTAGATGTCCGATTTTTAGTCCCGTATTTGTTTTTACAAATAATTGGTACTCTGCCTACACATGTTTTTAACGACGAACGGCTGTATCTCTGCAGGTGAAATTCTAAAGAGGTTTCATCAAGAGATAATGATTTACCCCCAAAACGAATCCTTTTAACTGTTTAAATACACATTATACTCGGCTACACCAAAGATAAGACACAAACACGTTGAGATTATTTGATTTAACCAGCTATCAACTCTTCCGGTCTGTAACAACGCAGCATGGGTGACTGGGTATTATTCAAGTGTGCTAGCGAAACAATTTTCTTTTACTTCTTGTGTTTAGCGAGGGAATCTGAAGAACTCTGGCAACACATTTATTTCCTCCACGGGTTGTATATTTGGCCCCTCTCGATGTAGTAAATCCATGAATGCAGTGTTACCATTCTTGCCTCCCACAGACATTAGCAGTGACTTTGTGAGATTGAAATTGTTAACAGCAGACTTATTTTATGTAGAAAACCTACTAATTAAACATTTCTAAAGACAAAAGCAATATTTCCACGTTGTAAATTTAAACAAAGATACAAACAATAGACTGTACAATTTTAATTTTTTTTTAATTGTTACTGTAGTGTGCACCTGACGATATACAGTGTCTTCAGCAGTTTAATAAATTGTGCAATCTATCGTTTGGGTCTTTTTTATTCACATTTTTAAACACCTTAAACAACAAAAGAAAACGAATTGCATTCTGGAAAACGACTTAAACATTGTCAATTTTGTTTGATACGGTGACTTATACAAGACAATAAATTGTGTAATCTATCGCTTGTATCCTCTTTGATCAATATCTAAACAGTTTACCTACCAATAGAAAACGAATTGTATTGGGGGAAACCGAGTAAAACATTGTCAAATTTGTTTTGGCTCACTATTAGAAACAGAACAATTAGCTGCTGTATATCCTTTACAAGACGTGTTTGAACCATCCCGGTAATTTGTTGGCTTTATTACTCTTTTTTCCCGGCTTAGACGTAACACTATAGAGCCAAGGTAAATCGCAGCTGTAGGCGATTTGGCAGCTGACCGCCTTGCATTGGTTTTGACAATGGTATCGAGAGCTGATAGTTAAGAAGGCAATGGCAACGGAGGTCCATACCTTGTAGAAATCTACCCAATACGGTTTGCAGCCATGTTACCGGTAGCTGCAACTCGGTATTTCGGAATTAGGAATGGTGTTTTTAACCTATAAACCATGAAGTAATACACAGGTATTACTGCGTGCGCAAAGTTAATAGAACCAGCACTGTTTTTAAGGGGTCGTTTTCTATCTGTTGCAATAGACACTTTACTATGAGCACCTACACGTTTTTACATTTGTGATGAGTACCGGCACCACTGTTTGACATTTTGTATTCAGTACGGCACCTTTGTTAGATATATTGTGGTGAGTACCGGCACACTTATTAGATATATTGTGGTGAGTACCGGCTCACTTGTTAGATATATTGTAGTGAGTACCGGCACACTTATTAGATATATTGTGGTGAGTACCGGCACACTTATTAGATATATTGTGATGAGTACCGGCTCACTTGTTAGATATATTGTGGTGAGTACCGGCACACTTATTAGATATATTGTGATGAGTACCGGCTCACTTATTAGATATATTGTGATGAGTACCGGCTCACTTGTTAGATATATTGTGATGAGTACCGGCTCACTTGTTAGATATATTGTGATGAGTACCGGCTCACTTGTTAGATATATTGTGATGAGTACCGGCTCACTTGTTAGATATATTGTGATGAGTACCGGCACACTTATTAGATATATTGTGGTGAGTACCGGCACTTTGCTAGTCACATTAGGGGTGAATTTCGGCACTATGGTGACACACATACTTACTAAATGAAAGCAACCCTGTGTGGTAGCCTTTAGCTTAAACACAAACTTGTTTGGCTCTTGAAATAGTTTATACAGAAATAAAAGTGTTCATAAATATCCAGAGATGCGAAAATAAATGATATTATATACATCTATGGTTATGTAATTCGACACCTGGCAGAGATTTTACGACAACAACTAAGAGGAAATCATTGGAGATCAAAAGAGTATCTGATGCGAGCCACAGCAGCTAAATCATTGAGGTCATGACTGTGAAAAGATACCTGAGTGGTTTCAAGCCTAGAAATTCGCCTAATCATGCAAGCTTAGTGACTCCATGAATTGTCAAAGAAGGCCAAAGCTCAATGCAAATCCGGTCAAAATGGACGCTAGGCAGGGGCACTGTTTGGAGCCGAGGCAAATTTTTTGCTTCTGCCGGACGGGGGCCGATGTATTTTTGCTCCATTTGTTGACTGGAAATAGTTTCGTCGCCCATGAATGCATGGCGTGACACTGTGAGCTGCGGATTTCATTTGGAATGTTTTTTCAACTGTGAACAACGTGGTGGTATGAATTGTAGATTCATAAAATGGCGAGATGCCTGTCGTCGCAATGTTGGTGGTGCCCGTATGTGATTAAAATTGATCGCGTGGGCAACTGCTGATCTGTTGGTGACTTCTGCTACCATCAGTGATGAACTGCTTTTCTAATGTCGCACTGTTTGTGTTAGCACTTCGGATGGCTACCGTATGCTTTAATGCGTGTGTATGCTAGTGTATATCTGTGACAGCAGTCTGTCAATCTTTCCACAAGGGACTGTGATAAACATTCTGTGCGTTTTTCGTTGGTACAGGAGCGGAGCAAAGATGGGGTGACCCGTTTGCTATGAAGCTATGGTCACTAAGACTACCAGACTACCAGTCAATACTAATAGTATGAATCTCTAGAAAATGCAACGTGACGTAACATTCTCTTCATATTTTTTTAAGCCACCTTGAAGGATAACGGAGAACGAAAAGGTTGTATACCCCTCTAGCTAAGTATCAGTCCTTACCTATGGGTGCGAGTCTGGAGCGGTGACAACAGCTCACATACGTCAGCTCCAGGCTTTAGAAACGAGATGTCTGAGAAAGGTGGTCCAAGTGACAAGAAGGGAAGCTGGAATTCCAGATATATTATTTATATTATTATCACATTTTAAATGTTAATTATTTTTTTTATTTCATATTATTACCATATTCTATTTCTTATCAATATCATTTATGTATCATTAACACTTGCATTTATTTTATTACCAGTATTATTCTGCATCACATTTTTTTAAACGTCGCTCACGTCACCCCTTAGAGATCTACATACTCTCCATTCCTCGTTTGTGTAGTCCACTTGTGTTTGAAAAAGGCTGCCTGGCCGAAACGTTACGTTGTGTTGTTTTGTGCCCGTTTTCCTCTTTCCCATTTTGTTGAGCTTTTTAGTCAAATTTCTCTGGAATTCATTGTATTAGCTTGACTGCAGTCACCCCCATAGTTTCACCATTTAGGGAAGCTGGAACAAGAGTATAGATTGGTTGGTTCTGCACCGCCTTGTGGTAAACTAATGCGTGATAATCTAGATGCTGTAATTGTCCTTTGACAGCGATTAATCATCGCAGAGGTACAAACAGACCATCAAGCAAGTAGTGCAGCCAAGAGTGACAATGTGATCTGACAGACGCTCAACACACAGGAAAGTGGCAAGATAATGGACACTCGTACAATGAAACCCACTGGTATCATCTGAACTGGAACTCTGCGATAGCTCTTGAGGACGGGAATAGAGTGCTTGTAGCAGTGTTCGACCACCTTTTTGGGGTCATGCTGAACCTAAGCCTTCCTAAATTTCTTATGTCACCCAGGTAACAAAATCTAGACGAAATCATATTGAAAATCAAATTGCCCCCTTAACAATAAAAATGCTTCCCCTAAAAATCAAATTGTCTCCCTTAACAATCATTTTGCTGCCGATAACAATCAAGTTGCCTCTCCTAACAATCAAATTGCTCCCCTTAAAAATCAAATTGCCTTCCTTAACAATCAAATTGCTCGATTTAACAATCAACATCCCGCTCTCCCTCTTTGAACAATCAAACTGCCCCCCCCCCCCCCAATCCCACTGTTTGTTTAATAATAGTATTAATAATATTAATCATAAGATATGTTTTCCACTAACTTTTTCCAAACCATAACTCATTCTAAGATTAATTATTATTAGTTTAGTTCCTTCTGTTCCACAGTTTTTTTCCTTTTTTTTTTTTTAAATTTTAACATATAACTAGTCGGATTACACGGAAACCACTTTATGACACTGAGTGAGGCTGCAATGTATAAAAAAAGACGCTGATGTTAACGAGGACACACATTGAGAAAACCCAATAACAATTTATCTGTAATGATCTTGCAATGTTTAACGGTAAGAAAACCAGAGGTCAACCACGCAGGAGATGGACCGCTAAAGTATCAGACACTGGAAAGTACTATTCACGAAGCGAACAGAAGGGTCCGTTCTAGTGATCTTTTCCTTCCCTGACACCGCAAGGCATTCCAGGAGTAGAGAAAAGACAAAGAAGACGAAGATCTTGCTCTGGGACCTATGGAATCATAAGAAATAGAAGACAGACAAAATCGCACGGCGGAGAGAATAAATGATGTGAGAATAATTACGATGATATCGGGTGATGATGCACTGGACAGCTAATGAAAGAGTAACATAGCGTGAGTTGGTTGAGGGCCTATCATTCATTTGGGGAAGGGGTGGGGGAAAAAGAACAAAAGAAGAAAGAGACGATGAGCAAGAAGGAGAAAAAGAAGAAGGAAGAAAAAGAAGAAGAAGAAAAGAAGAAGAAGAAGAAGAAGAAGAAGAAGAAGAAGAAGAAGAAGAAGAAGAGAAGAAGAAGAAGACGAAGAAGAAGAAGAAGAAGAAAAAGAAGAAGAAGAAGAAGAAGAAAGAAGAAGAAAAGAAGAAAGAAGAAGAAGAAGAAGAAGAAGAAGAAGAAGAAGAAGAAAGAAGAAGAAAGGAAGAAGAAGAAGAAGAAGAAGAAGAAGAAGAAGAAGAAGAAGAAGAAGAAGAAGAAGAAGAAAGAAGAAGAAAAAAGAAGAAAAGAAGAAGAAGAAGAAGAAGAAGAAGAAAGAAGAAGAAGAAGAAGAAGAAAGAAGAAGAAGAAGAAGAAGAAGAAGAAGAAGAACGAAGAAGAAGAAGAAGAAGAAGAAGAAGAAGAAGAAAAGAAGAGAAGAAGAAGAAGAAGAGAAAAAAGAAGAAGAAGAAAGAAGAAGAAGAAGAAGAGAAGAAGAAGAAGAAAGAAGAAGAAAGAAGAAGAAGAAGAAGAAGAAGAAGGAAGAAGAAGGAGAAGAAAGAGAGAAGAAGTAGAAGAAGAAAGAAGAAGAAGAAGAAGAAGAAGGAAGAAGAAGAAGAAGAAGAAGGAGAAGAAGAAGAGAAGAAGAAGAAGAACAAGAAGAAGAAGAAGAAGAAGAAAGAAGAAGAAGAAGAAGAAGAACGAAGAAGAAAAAGAAGAAGAAGAAGAAGAAGAAAGAGAAGAAAAAGAAGAAGAAAATAAAA
>CAJHNH020001415.1:0-5000 GCA_905116865.2 Candidula unifasciata | reverse complement strand
CTATTCTTGTTTTCACCAAAATAGGGCCCCGGAACCCAAAAGCGGAAAGCACTGAGAGATATGGTTGCAGGTGGCAAGATAGTTAAACTGTTTGTCTCGCCTTCTTAATCTCATCTAAATATTTTTTTTGGGCCTTCCTTCTTCAACTCAGGTGTGCAGCTATTTTTGAGATGTCTGGGAGGGTGTTGTAGGAGCTACATAAACCGTGCGATGTGCAATGCGCTGCAAAGACACGGAACCATATAAGATCAACCCTGGCGCCGTAATTCATATCTCTTCTATCTGAACACCCTTTTAAACTAATTAGACTTTAAACAAAAGTAACGTGAACTATATCACAGAAAAAGGAAATAATAAACCCCCGCCTCATAAAAAACAAAGTACATGAACGGCAAAAAGATTAATGAAACGTATTTACACAATTAAATATGTATTTTATTCAGTCGATTTTTCCGGGTCAGCTTGAAACAGGAAAGTTGTATCAAGAACGGCAATCTAATATAAAAGAAAAGAAAAATTACATCCGCTTAATAATCCAAGGTGTGGCTTTTCCACGTGTTCAAGATGGCGGAGTCTGCTTTCGTTTCGTACTCTTCTTTCACGTCAATGAGCTCGGCTCTGTTATTTTTGTTAGAAAAAAACTGGTTATATTTTTATATTGCCAATTAGCACGATCTTTTGAGTAATTTCCGGTCGCCATCTCTAGATACATTTATCTTTAATAGAGAACTAATAGGCCATAATAGCTGCGAGAAAATTCTCTTAGTATTATCTATAGTTCAGAATCTGAATATCTTGTAAAATTGTGATAACCAAACACAGATTGACAACCGACTGACGAAGTGGACGTAAATATGAGTAAGGCTGTATACAATTTTAGGGGTGCCAGAACTTGGAGGGCCTGGTACCTTAAAACTCCCCATTGACGAAATGGGCAAGGGATGTGCGGGCCGCACCGCTGGCCATCACCAAGAAAGCGAATGGGTGGGTGGGTAGGGGGGGGGGTTGAAGGTTGGGTTGGGGTCTGACAATACTACAAAAAATATGTGCTTTAACAAAGAAAATGAATGGTCTGTGTGTGTGTGTATGTGTGTGTGTGTGTGTGTGTGTGTGTGTGCGCGCGTGCCCACGCGTGTGTAGAGTAACATAAAATTTTTCGCACCGGGTAACACCTAACTTTGCACGCTACTGGGGTGACAGAAAATTTTCCGTACCGGGTACAACATAATTTTTTATACCACTGAGGATAACGGAAATTTTCCGCACCGGGTACCACCTGACCTTATGGACCACAGTGGGAGTGGCAGGAAATTTTCCGCATCGGGTACCACCTGACCTTGTAGGCCACAGTGGGGGTTGCAGGACATTTTCCGCACCTGGGACGACCGGATCTGGCTACACCACTGGTTAGCCATTTTCCGAAAAAGAATAAACCCCAACCCACACACGCGTCAGTTGTGGTAAAGTAAAGAACCCTTTTCCACACCTTTCAGGCGTACTGGGTATATAGGGCTAGATCTTTACTTTTTAGACCAACGGCACAAGATGGGTGATGTGGTCAGCATCATGCCGGCCGCCTTTACTTCTCAGGACTGCACCTGGTACCCACTTTAGGCTGGGTCGACCTGGGAGCCTAGATCATTAAAAAAAAAAAAAACCCGGCTCCCCCAGAGAGTGAACCCATGACCTTTCGATCCGCAGGCGAGCGTCTAGCCACTACGCCACGGCAGCTCCCAAGTCAGAATTGGTACCGATGCAGAAATCAAAAGAAGCAAACAAGCAACTGGCTAGGTGGAAAACATGTTTTTGATAATGCTTGGTACACCTTTGAGTGCTGTTTATTTGATGCGCAGAGTGTAAATGAAAACAGGTGATGGAACCCAGAGCTTGGAGTCATTTGTTAACCCAGGGTAATTATCCTCGCCATGTGGGATGCAGTGTTTCGTTATTTGAAGCCCCACCCTGGCTTTTGGCGGGCGCCCTGAGTATAGCTGGGCCATAAATATGGTCTAACGGCTAAAAGGGGTTTCTGGGACCTCTCCACGGGTGATCCTCATCCGCATGATGGCTCTTTGTGTCACTTAGTGTTTATCGCTTGGTGTGATGTCCTGGTGGGGTACAACAAGAGACAAAGAGACGGTAATCAAATGCCTTAATCTACGATAGAGTTTACTTGTAGTGGTGACTCCTGCACCGAATTTCTTTTCTTTTGCTCTGGTTACACATTTTGCGTTTGGGACGCGTTGATCTATTTTTTTTATCCGATCATCAGCCACCAGAAAAACTTGAAGGAATTTTATTTAACCAGTCCATGGTGATCAGATTTATATGAATACACATTTAATCACCAGTCTATGACGACCAGAAATGTATTTTTGTTTTTTAGTATCCAGAAGCCATGAGTTGTTAACCCTTAGGCTCGGTATTATGGATATCGCAACCTTTCGGCCCTGATTCCATTGTAAATACCGTAAATCTGGGAGAAATGTGGCTTTTCTGCCTATCCCCGGGAGTGAACCCGGACCACAAGGAGTTCGTCACCCGGTCACCGCGCAATCCGGTTTAGCCAACTACGCTAGAGAGCCAGGCACCAGAAATGTATTAACATCTTTATTTAACCAGTTTACGGCGGCCAGAAAAAAATTATCAATCTTTATTTAACTAGTTTATGGCGGCCAGAACTGTAACAACATTCTTTATTCAGCCAGTTTACCGGGGCCAAAAGTCTGTCAACATAATTTATTTAACCAGTTTATAACGGCCAGAAATGAATTACCAATATTTATTTAACTAGTTTATGGCGGCCAGAACTGTAACAACATTCTTTATTTAACTAGTTAATGGCAGCCATAAATGTATTAACATTCTTTATTTAACCAATTTATGGCGGCCAAAAATGTATCAACCTTCTTTATTCAGCCAGTTTACCGGGGCCAAAAGTGTTTCAACATAATTTATTTAACCAGTTTATAGTGGCCAGAAAACTTATAACAATCTTTATTTAACCAGTTTTTGGCACCAGAAATGTCATTATTTTTAACCAGTTTATGGCTACTAGAAATGTATAAACATTCTTTATTTAACCATTTTATGGCGACAGAAAATACATCAACATACGCTATTTATATATTGCTCACACAGGCGATTCGATGAAAAATTTATAATAGGTCAAAATATGTGCATTGTATTGCTTGTGTCCACATTATTTAAATATACAAAAGGAAAACATCGTTTTTAATACTTTCTTTAACCAGAAATATATTCACTTACTGGCTAAAAATTTGAAAACACAAGTACCATTTTGTTTTTAATGAATGGCCAAATAAATATCAAACTATCTTCTTGACATTTGGTGATATTGACCAGAAATATATTAACATACTTTATTAAACCAGTTTGTGGTGACCAGAAATATATTAACATACTTCATTTAACCAGTTTGTGGTGACCAGAAATATATTAACATACTTTATTTAACAAGTCTGTGGTGACCAGAAAAATATAAACGTACTTTATTTACACAGTCTGTGGTGACCAGAAATATATTAACATACTTTATTTACACAGTTTGTGGTGACCAGAAATATATTAACATACTTTATTTAACCAATCTGTGGTGACCAGAAATATATTAACATACTTTATTTAACCAGTTTGTGGTAACCAGAAATATATTAACATACTTTATTTAACCAGACTGTGGTGACCAGAAATATATTAACATACTTTATTTAACCAGTCTGTGGTAACCAGAAATATATTAACATACTTTATTTAACCAGACTGTGGTGACCAGAAATATATTAACATACTTTATTTAACCAGTTTGTGGTGACCAGAAATATATTAACATACTTTATTTAACCAGTTTGTGGTGACCAGAAATATATTAACATACTTTATTTAACCAGTTTGTGGTGACCAGAAATATATTAACATACTTTATTTAACCAGTCTGTGGTGACCAGAAATATATTTACATACTTTATTTACCCAGTTTGTGGTGACCAGAAATATATTAACATACTTTATTTAACCAATCTGTGGTGACCAGAAATATATTAACATACTTTATTTAACCAGTCTGTGGTGACCAGAAATAAATTAACATACTTTATTTAACCAGTCTGTGGTGACCAGAAATATATTAACATACTTTATTTTACCAGTTTGTGGTGACCAGAAATATATTAACATACTTTATTTAACCAGTCTGTGGTGATCAGAAATATATTAACATACTTTATTTAACCAGTTTGTGGTGTCCAGAAATATATTAACATACTTTATTTAACAAGTTTGTGGTGACCAGAAATATATTAACATACTTTATTTAACCAGTCTGTGGTGACCAGAAATATATTAACATACTTTATTTAACCAGTCTGTGGTGACCAGAAATATATTAACATACTTTATTTAACCAGTTTGTGATGATCAGAAATATATTAACGTACTTTATTTAACCAGTTTGTGGTGATCAGAAATATATTAACGTACTTTATTTAACCAGTTTGTGGTGACCATAAATATATTAACGTACTTTATTTAACCAATCCGTGGTGACCAGAAAAATATTAACATACTTTATTTAACCAGTTTGTGGTAAACAGAAATATATCATCATGTTCAAACAAAACTGGTCTAAAAACTGCAGTGAATAATTGGGTAACAATGGATAAATAAAGAAGAGCTTGGGTCAGAGGTAATCAAGTTACTGAGACAGGCTTTCTGAATACTTTAAATAGAGTAATAGACAGTAACTGAATTGTGAAGGCTAGTACAAGAATAACAACGTGGAAGAGCAGGAGCCAGGATGGCGAATGGCTAGAAGCGTACTTTCGGAAAAAAGTTTTGGGATTCAACGAAGCGTTTGTGTATCTCTCTCTCTCTCTCTCTCTCTCTCTCTCTCTCTCTCTCTCTCTCTCTCTCTCTCTCTCTCTAAATATATGTAAGTGTGTGTGTGTGTGTGTGTTATAATTGACCTATGGAATCTTGAT
>CAJHNH020001414.1:385850-483350 GCA_905116865.2 Candidula unifasciata | reverse complement strand
ACGCTCAGTCCAATAGTTAGAAATATAACAACATAAATCTTCTACAGAGAAAATCTTCTCACAAACAGATGGTTGTGTAGGGAAAGAGTTTATGACCATTGGCTAGCTTACCAATCGTGACTGAAGAGATTTGTTTACTACCCACATCTGAAATGATTTCTTCATTCTCCAGGTCCTTCGTCTCAGCAACTAAGTCCTGAACTCCAGTGCTAACCGACAATTCTTTAAGGGGGTCACTCGACCTCGCAGAAGAATCTTGGTCGCTGTTGACGGTGCATATAATGAATATAAACAAACATATTATCGTGTGCAGCATACTGCTGAAATTTACAATTTATAAACAAGTTCAACATAGGGACTATATCCTTTTCTGTGTTTCGTCCTTTTTAGGACCTCATTTTCCGTTATTTGAAGCCCCACCCTGGCTTTTGACAGGGACCGCAATAAAGGCATGCCATAAATATGGCCAATTGTCTGAACCCGGTTTCTGGGACCTCTTCACGGCGATCCTCATCCACATGGTGGCACTTTGTGTCATCGGGTGTTTATCGCTTGTGTGATGTCCTGGTGGGGTAGAAAATCAGTCAGTCAGTCACTATATCCTACAAAGACAATGATAACCCCCATTACAACATTTATCATCTTTCTTTCTTTTTTTTTCTGCTCATCGGCTGTGAATTCCAGCGGAAAGTCCTAGTTCGTTAATATAGACTTTGTCTTAGTACCAGGACCTGCGTTTTGCGTGTACACCCGTTTTAGTGGCTTATTTGTGTGCATGTCTTGTTCCCTGCCTCTCAGGTGGATGTACTCCCGACTTGGATGACTGCTGCCATTCTTTCGTGGGACATAATGTTGCCTCATTTGTGTTTTGTCCTTTTTGTCCCTCGGTTCGCAGATGTTGCCCCGAGAGAACCCCTTTCAGGGCAACCTCGTGTAAACTGGTCAGCCCTCAAGGGAAGGCAGGAGCAGCCCAAGGGCACGCCCTGCCATCCAAGGAGGCTTCAATAAATGCAGAGCCGGCTCACAATACTCCGGTCCTGGGCTTCCCCAGTGAATCCTCACGTCTTGCACATGACAGCCTGATCTCACAACCCTATGTTGAGCTTTCCACTCGGTTCTGGTTGCACACTCCAGAGATCAGCAGTGAACAGGCTGATGGTGTAGGTCTTCGATGACAACACAAATAGGTACATTATTCCCTATTACGTTAGGCACCTTTCACGTTGTCTGAACTGCGCCCTTAGCATGCACTAGGCATGGGTTCACTTGTTTGGTTCTAACTATTAGGGCCAGCGGATACGGACATTGGAATCTTGTTGCCAATTAGTAGGATTTGTGACAATCGGACATTGAGACATGACTTGCGTGCCATTTGAGCCTAACCAACAGACTGACAGTGGTTGTGATGGTGTACTTCAACGCAGTGACGACGACATGGGGGAATGACAGAGGATGCATGAAGACAGGATTGTATAGACAGGTAACGGCCATAAAAAAAGTTGCTCGTCTAAGCTGCTGGAAAATCTCTTGGACAAGGGCCGAGTCTCAGCAGTTTAGTTGACAGACTTTTAATCGAGAGTTGTCATTTTGTGGTACATGTTCCAAATGAGTTTAAATAGACGTGTTCACCCATGTATTGGGGGTGAGCTGGTAAGGGTTAGACAGGGCCCTACATTTCTAGGGGCCACCAGCTCCGAGATCCCCTGCCAGCTCTGTTAATGCTCATTTGAGACATTATCCTAGGCGCACGACGGGGACGTGCAGCAGGAGTCTTGCATGAGGTTCTGTAAAACAAGCACAGAGAAGGCTAGCGCACTAAGTGAGGTACGAGGTTTCTCCTTATACACATCACATCGGACTTAACTTTCACTCACGCATGTGACCAAAATCATTGCGCCACAAATCCATTATCAGTCACCAAGTCCTTTACTGAACGTCGCTCTCCTCACGGCACGCTGAAGGTATCCCTTTTCCTAGCCAGCTCTCTAGCCACATGCGCTTTCAATGCCAATGCATCTCAGTGTCTTTTATCCCTTCTCGCGAAGGTCGACCCACTAGCTCGCTTTCCACAGTCTGCACCCGCCATCACTTCTTAGCTGTCCTTTCCAAGCCACCATGACGTTTGATGTGGCTAAAACACTTCAACTTTCGGGACAGGACGCTGTTTGTGAGCCAGTTCTCCTTGGTGTTTAACTCGTGAAGAATGTCCATGTTTTTCCGTTTCATGA
The DNA here is from genome assembly GCA_905116865.2 of Candidula unifasciata. NCBI lineage: Eukaryota > Metazoa > Mollusca > Gastropoda > Stylommatophora > Geomitridae > Candidula > Candidula unifasciata. Next base: position 481,122 of record CAJHNH020001414.1, on the reverse strand, counting down.
TCCATCCTATTCTGAGAATTTGTCTGTAACATTTTAATTCTAAATCGTCAATCCTTAGCTTCAGTAATTGAGTGAGAACACACTGTATTAATGACCTCAAACCTTGTTTAATATATAATATATATATATATATATATATATATATATATATATATATATATATATATATATATATATATATATTCAGAAAAAAAAAAACTAGAAATATTAGAAGTAACTGAAACAAACTAAGCAGTTTAAGTATCTAAGCAGGGTTTTCACTGAGGATTGAGGATTAGAGAAATTGAAAATCATACAATAAAGGTCAATTAGAATAACATTTAAAAACGTACCATATAGCCCCAACTCAAAGACATTAACTTATCAACATTAAAAAGCAACTAATAACTGCGCTCTTTATACCAACTATGTGCTGTCAATATCAGACGTGGAAAGTCGTGGAAAAACACAAAGGCAATTTTACAACATGTGAGATAAGATGTGTAAGAAATGTGGCGGAAAAAAACAAATACAAGAAGAGACAGTCACAAACTAAGAACTCAGAATTATGCTACCTAGAAGAAGAGATACAAGAAGAGATTATGGTCCGGCGTCTTGCTCATCTTGCTGAAACTTGGACGTGTAGTGCTGCTGTAGTTTCTTTCCATTCTGCTCATGATCTGCCTAGTGCTAAATGTCCCTCTTCTCTTTTAATGCATTGTCTGGGATCATAAAGTCGTTCTTTCTAAATGGCCAACTTTCTGATTTGCAGCTTAACTACGTAATATATAATTGATAGTATGCCTAATCTTTCTCTTATGTTCTCATTCTGGATTTTGTCACTTTTGATCACTACTGTATTTCTTTTTCTTCTTCTTTCGTTCGCATTAAAAAAAAATGGTCTTGATCTGCAGTTGTGTCTTTAGTATGAACTTGACTGTCTTATGGAATTCACTGAGCGACCGGTAAAGTTTAGCTTTCACTTATGTTTCTTTTGGCTAACAGTTTTGCCTTGATATGCTTTACTTGGGACAATCTTGGAGGATGTGATCTGTCGTCCCAGGTGTAAATCCACTTGTTCATATTGTTGATTTGCCGATTTTAAATTTTGTGTTCATGTAGTTGTGAAGTGTATTGTGCCCTGTTCTAAGGCAAAGGATAATAACTTGCTCGGGTCTGTCCATAATATGGTAATTGGCTTATGCCGGTTTCGGTGGCTTTCTGATTGACTTGATTATTTTCTTCTTCTGTTAATAAGTGACTGGTATGTCATGCTGTTCTTTGTTTGCACTTTCCCCAGCTAGTTTATCAGCTTTTTCGTTTCTAGGACTCCACAGTTGGATTGTATTTATTGCCTAACTACCTCACACCGGTTGCCTAGTTTTGAGAGTAGTGTTCGTATATAAGGTCATTTTCCAGGTTGGAGTGCCTGAAGTACGGCTCTTGCATCTGTTAGGAATACCACTGGCTGTAAAATATGACGTATATTGAACAGTTTCTCTCCTGCTATTTTGAGGGTTTGAACTTCTGCATCATAGGTGTGACAGAGCTTTCCTGTAAGTATTATGAATGTATGTCCGGTATTATGTTAATTTGGCTGAACATCGGATAGCTTGGCTAGAAGCGGCAGTGACATGGTACAACCATATATTGTGATTTAGCCAACAAAGAGACTATCACATAAATAAAATATAATATCCAAGAAAGTGGCTCGATACACAAACTAAATTCTCTCCTCAAGACTCGCTTTATCGCCTCTCTATGGATAGACAGTGTAATATATTCAGACTAAAGGCAGGGCAAACAGACTCAACATATGTTCAAACTTTTCGGTGTAGGAAACACGGAGACGTGCTCCTGCAACTTGGCACCCGAAACGCTGAGCATGTGCTCCAACACTGTCAACTGTATGCTGCCAACAGAGACGCCTGTTCTAACCACAATGAAGACATATTTGTATGGTACTCGAGAAAATATGGACTCCACAATAGCTTTCAAAAAGGCTACAGGCCTCTTGATATGTTTTCTGACAGAAGGATCGAAGAAGAAGCAAAAAGAATATGTGGATGACCTTTATACACTCCTGTCCTCCATTTCTGCTTACGTTTTTATTCGGACCCATTCGTATGGATACGAGCCCAAACATTATGTGGGTATTCATCATGTAGAGCGAAGGTGGCTGTTTTACGCTGTACACTGTTTTGTTTTTCCTTGTCGAATACTCCTTTCACTTCTATTATGATGTATATTGGCAACTTATAATTCTCTTTCAAAAGGCTCTGATCTAGAATATCAGTTAAGGGGCTATCAGTTTCAGGCAGATCATTGGTTTGCCTGCAGTGTCATTAGGGCTGGTCGATGAAACTGATGTTCAGGCATGCTAATAAACGTTTCTGCTTGTTTTAGTATACATTCCTTCTGAGACTACTAATTTCTTATTGTATAGCCTTACAGTAATTGTAAACCGTTAACTCTCCGAGCCGCTACTGTAGAATTTGTACTGGGTTTATTTCTTACACGTAGGCATATTGCACACGAATCCTAACTCGTTGAGTCCCAAGGAACGACAGATTCCTACATAGAAGCCCGGTGAACGCAAGATGCGTCGATTTTACGCTTTTCTAGACTACCCCTTGGGGCTGTGATGCTAAACCCTCTGGGACTCAAAGAGTTAAGGATGATGAAATAGTCATTTAACTAATGACAGGACTGCTGCCACAACAAACCCTATTTTAATGGCCACAGCCTTGTGAATGAAGATATTCCAAGCATCAGATGAACCAGAATCACCTGTAAGGCAACGCATTATAATACGTTTAAACATTGCAAGGTTTGGGAACCTAAATAATATTACATCATACATAAAATGATCTTCGTTTTGTTCCTCTCCTCTCATTTTACCCCTCTTCTTCTGCTTCTTCTTCCTTCTGTTTATGCTGCTGTTTCTGCTTCTTCTTCTTTTTCTTCATCTTCTTCTTTTCTTTTTCTTCTTCTTCTTCTTCTTCTTCTTCTTCTTCTTCTTCTTCTTCTTCTTCTTCTTCTTCTTCTTCTTCTTCTTCTTCTTCTTCTTCTTCTTCTTCTTCTTCTTCTTCTTTTTCTTCTTCTTCTTCTTCTTCTTCTTCTTCTTCTTCTTCTTTTTTCTTCTTCTTCTTCTTCTTCTTCTTCTTCTTCTTCTTCTTCTTCTTCTTCTTCTTCTTCTTCTTCTTCTTCTTCTTCTTCTTCTTCTTCTTCTTCTTCTTTTCCTCTTTCTTCTTCTTCTGCTTTGATCTCTACTCCTGGAATGCTTGGTAGCGTCAAGGCATGAAGGGATCTCTGAGACTGGTCTTTTATTCAATTGTGTGTAGTACTTCTGTGTCTCCCATATTGTAACGGTCCATTTTCTGCGTGGTCGACCTCTACTGTTACCGCTTTTATCTACATAACACTGTTGTCTGGCGTGTCTTGTGTGATGCTAATCTTACTACATGGCCACATTATTTGTTCTTCTGTCGTTCGATACAGTTCAGTATTTGTTAGGTGCCAACCCTTCTCATGGTATCATCGCCCCTGAGCCGATCTTTCCTTGATACACCTAGAATAACCTAAACATGACGCTTCTCTCGCTTTTATTTTCCTTCTGTCTTCTAGTGACAGTGTCCATGTTTGACATTGATGGCACGCGCTCGCATTTCAATATTGGTGTCTTTAATGCTATGACGTGAATGGCTTTACTTGTTTTATTGCGCCTCTGTTATATTTCATTTTTTCCCCTGAACTTGTAATCGTTTGAGATGGTTTACTGTGGTTTACTGAACATTTCCTGAAACTATTTACTTACTGAACGTTGTGTGAGATGGTTTACTATATATTGTGTGAACGTTGTCCTTACCAATGTGTGAAATAACTTATTGAACATTGTGAACAGTTTTGATGTCTCAACATCTTAATTTATCTAATTTAATTTTCTGTAAAACAGCTTACAGAAACCGCATCCATTCTCGAAACATACTTCCCCGTTTCTCACTCCAAGGCTTGACAACCTCCAGCATGACGTAGAGAAACACAACCAGCAACCAGCAGGCAGCCAGAGTTCCGATCAACACATAAAGCCCAGGCGACCTAAAATACCAGTACTTGCGATATATACTACCTGAGGAAAGCAACAAAACAATATATGCACATCAAACACAGTATTGGTACCTGCATGCGTCTCATATATATTTATATTTCATTTATATACACACACATGTAAAACGACTGTTCGTAGATTTCAACAATGGTATCTTCTTTTTTGTGTGGCATTCTCCGGCTGTAAACTCAGGCGGAAAGTTTTGGTTGGTCGTCCACTTCTGGACTGCAGTAGTTTCATAACTTAAGTTTTCCGTGGACTTTTATTTTTCTGTTAAACATATATTGCTTGTTTATATGCAGGCTTCTGGTTTCTTGCTTCTTATGTGGAGCCATTCTGACTTCAAAGCAGACAGTACGAATTAGCAATTAGCCTTTTTAGGAAACAATATTAAACGACTACTGAATTTACTATGTCCTAGTCAAACACAAAGTACTTTTTAATCGTTGACATGAGTTCAGACTTCATGTTGAAGATCGGTCCTTCAAAACCCTGCCTATAACTGTGGTTTGAAACGTCGTGTAAATAGTGGATACACTTCTTACTCTGAGGTTTGGAGTAATGAAACATTCAGTATACAGCCCAGACTTGGCGGCATCTGACTTTCATTTGTTTGGCTCATTGAAGGAACATTTTCGGGGTTATAGATTAGCAGATGACAACGAGGTGATGTCAGTGGTGCAAGAAGGACTAATGGCCTCACCATAAAGGTTCTATCTATCGGGCATCCACAATCTTGTGGACAACATGTATTGCAAAGTAGGAAGACTACGTTGAGAAATAGGAAACAACAACTTTATTCCCGCCGCTGGTAAAAAAAAAAACATACAATGAATGTCAAAGAATGTGCCATGGCTGGGGTCCGATTCTTAAATGAATCAGATCTGTCATTCTCAAGTTAGATGACTATTAACCAGATACAGCAATCATCCCCCCCCCCCTCACTACCATCATAGCATCAGCAGCATCAGTGCATAGACATCTCGCCTCGCACACTCGTAGGACATAAAGGCGCCTAATAGTTCCATTCTGCATACTACATGTGTCTGCCTTGTGTCGATTTCATGTGTTCTAGGTTAGAGAGCCCATATTGATGCACGCAACTTCAGAGTTATTAATATTATTGATTATAATAATAAAGGTAGGCAGGTAGTTGTACCCCACCAGGACATCACACCAGCGAAAAACACCAGGTGACCCAATGTGCCACCATGCGGATGAGGATCACCCGTTGAGAGGTCCTAGAAGCCCCTTTTAGCCGTTTAGGCCATATCTATAGCTAGGCCATTAAAAAAATCCAGGGTTAGGCTTCAAAATAACAGAAATTGCATCGCACAAAGGAACGAGATCAATAATAATAAAAAATTGTATTTTTAAGTATTATGTGTTGTACAGCAAGAAGGAGAAGAGAGGACGAAGAAGAATATGGTGATGGCGATAATGATGATCATGAAAAAAACATAAACAACATTTTCCAAAATCTATTTTCGTTACCAGCATCCAGCGTACAATTGCCGAGTTGGACGCGTTCATTCCGACTACACACAGAATACGAGATAAAAGCTTTTCTGTGAAACTCATCCCGTGGTGCAAACGTGTAGCTAGAGCAAAATGACTTATTGTCTGTTACAATCAATTCACCCAGTTGGATGTACGGGTAACACGGCAGGGCTGTGTGGAAGCAACAAAGCATTAGAGTGTTCTCCACACCGGATACCACGTCCATTTTACACAACTCTGTGACCTCCTGGGTGTTGGACTCGTTTCTCACAGTTACAGTGAGATTCAGGACAGCCGCATATGTATCTGTTTGAGAAGGGTTCAAAACAATAGTAGTATACGGCTTTGTTTGTGTATATATCCTTAGAAGGTTATGCGTTTATAAATAAACATGCGTAGACACACACATAGATGTTTACTGTAATGAAGTAATCAGGTAATGGCAGTTGCCAGCTTCATAAAAAACCGGTCACACCATTTTCTCTCCGTCCCTGTGCTAACGAACATCATACAGTGTGTTTATCAGAATGTCTCACAAACTTGCTCGCACTGAGAGAGTTCCTTCCACTCCCATTTATGCCACGGTCTGTGTAACAGGGATGCGTCATCAATTGTTTTTCAGGAGATAGGATATTGTGCAAAGTTAGAATGTACCTGAATCAACAGGTCTTAGAAATCGTGACATTCTCTTTCTAGAACCATCACTTGTTTATTAGCAAAGAGACAATTAGCAAATGAATAACCTAGTTATATAAAAATAATCACATAACTGATTTCTGGAAGTCCATAAAAGGACAGCTGTCAGTTTAATTAGTATATATATGGGTGTAAAGATTTCTGATGCAATCAAGACGCAATTAGAAAATCCCCGTGAGAACATAGACAGGAAACAATTTTCCTCATGCCAGAACTTTCTTTGAGCAGTCAAGTGTAGAAAACACGTTCTACACATTCCAGCATGTCTGCATAATTAGTGGGTATAAAACCACTTGCGCAATCTTCAAGCTTTAGTCAACGAGACTTAGAAGAGGACCGACTAGAACGTGTACCCTCTGAGATGAGAACCTTTAGTTGTGGAGATGCCACTTCAACACTACAAGTAGATGAACAAGTCACATGGAGCCTCAAATGCAGTCACTGGAGTACACACATGAAACGAAACAATGAACTACAAGAGACAATATTTAAGATCCATGGATCCATGTTCAACAGTGACATATTTGGTAGAAATATTATTAACGCTTTCGAGTCAACGATCAAGCCGTTAGTACTAAACAGCACTAGAAGCCAGGTGGCAGTAATAATGAGCAGAACCAGAAAACAAAGTAACTAGAAAGGGAGAATACAAGGCGACCTCAAGAGTATGTCACTACAGAGCGAAAACAGCGGTCCTTTAGATTATCAGTGATGTTATTTGACGTGGTAATAAGGTAAAAGCATAAGAGCAGTACAGAAAAGAAGCGTTGTTTCAAGACATTTTATTATACCAGCATCAGCGATGTGAGAAGCGTGTACCGAGCAGGAGAGACCATCATTATCACCACCATCGACGCGACCATCTTTTTCCTCGTCTATATTCTTCAGCTGACTCCTTCTGTAGCAAACTAAAGACGAACCTGGGTGTAAAATCACCGTAAACAAAGATGAGAGCTGTGCTACACCTGTCCTATGTTGCATCTCAAATGGCTACATTAGGCCGGTAACCTGCAGTCCAGTGTAAGTAATGAGTTCTGTGTAGCCAGGGGTGATGAGCTGGCTTCGATCTTCGTTCGCTCATCGTATTTAATGTGTGCAGAAGGTTTGTTGCCGTGAGTCTCTTTATGGTGCCACAGGCGCCTGTGTACAAGTAAGAAGTACTTAACGGGAAAGAGCCGTAGGCGCGACTGTTCTTAAGTATCGAAACTGGAATGTTTTTGTATTTTCTACGTTACGTGGCAGACACCCCCCCCCCCCCCCCCCGCATCCCCACCCCAAAAAAGCCCCCAAAAAGGAAAGCAGAAAAACAAAAACATCGCAATAGTTACACAGACTGCAGTCTCAGTAAGTCCAACTACATACACAGACATTAAATGCACTGGGACTCCTATTGGAAGTGTCAACGCAGACAGTGCGACACAAGAAATATAGTTAATCGTCGATGGACGACGCAGCAGTTTTAAAACAGATCAGTAAAGCACAACCAAGTCTGTCTGGCCATAGGCCACTCAACAGTTGCTAAATCTACAAATAATAACACAACCACGATGGATACTGTCAAAAAGCAATTCAAATGAAATCTACAGCTCTGCAGCTCACAGTGTCGTGCTAAACATTCAGCTCCGAAGCTAGAAACTATATTTCTTCCGTCTACATGTGGAAGAAATGCAACAACCACCGATTGTCAAAAGCAAAAACTTGCCACATCTAAAAACAGAAAACCCGCCTAGGTTCTTTCGTAATATCTTACCCCAGATGACCTCACAGGACAGTCCAACATTTTAGAGGCTGGGAAGACTGGGTTTCTCAGATTTATGATACTTTCAACAACCCTAAAACATATAGAACTGGCCATAACCTCAACCCACCTACGTACAACCAGAGAGTGCAGCCTAGGTCCCACGACTGTATGCAACGTAGGTACCACTACTGCACGCTGCCTATCAACCACCCCCTGAAATATTAGAATATCCTGTGACCTGTTGAGTTACCCTGTTTGGGGCAGGATACTGAGACAGCAACCCTGCCTATCCTTTCTATTGTATTTGATTTATCGGCCCTACATTTATATTTCTGTTATATTTTTAAAATGGGCATCATTTTCTAAACTCAATTTTGAATGTTGTTTTAGCAAATGATATTTGTCTTGATGTTAGCATCATTGTAATTGAGGAAAGAGGTGAGTGGTACATTTTTTATGGGAACAACCAGTCTTGATTAAATACAAATATATTTTTATAGAAATAAATCCATGTGTGCATACATATCTGTGAATACTTGTCTCCCTTAGACTCTTCTCATATACTCTATATCTCTCTATATTGATGATCTATCACTTCAGTCCTTTTTAGGATGAATTTTTTCGTTATTTGAAGCCCTACTCTGGCTCTTGCCAGGGGCCGCAATATAGCCCGGCCATAAAAATGGCATAATGGCTGAACGCGGTTTCTGGGACCTCTCCACGGGTGATCCTCATTCACATGGTGGTACATTGTGTCATCGGGTGTTTATCGCTGGTGTGATGTCCTGGTGGGGTAGAAAGTCAGTCCATCAGTCTCTCTATCTCTCTCTCTGTCTCCTGTTTTCTCTCTCTCTCTCTCTCTCTCTCTCTCTCTCTCTCTCTCTCTCTCTCTCTCTCTCTCGTTCGTTCTCTACCTGTCTTATAATATCCACAATAGATGTATTCACTGGATACACATCAAGTACAACCATATGAAAAAAAAAAAAACCGTTCTCACCATAAATCTCTGGTGACCTGTGCTCTTCACTGTACACAGAGGACCCATTCTGGTGCCGCCAGACTCCTCGGACAAGGCCGTTACTATAAGATGTCAGTGCTGGGACACTCACTGAGATAGTTAAACCTTTTTCTGTGAAACTTCTACGGACACAGTTGCACCTGGACACCAGACGCGTGTCGCAGATCGTTGAATTAGCCACAAGCTCGCACATCTGCAAGAACAACATCGCTAGGTCTTTCAGTCCCAAACACTTGTTACTTTAACCCTTCTATCTTAAGGAGTTGTAATTCAAAGCATTGATTACCATACGCTTTCAAAAGTTCTACAGTGACTGTTTTAATCCATGTTTTCATGAAAAGGAATTTGATTGATTTGATTGATTCATTTGATTTAAGAACTGACATCACAGCACTCAGGGCGTTCCCATAAGCCCTCCGTCCCCATCTTCAGCAGCCAACGAAGAGTTCCGATACTAATGGTGCCAGTAGCATTCTGATTAAACGTCCGTCTTGCCTTTCCTCTGAGCCTCGAGCATCTGCTAGAACCTCGCGTCACTCCCCGCTGCCTCAATCTCACCAGACTGTGGTGATCCATCTGCTTCTCCGAACTGTACCTTCTCTCCCAAAAGGCACTAACCACGTCTGCCTTATTATGCATCAGTATTCCACCAAGTTGTGCAGAGCCAGCCAGTCTGTCTGCCTGTTCATCATGAAAATGAAAACAATCAAGACACAAACTATTGATAATTAATCATGTGCGAAGGAGGAGCGGACGACTGTCGTAATGTGGCACTTTGAAATATCACAGGACAAGTCTGAGTTTGGCAGGAGTATCTATGTCAGTGCCAGCTGAATTAATTACTTAAGATTTAGGCCGTATTTTCACATGAGTTGGGATAGGCTATGAGAAGCACAGAAGGTGTGATGCTTCATTTATGTCTTACTGTTTTTGGGGATGATTGTCTCTGAGTGAATCTGTGTTAGCATGTGGCTCCACGGCTACGAATCCTGGCTATGGCAATTTGGTACAGAAAATGGTTGCTAGAGAGATGTCTCCTGCCATTTTGTTCCACGCAGAATGTCAATCACTGTCTCTTGATGAAAAACTGGCACAAGCTGTAGTCCCGACAAATCCAACAAAATACATGAGCATTAAATCCATAATGTGTCATCACAGACAGTTTGACTCCAGAAATGTAGTGCATCATCCATAGAAGCAACAGCTGCAACCAATCAATAGTTGCACATGTGATTAATTACACACAACACCACCAGTTCTCTGGCAATATGCTAACTGCTATTACTGAATCTCATCATCATCATGTAGCATGTCCTTTGCAGAACGTCGCTCTCATCACAGTCTGCCTGAAAGAAACTCGGTCTCTCGCCAGTTCTCCTGCCTCATGAACTTTCACACTCAAGGAGTCACTTATATCCTGTGCCCAACTTCGTGTCGGTCGGCCCCTGACCCTCCTTCCTGGTACCATGCCTTCTGCTAAAAAAAATTTGCAATCCGTCGTGGTGCTTGATATGAAACAAATATTCCAGCTTTCGAGAAAAGATGGTGTTTATTAGCCAATCTTTGTTGATATTCAGATCTTTTAAGATGTCAATATTTCTCATCTGCTTTGTCCAAGATATTCTAAGAATCTTTCTATAGCATTTCAGTTCGTTTTTGGCTTCCATGATGAGTTTCTTGGGATAGTAATGTGGTAGTTTTACTGAATCTACAGGTCACAAAACAACCGAGGTTTTGCATTGTCAAAATGTATTCCAAATGAATCGGCAGCTCGCAACGTCACGTCATGCATTCAACTCAGTAGTTGGGCAACGAAACTATATAATTTCAGTGGAGGAAAATGTAATTGTCAATGACAAACGCTGGAATATGCTCTAATTATACTCACACTACTTGATGTTTTAAATGAGAGAAAAAGAGACAAGAGAATGAGAGAGAGAGAGAGAGAGAGAGAGAGAGAGAGAGAGAGAGAGAGAGAGAGAGAGAGAGAGAGAGAGAGAGAGAGAGAGAGAGAGAGGGCGATGGTAGAAAGGGGGGGGGGGGGACTAGGAGACAAAATACATGATGTAATTATAATCCTACATTTAAAAACAAGTTACAGGAAATACTTACATACTGAAAACTGTTTGAAGTCTCAGTTGACATCTGAATGGTAATGTAATGATTCCAGCCTTTTGACATTAAGTGTTGCAAATTGCCCCTAACTCTAACAGTGATGACAAATGCATCTCTGTCACTCCTCAAATGACGACGGCACGGTGTAACATAGTCTGATATCTCCAGGTCTAGATTCTGACAATCGATCCCTTTGAAAATTGGCAATATTGATTTTTTTTCTAGCATATATGTTTACCCATGAATAACACTAACTGAATATTACAATAAACTGGGTGTATATAAACCTACTTCTTTACACGCACAACACTACAGGTTGCACCAAGTTGGTGTGACCGTAACAAAAGTGAATATCCCTTTTCACGCCTTAGGCGCATCAGTCATATCGGAAGGGAACCCACATTCTTTTTACAGGCTATTCAGCACTAGGTGGATAAAGTGGTAAGCATTACGCCGGTCGTCTTTACTTTCGCAGGACATACATCCTGGTACTCATTTTAGGCTAGGTCGACCTGCGACGCCCCATACCATGATAAACAACCACGTTGCCAGCAGTGGGTTTCGATCGCGGTATTTGCGGGTGTCCTAATTATACATACCTTGGAGGTTAAACGAGGTATTTCTGCTTACCGTTTTGGTCTGCCACCAATACTAAGACTCTTAAGAATTGTCGGTTCCCAGTCAGCCGATGTAAAAGTGTCTGTTACAAGTATATCGATGGAGGCCACCTGTGTGTATTAGATATTCTGTTCATTTTTACTGATAGCCCTGACTTGATGGGTAGCCAGCGGTGAGCTCAAGAGTTTGATCGACAGCAAGCGATACGCTGTATTATGAAGCGCTGCTAGGAATGTTTTGGGGAGTCTAAAGCGTAATGAGGTTAATTCTATCTTAGCTAGCGAATGGACATGTGTGACGTTGCTTCATATCCTTTATTGTGTGTGGGTTGGTAGACCCAAACGCTCTTGTGAACACTTGTATAACGGACAATTATTGTCGAGTTTTAGTGACGGACAATCGTTGTTGAGTTTTACTGATGGACAATCGTTGTTAGGTTTTACTTATGGATAATCGTTGTTGAGTTTTACTGATGGATAATCGTTGTTGAGTTTTACTAATGGATAATCGTTGTTGAGTTTTACTGATGGATAATCGTTGTTGAGTTTTACTAATGGATAATCGTTGTTGAGTTTTACTGCTGGACAATCGTTGTTGAGTTTTACTAATGGATAATCGTTGTTGAGTTTTACTGCTGGACAATCGTTGTTGAGTTTTACTGATGGATAATCGTTGTTGAGTTTGACTGATGGACAATCGTTGTTGATTTTTCCTGACAGTATGCTCGTGCGTTGTGTACACCTTTTTGGCTCGAGTGGTCACAGAGTTCGAGCGCAAATCATATCCTATACACTTGACCATATAATAGTGTTCTATCACCCCATATTAGCTAACAACAAGGTCGATAGCAAAAGCTTATGGACAACCATTAGTACAACAAAGCATCGCATTTGATATCGCAACATATAGTTGGAGATGGATGTGGTGACGGCCAGTACGACTTTTCTTGGCTTGAGAATCAGCTGAACACATTTGTCATGATTCTAACTGAGCCACAAAGGAAAACCTACGGAGAAACTTGGAGATAGGTATACTCCGGACAGGGTGGCATGTGAGCATCGTTGCGCACGTAAAAAATATCTTGGTAGTTGGCTATGGAAATCAGTAGCCTTACGGAGCTGCCCGGGAAAAATTTGAAATTAAAAATTTACCTAAAGTATTTCAGGATCTTTGCCGGTACTACACAGACTGTGCACTGTGCTGAGCGTTTTCCTACTAAGACTTGAGTTAGAAGAATAAAGAAACACTTGTGGGTTACTACGCGTGTGCCATGATGTTGACCCGTTGTTCTAACTTCAAACTGGATATCGCAGAATTGAATGCATTCTCATACGCGCGTCGTTCCAGTTTTGAGCAGCTAGCAAAGAGGTCCTGTTGCTACCAAGCAACGGTTTGATTATGAAATCGTTCATAAACACGCTTCAAACATTAAACATCTATATTTAGGATTGTCCTTATATCTGTTATGCATTTCCGAATAACGTTTTGAATGTTAAATGTTGCATTAAGAATCGACATCACAGCACTCGGAACACTCCCATAAGCGTTCCATCCCCATCTCCAAAAGCAAACGAAGAGCTAAAATTCCAATGGTACCAGTAACAGTCTGATTGTATATCCGTCTCGCCCCTCCCCCAAGGGTGTCGAGCGTCGACCAGATCCAAGTGGTGCAGAACCGGCGAGTCTATCCGCCTGCTCATTTCCCAACACACCGGCGTGACCTAGAGAAAAATATCCAAAGGATGCTAACTACCCGGGACATCTGAAGTGATGCTTGCCACTCTCCAAGGAGCATGCCAGTCTCCACCTTTCTCAACATGCTCTGTGACTCAGTTACAATGACGACATGTGTTTGTCAGCTGATTCTCAAGCCAAAGGAAGGCAGCAGTGACTGCCTCCACCTCCATTCTCAAACTAGACGTTGTAATATCATATGCCAGGCCTTGATGCGCCAAGCGACGTCCATTTGTTGTTACTATGAACCCCCATGAATAACGTTTTGAAATCAGAACAAACACATTGCCGACAGTCAGAATGATGTGGTCATCAAAAACAACAACACAATTACTGACTACAAACTGTCTGGGAGTCTAAAGTACAAGTCGATTTCAACGGTAGTTTTGTTTGGAAGAAACAAATTACGACGAGATTGCGCCCTTTTAACCTTCTTCTTCGCGTTCACTAGCTGTTAACGCCGGTGGAGAGTTTTGGGTGTTCGGCCACTTCCAAACATTAATCTTGTTCCAGAACCTGAGCGGATTCGAATAACAATACTGTTGGCGCGCGACATAGATGACGCTTTGGGCAAGAACAGACATGCATACTGTGGATTCTTTCTACATGATGATAGACCCTAGATTCCAATGTGAAAGGTGGATTCTTCCTACAAGATGGTAGACCGTAGATTCCAATGTGAAAGGTGGATTCTTTCTACAAGATGATAGACCCTAGATTCCAATGTAAAAGGTGGAGTCTTCCTACATGATGCTAGACCCTAGATTCCAATGTGATAGGTGGAGTCTTCCTACAAGATGATAGAACCCAGATTCCAATGTGAAAGGTGGAGTCTTCCTACAAGATGATAGACCCTAGATTCCAATGTAAAAGATGGCGTCTTCCTACAAGATGATAGACCCTAGATTCCAATGTGAAAATTCAGCGTTATCTCCACAATCTCTACTTTTTAAGGACACACGGTTCGCAGTAAAGACGAGAGCGGCATGGAGGCTTCACTGAAAAGAAGAAAAAAATCCAAGTTGGAGTGGCCTCTAAGGCAGGAACAACAGGGCAACAGGCAAACACTACGTAGCTTCTAAATACAACATCCAGCATTTTTATCCACAGAAACAACCAACAATGTGCTACTTGCCTGCCAACACAATCAAGCACTGTATTGAAACAATTAGGGCAAACTGCATTTTTCATCATCTATATATAGACAAACTTGATTTCCTGTTCTCTTTTCTGGTAAAAAAAAAAATAATAATAAATATAACCTGACATGTATCTTTATCGTCAAAAGTGATATATTGTAGTATCAAAAAGGTTTTGTCAACACAATGATTGTCATTTGTTATGATTTTCAAAGCTCAGACTAATTTTGGCCCAAATGTAGCTGTTTTTTGTTGTTTTTCAATCGTGCATGCATTATTGGATGCCTCTTTCTTGCCTTCATCTTTTGCCTAGTTTGTGCCGATTGTATATCCTATGTTATGCTAGTGTAGCCGAAACGTTTTGCTGGTGTTTCTTTATAATTTTATCGGTTGTTTAATTATTTATTTGGTTGTTGTTGTTGTATATAGTTATGCATCAGTACGTCAACGTTGCTGTGAATCACGTGGATACACAGTACGGAAAAGCAGGAGTGCGAGTGACTGAAAGGGCGGATTTTCTAGCTACAAAAGAGAAAGCTACGGGGTACTGGACAAGGAAGATATTCTGAAGACCATATATGAACGACCATTGATAAGAAACTCGAGATTAGATGAAACAACATGTATAAAAATGTGTGAACGAGGTATTTGGTGTGTATCCTGTATGGAGCGACAGATGAGACGAAGAGAACGACATGTGTATAATCAGTGTGCCACGGAAACAGTAAGCATCTATACCATAAGACATTTGCTGCAGGGGACGGAGCACCTAAAAGTATGCCCAGTGTCTTATGAAGCCGATTCTCAAATATGTAGATCAGTTACCCTGTTGTTGTTGTTGTTGTAACTGTTGTTGCTGTCGAACAATAATGAGAAGCAAGCAGTTGAAAGGCAAATGGAATTTCTATTACAAATTTTAAATGTCACTAGAAAAGAAAAGTACCAGGTTACCACGGAACCAGTGCTAAACTACATCAAAAACAAAAAGACAAAACGACTATATAGGTCGAATGTGTTTCAAGATTATAACGAGGTAGTGCTTCTCACAGATTCATGTCACTTTTTTGTCTTAATGTTAATGTGGCTCTGCAACCCTTGGTAGTGAATTGATGTATGACAAGTTAGATTTTGTGAGGGCCTTTTGGGAACGAGTAAACATTGAAAATGCCCAGACTGATCATTACAGTCTAAGGAGAATGGCTCTGCGAGGTGCTACCAGGGATCTGGCCGACGCTCAACACTCAGGGGAAGGGTGAGACGGATATATATCAGACTGTTATTGGTACCATCGGAACTGGAACTCTTCGCTTGCTGCTGAAGATGGAGAATGAGCACTTATAAGAGTGTCCCGAGTGCTGTAATGTCGATGCTTAATTCAACATTAAACATTCATCTGAATGTAAAGTGCTATTAGTAGTCATGTCCATCCATAACTTTCCGCCTCGTGTACTTTCAATCAGCTCTGATACAATTGATCCTCCATATCATGATGTAAAACTGCCCAGCATCTTCTCTCTTGGTCTCCCTCTGCCTCTCTTCCACTCCAATTTTCATACTGTCAGAATGATCTCAATCTGTATCCTTCTAATACATGACATAATCAGAACATGTTAATTCTCTATTTCTGATGCAGGCAATCAGTTCTCTTCGTGAATCGGTTTGTTTTAACCCCCCCCCCCACCCCCCCCCCCCCCCCCCCCCCCCCCCCCCCCCCCCCCCCCCCCAAAAAAAAAAAAAAAAAAGTTGCAGATAATAAACGTTTCTTAATCTACCAACTTTGCAAGATTCACTTTCGTCTCGAAGAGAAAAAAAAATTGTATCGAATAATTTCCGTTGTGTAAAATGCTGCCTTTGCTACAGGTATTCTACATTTGACTTCTTCAGTACATCTTTCATCTGATGTTATCAGGCTACTCAAATACCTAAACATACAAAATAGCATGAGGAATATCCTATGTACTTTGGTGTTGCATTTTAGAGATTCTATTTCTGTGTAATTACGATTACTTCTGTTTTTTTTTTTTTTTTTTTTCTGCTGTTAAAACTAAGGCACTTGTTTTGACTTTTATATGTTGTAGTTGTGTCCTATTTTCATTGATCGAAACTATATCTTCATCATATAGCAGGTTGTTTAACAAAAAGCCTTTATACTCATATTCCTGGCATATCATGTATGCCTGTCAACCAAACACATTGAAAACACAACTGAGGTCGCTCACCCCGGTTATGGACAGATGAGATATATGAGGTCGGAAAAATCAGCACTTGTGTAGCAGACACTAAAGCGCGATCCGGATAACTCTTTGAACCCTGACGTAAAAGATAGAATGTGACTTGAAAAAAAAAAAAGCATTGAAAAAAATTTCTATTCACAGTCTTGCCATGAACTCTTTGATTTAGATATTCTTTTTCTGAACAAAAAATAAAAGCATTTTTTCTTTATGTTTGTTTTATGTCCTATACAAAGAGAGTGCTAAAATGTTATAATTTGTTCTGTTGTATGGCAGCAAATCTTGAAATTTCAATGAAGAAATTAAGAAGAATTTGGAAGCAACAAAAATGTGATTTCTGTTACAAATTTTACGAATACCTTGGACAGCTAGAGTAACTAGCAACGATTGTTTAAAAGAAGCTAATGAAAGTAGATCTCTGTATAGAACAATAAGAAGGAGACAAACACTGTTCTTTGGTCCTATAATGAGAATAGAGGCATTTCAAAACATCATGACAACTGGAAATATCAGTGGAAAGAGGAGATGAGGCAGACAAAGACATACGATGCTGGACGGGCTGAAACGATGGCATTGAACGATATCCCCAAGAGAGTTGTTCCAGGCAACAAGGGATTGCGATCTGTGGAAATACACGAGCGCCTACGCCTGTTGGAAGGGCACATGATGGTGATAATGATGCCCTTTACAGGATGTTACAGAACCAGCATCAGAAAGTTGTCGTTCTTTGTGATTCACAAGGCAATTTCACGTTCAGTACTTTGCCATTGCCGCTTAACAGTAGGCTTAATAATATCCCCGCCACTGTGAAACCAACGCAAAGGAGTCTGTTTTCAAAACGCCCGCATCTTGCATCTAACCAGATCAACTATTTTCTAGAATACTTAATATCATGAGTCAGATACAGTGTCACCTACAGAGTCTTCTAAAATCCCCTATACGTCAACTAACAATGTTGCCTCTAGTAATCTTTGTAAAGTTTTTTTTTTTTTTTTTAGAAAAGAAAACATATCAAACTCACTGTTCTAAATTATTTCATGAATCTGTAGATATTTGAGCATGAACCGTGAATTTAGTAACAGTTTAAATGTTACTGTGAAAGTGTCCAAACTTGAAATATTTTATACTGTGACATAACTGCATCCCCTCCTAGTGTAGATAGTTTACAACAATGTGTACTTTGACTCTACAAGTAGCACTGAAATATGTCCTCGCTTCCGTTCAATATCTAAAGTTGTTATATTCACGAAATGACGTTCAAGTGATACGCTTTCTCCCTGATGTGCACATTGTAAAAAGAGACAACTTAGATCAGATGTACCCCCCCTCCCCCCCCCCCCCTTTTTCAACCACAATCCATCAGATGACTGTCTCCTTCTGATGTCTGTGATAAGTTGTCTTCGGGCTCTTGGTTGCTCTTTTAGTCCAAAGTATTCTAAGCATTCTGCTGTAAAACCACATCTCTGAGGCCTCAAGAGATTGCCTACCGATTGTCCAGGATTCACAGCCATTTGTTAAAACTGGATGTATTTAGCAAGCAAGAATTCTGTTTCTAATAATTTGTTTCTTTGATACCACCATTACTTCTGTCTTCCCATTATTCAAACTGAGGCCCATTCTTCAACTTTCTAACACCACAACGTCTATCATTTCCTGTAGTTCTTTCTGACTTGTTGCTATCAAGACTGTGTCATCAGCATAACGTGAATTGTTTATATCGTGCCCACCAACCACATTTCCGGGCTAATCAATTAAAGATCTAATTAGATAGTCACTGTATATTGAAAACAAATCAGGTAACAGTACACATCCTTATCGTACGCCCCTCTTTATGTTTTGAAATGTACCTAAACAGATGTTAATTCTTATAGCTGCTGTTTGCTGCCAATAATATTCTTTATTATTCGTAGATCTTTTCTAATAATGTTTTATTTTTCTAACAGTTTAATTACTTCTTTATGCTTCACACAGTCAAATGCTTTAGTATAGTCTAGGAAGCATAAATACAGATCAGTCTTTACTTCTATAGCTCTTTCTGACATTGTCCTTAGGATGTATATGACATTACTTGTAACTTTTCCTTCTACAAATCCACATTGTTCATCGCTGATTTCTTGTTTAATTTTGTTTCTTTTTCTTCTCATAATTATTTTCAGTAAAACCTTAGTCATGTGACATTAAGACTTATGATGCGATGGTCTTCACATTTTAAAGTGCCTGGTTTCTTTAGAAGAGCTATAAATATGGATTTTAAAAGGTCATTTTGAATATACCCACTATTATAAATATCATTTAAAAGTTTAGTTATTATTTCAACTCCAAAATCTCACAGTGCTTCAATTTCTTCAAGTGAGATGTTGTCTGGCCCGGGTGCTTTTCCTTTCGTCATATGATGTATTGCATCCTCAACTTCTGCAGTCTTTATTGGTGGTCCATCATTGTTGTTCTGCAGTTCTACATCTGGTCTATTATCATCATACAATTGCCCTTCATATTATGGCCATCTGTTAATTATATTGCTATGTACCATTAATAAGTCACCATCTTTTGATTTTAAACATCCAGTGCTATTACGTGTCATCTTTCCTGTTAACATATTTATCTGTTGGCACATGGAATGTGAGTCTTTCCTGTGATTTTCCCCAGTCTCTGTGCACATTTGATTCGGCCAGGCTTCTTTAGCCCCTTTGCATTTGTTCACTATTTCTATTTTTATTCTAGAGTATTCATCTTTATCATTCTTTTTTAGCTTCTTTCATCCATCAAATGCAGAATTTCCGTTGACATCTATTTTTTTTTTTTTTTTTGCAACTGTATGGGTACGTGGGATTGTCTCTTTTGATGTCTGCTGAATTGGCTCTTGTAACATATCCCACTGTTCATCAATAGTCTGCATACTTTCTATTGCATTAAACTGGTTTTGTAAAGTGACATTGTACTATTGCTTAATTTATTTATCCGTTCTAAGAACACAACGTAACAAAAGATTAAAGCTACAGTGTCAATTAAATACAAAAATCCTTAGCAAACTGGAAGACTGTTGGTTCCATTGAAGAACTCTGTTCGGTAGATGTTTATGTCAGCGGCTGGCAAAGTGGTTAACCCTCTGGGCTGTTACGGTTTTCATTTTATTGTTTTATGTTTTTGTCTCGGCAACAATAGCAATAACGCGCACAGCTTCATAGCGAATGCACTTGTAATGTGGCCCTAACGGTTTAGACTAAAGACTCCATGCCCGCCCGACCCCGAGAATTGAAGGACTATATATAGACACAGGTCATGGCAGAACGAAGGAACTGACTTTTGTTCCCAAGTCATAGGTACTGTCACAGATGGATAATGAGTGAAAGTAGTGACTACTAATTGTGTTGTAAGCTTTTTGTTTCAAATAGGATTATTGTCAGCATCATCGTCAGTATAACTCATAATATCATCATTATCATTATAAGGCAATTTACTGAATGACGATCCCATAATAGCACGAATAAAAGACACTCTTTCCGTCGCCAGCTTAACAGCCTTATGCATTGTTTTTTGCTCAGCATGTCTTTTGTATCCTGTGCTACTTTTGTGCTGGGCGGTCTGGCTTCTTCTATTTGGTATCATATCATCTGCTACTGTTCGTTAAACGATCGTGTTGTTTGATTCTTCTTTTTCTTCTTCTTCTTCTTCTTCTTCTTCTTCATCTTCTTCTTCTTCTTCTTCTTCTTCTTCTTCTTCTTCTTCTTCTTCTTCTTCTTCTTCTTTTTCATCTTCTTCTTCTTCTTCTTCTTCTTCTTCTTCTTCTTCTCTTCCACCTGTTACCTAGTCGGCTTGTGGGGGAGGGGGGGGGGGAATGTAATGTTCGTTGATGAGCTCTGTCAAGAGCACTATTAAGACTGGTTCATTTCTGTAAGGCTGTTCTTAATGCCATCACTCCATGTTTTCCGAGGTCTTCCACTTGCTCTATACCCGTTGTAACGTTTTAGTGTAGTGTGGCGTTGTTTGACTGAGCCAAAATATTAGGATCGACTAATCCATGGATCCCTGCTTGTGTTCACACGCCCAAAGCCATGAGTAACTCAAATGTAGAGTCTAAACTTTAACAAATCTGAGTATAAATGTGGTACATTAGCGGATCTTGTTTATTCAACATAGTGCTTTTCTCTTGTGTTTATTCATCACATGTGATGATGACTACTCTTCCTTTAGTTCGGCATGTCTGTAGGCAAAGGGCTTTTTATACGAGCCTCTCCTGTCTAAAAATGGTGCAAATATGGGGGTGACTGCAGTCAAGCTAATACAAGGAATTCCAGGAAAATTTGACTAAGGCTCCCCAGTCTACCATTCAGTCAGCCTGAGAAAGATACGGAACATCAAATGGCACGACAGGGTTCAAGATACTATAGTACCAGATAGAGCTGGCATTCCCAGCATTTATACCATACTGATGTAGTCAATGGGTAGACAAGTCGTCCGTATGCAAAACTATCAACAACAACAACAAAATCTTCTATTGTAACAAACGAACAAACGAACGAACACACATTTTTTTTGGGGGGGGGGGGGAATTAAGAATTGGGCACGCAGGCCCGTCTAACACGATACATAAGGATAGACACTTTTAAGCTGGCCAGGAAAAACAATTGAAGGACAAGCTAAAGGTATCACTCAAAGCATTTAACATAGACCCTAACATTTGAAGGGCTGCTGCTCAGGACGGCACTAATACGGTGCACGTCCCTCAGGAGAGGGGCTGCAGCTTGGGGGGTGGGGGGCGTCAAGAAAAAGGACTACCCAACAGCGCAGGCAAGCTGGAGAAACTCGTATAACATGTTGAGCCTAAATGCATGAATGAATGAATGAATGAATAAATAAATGAATGAATGAATGAACTGACGACATCCTTGTACTTGGGACATTCCCACACATGCACCGTCTCCTTCTTCAGTAGCCAGCCAAGAGTCGACATGCTAATTACACCCTTTGCAATCTGATTTAATGTTGGTCTGTGTTTTTCCCTCAGTTTTGAATATCTTCCTAGACCCGCTTTGTCATAAAGTAGCTCATCACCCACTGGAGCCAGAGCAGCACATCTAAAAGTATATTTATTACACCCAAGGCAATGAAGGAAGCTACATTGGATACTATAGTCCCTACCCGTACAGGACCAAGAACGGTGACTGATGTTACCGTTTCATACATCCCTCGTATCATTCCTGTTGAGGTTGAAGGCGATTTATAAAGTCTGCCCTCTTGAAATCCCACGCAGATTCAGTATTGTTTTATTCTTCAAATCTTGTCAAACTCTCGGATAGTGGCACGGGGGGAAGGGCGGAGAGAACAGAAGGAAGAAATGAAGTGAAACATGTTACATCATAAAGGTTAGGTTCAAAGATATAATAATTTTGTTTAGTTAAACAGACTGAGATGTGGATCTTGAAAAGAATGTTGCGAATACATTTAACTGCCAGAATAACTAACAATGATTGCCAAGAAATGGCAAATGAGAGAAGAACATTATATACGACAGTGAGAAGGAGACAAAATATCGTGACGACTGGAAAGGTCACTGGTAGACGAGGTAGAGGCAGAACAAGAGAAATGACGGTGGATGGTTTTAGTTAGTGGCACGGGGGGAGATCGTCGCTGGAACTGATCCAGAGCACCAAGGACCGGGATGTGTTGAAATGCATGAACGCCTACGCCAGCTGGCAGGGCACTTGATGAGAGATAAAACAAGATTTCAAAGTTTACTGTTGTTTCAGATAGTGGCTCCTTAAGTCACTGAGTGTCAGTCGTGCAGGCTGCATGCCCAGAGAGGGAAATGATGCTAGATGTTAAATGTGATAGTACTGATATAAACTGCAGCAAGTGTATGCATAAAACACACACATCTACACACGCGGCTACCACCGGTATCAATGCTTATCAGAGAAAGAACTTTAAAGGTTAAAGGTGAGAGAATGTACTAAGTTTTAACTCACGTAGGTAGGTCTCTATCACAGCACGACCAGTCGCACACAACGGACTAACCCTGTAGCTCCCAAGGCAAGAGAAACGGCTTGATCACTTAGCAACGGAGGCCAACAAGACAAAGACAATGTCTCTTTTCTGGACACATCTTGATGTACTAGAACGGAGAAGCCCTTAGTACCAAGAAAAAAATACAGAAAAAGAGTTTGTTAGGCGGGGACTAGAAACAAATATATTCTAGTCCAGACACGAGATCTTCTGTGTGAAATCTGATCAGCCAAGCAAAAATATAAATTAAGACTATAATTATCATATTCAACATCTGTTTGTTTCACTGAACACAATCTAAGTTCTTCACAAATAATAATGCATTAAAATTCACAACGTGTTCGAAAATACCCTACAACAGATGGAAACTATCTCTGCCTACACGTTACTCATCCGAACATCAGGGGCCTCAGAGAGCGAACTGACCACTCCCGTCTGTTGTATCACTTTCTGACCCCACGTTTGCCAGGTTATTGACTCGCTCAAGTAAGCCTAATTCAAATTATATAACAGTCTTCCAGCGCCTGTTACATTGAAACGAAACAAGCAAAGAATAACCAATCATCTACTACAATAGAAAGTAATGACGCTGAGGAAGCAACAGGTAACCTGAAACAAAAGCTGACGAGAGAAGCCAAGTGTGCTTGGTTGAATTCCATTCTTGGTATGGAAGAGACTGCTCCAGGTAGAGCGGAAAGAAAAAGGATACTATGAGCTTTGTGTGACAACTGCACAGCAGGACAGTGGTGATGTTGACTAAATGAACCACCGATTAAACGAAATATATTTTCCAAGTCGATCAGGGAAACCGGAAATCACTGGGCCCTTTCTTTCAAAACTGGTCACTCCATTTTGTCGAAACACAATTAGGAGAATTGAGTGAGAATTGCATAACGTATTGTCAAAAACCACTGCGTATTTTTCTTGTATTTTAATATTTACATAATCATGATCATCAGATGTTCCTCTTTACAAGAAAATCTAATATAAAGAACGTGAGCAAAAATTAACATATGACCTGACGACATTATAACATTATTCAAATTTAGCAAACAGCAATAATAACACGTAGAAGAGGTATTCAATATAACAAGTAGGAGGACAACAACAAAAGACGGACAAACGGCAGGCTTAGAAAGTGTACAACCCAGAAATGAGAGAGAGTTTCGGAGATCCATTGCAGCCATCCTTTAGTGTGGATGCGGTCCATGTCTGACTGAAAAAAAAAGGACATAAACAACAGAACCGTCGCACAGCAGGTCCACAGTTGATTTGTATAGGTTTTTTTTTTTTTTAAATGAGAACTGGAATAATGCTTTGTCTACTAACATTTCAGAAAAAAATTACCCGCAATATTAGAGTATATACATTGATAGTTTCAGTCACTACAGTCTTAAAGTGTATTTATAGATAGTTTCAGTCACTGCAGTTTTAGTGTCTGTACATAGATACTCCTAGCCACAGTAAAATAAAAATAAAAATGTACAAATAAACAATAAAATTTCATAGGAATAATTTTGTCGGACAATCCTAAGACATGGCACCTCTCAGGACGTATGTGACTCGGGCATTGTGTGATGTTGATAGATTACTGAAATATATTTTTATTAAGAATCATTATCTCATTCACTTTGTTGACGCACTGCACGTTTCTCTCTCTCTCCCTCTCTTCGCGTGACTCTCTCTCACTCACTCTGTCACTCGCTGTATAATTAATGCAGATAGAGCAGCAATGGCGTAGTAACTAGACGCTAGTCTGAGGTTTCAAAAGTCGCGTGTTTAAATCCTCATCGAGTCAGAAATGTTTCAAGAGTGTGTCTTCCAGGTTAAGCCAGCCTAAAATGGGAACCAGGTCAAATCCTGGGAAGTAAAGGCAACCAACATGATGTTGACCATATCACCCACCAAGTGGTCTATAGAATATAGGTCTAATACCATATACCCGGGAGCCGCCATGGTGTAGGATCTAGACGCTAGACTGCGGATCAGAGGGCTGTGAGTTCGGATCCTGACTTGTCTATACAATGTAACTCTAAATCTAAATGTCTAAGACGTGGGAAAAGGCATTTTACTCAACTATACGTCTGAAGCGCCAATAAAGGGTTGAAATGATCAGAATTAAAACTATTTACACACACAGACACACACACACACACACACACACATATATATATATGTGTGTGTGTGTGTGTGTGTGTGTGTGTGTGTGTGTATCAAATGCTACACGGAGGAAACACTTGAGGTCGGTTTCAAGTCTTCCATAGTCTCACTTCTAGACGATGTTAGCTTTCCATCATTACTGTGTTTTGTATCCTCTGAAAGTTTGCTGTGAAAAGACAAGAACAACAATGCTCAGTAAACTAAAGTGTATAATAAGAAAAGACACAATTCGAGGCATTTATTGCAAGTACATTTCTGCAAGTGTCGCTACCTTGCCGATAAAGGACAACTTGTACTGCTCAGTGACCCTGAAAATCTGTGTGAAGCAAACGTGAATACTAGAAATATAGTATGGTGGTGACTGTAAATCTTGGGTAATTAGCCATTACACACAAGACAATCAAACCTTTTGAACTAAGAGCATGTTTTTGCGACAGTGAGCAAGATCTTATTGCCGGTAATGTGTGAGTTATGCAACCTTTTTGAAATTACTTAGATACAGTCACGTGACAACGAGTACCACCTATAGTCAGTACTAATCTGTGGTCACATTGAGAAAAAACGACTTGAAAGACAGAATAACATCGGACGAACGAAGTTTATTGGGTTTTTTTTTAAGGGTCACAAATCGAGCACATAATCTTATATGACCTTCCAGACTCTCCTTTCACCTATTTTTTACATTTTATTTTTATTTACAAAGTATGTAATTTTCATGCAGAAAAATACATAATATGCGTATGGGGTAAAAAAAAACAAAAGCATGGAAGGGAAATGTATACATTTACAAATATATACACACAGCTGTGCGGTATTACTTACACATATGCATACATTCACATACTTACACACACGCATACATTCACATACTTACACACACAGTGAGCCACACAAAAACGTTACAACGGGTACAGAGCGAGTGGAAGACCTAGAAAAATATGGAGTGATGGCATTACAGGAATAAACATCAGTCTAAATAGTGCTCTTGACAGAGCTCACCAACAAACATTACATCTCCCCCTGACACTTCAATAAGACACAAGGTGGACGAGAAGAAGAAGAAGACACACGCGCATACATTAACATACTTACATAAACGAATATATTCACATACCTACACACACGCAAATGTTCACATACTTACACACGCATACATTTACATATTTGCGCACACGCATACATTCACAAACTTAAAAACACTAATACATCAATGCGGCTTGTAAGACATTTAAATCATTCAACTTTTAAGTGAGGCAATTAGAGACGTCTTATGTATGTCTAGTTGTAAGGCAACGTCAGATATCAGCCATACAGTGGCACAATGTGTTAGCGAACACGAGCAAAAGAAAATCATTACAGGACATCCAAGTTTTTAACGCACGCGATAGAGCTGATACACAACAGTTTAAAGAATTTACCTTTCTGAGCCACGTTGTTCCATGTTATATGTCTGAGGTTCAAATTGTTCTGGTTCATGACTAACCGCAGCTAAATCAAAGAAGACATTAAACAACGATGTGTCACATGACTGACTACTAAACGTAGAAAAACATGAATGTTTAACAAAGTTAGCGTCAAGAGCGAAGGCTGTGTAAACGAACAATCATACTTAAAAAAGACGCAGTGTCTATACTAGCGGTTCTCAGCCTGTGTAAACGAACAACTATACCTCAGAAAAACGCAGTGTCTATACTAGCGGTTCTCAGCCTGTGTAAACGAACAACTATACCTCAGAAAAACGCAGTGTCTATACCAGCGGTTCTCAGCCTGTGTAAACGAACAACTATATCTCAGAAAAACGCAGTGTCTTTACCAGAGGTTCTCAGCCTGTGTAAACGAACAACTATACTTAAGAAAAACGCAGTGTCCTTACCAGCGGTTCTCAGCCTGTGTAAACGAACAACTATACTTAAGAAAAACGCAGTGTCTATACCAGCGGTTCTCAGCCTGTGTAAACGAACAACTATACTTAAGAAAAACGCAGTGTCTATACCAGCGGTTCTCAGCCTGTGTAAACGAACAACTATACTTAAGAAAAACGCAGTGTCTATACCAGCGGTTCTCAGCCTGTGTAAACGAACAACTATACTTAAGAAAAACGCAGTGTCTATACCAGCGGTTCTCAGCCTGTGTAAACGAACAACTATACTTAAGAAAAACGCAGTGTCTATACCAGCGATTCTCAGCCTGTGTAAACGAACAACTATACTTAAGAAAAACGCAGTGTCTATACCAGCGGTTCTCAGCCTGTGTAAACGAACAACTATACTTAAGAAAAACGCAGTGTCTATACCAGCGGTTCTCAGCCTGTGTTAACGAACAACTATACTTAAGAAAAACGCAGTGTCTATACCAGCGGTTCTCAGCCTGTGTAAACGAACAACTATACTTAAGAAAAACGCAGTGTCTATACCAGCGGTTCTCAGCCTGTGTAAACGAACAACTATACTTAAGAAAAACGCAGTGTCTATACCAGCGGTTCTCAACCTGTGTAAACAAACAACTATACTTAAGGAAAACGCAATGTCTATACCAGCGTTTCTCAACCTGTGTAAACAAACAACTATACTTAAGGAAAACGCAGTATCTTTATCATAGGTTCTCAAACGGTGGGTCGTGGCCCTGCTGAGTGTCAAACGGCCCTTTCACATGGGTCGCATAAGACGCCTGGAAGACACAATTGATTGAAGCTATGAAATTACCATGAAAATCATCGCATGATTGGGGTTCGCCACAACACTAGGAGCAACTGTACTGAAGGGTGGTTGAATCAGGAAGGTTCAGAATTACTGGTCTAGACCTTTTTTTTCTTTTTTTTATTTGTTGATTCTTCTACCCAAACCCACCAACCCAATTTGTGTTACTATCACCATATAATGTTAAATAATCAGCTTCCAGAGAGAGAGAGAGAGAGAGAGAGAGAGAGAGAGAGAGAGAGAGAGAGAGAGAGAGAGAGAGAGAGAGAGAGAGCCAGCGAAACAATGATGTTGAGCACACAAACAAAATAAACCACTAATACACATTGGTCAGCTAGCACATATACGCCTGAAAACATACTGATATAAAGCGGCTGCACAGATAGCATAACGTGTCAGAATTAAACTCGGATTTACTCATAATCTTTCCTTCTGTCACAACAGATTTGAGCCAATGTTCGTGGAACTGCCAGACACATTCCTGAAACCTGACCACTGAGTATTCTTTCCACTGGCAATGCCACTTAGGCCAACGCATCTTCAGCATACTTGTAACATTGTCGGTTTAATTGAGATTTGAATCGAAGGACCAAGAGGAAAGGACAAGTGTTATGGTAGAATAGAGTCTTTTTCAGGATGGTCATAGTTTTATGTTGCAAGGTCTCTCTTTATGTGAGGTACAGAGGGCCGGATATTTTCTTGATGAAGTCCTTAGCTATTTCAAATCCTGATGTTTAAAATCAAATTCACTAGATAATCTCAGAAAAATGGCACATTTTATACATGTGGATGAAACAAAATATTGTCGTTCAATGTTTAGTAGAAGAAATAATATGTGTCTGCAAAAGTACATGCTTTATATCATATAAACAT
The DNA here is from genome assembly GCA_905116865.2 of Candidula unifasciata. Lineage (NCBI taxonomy): Eukaryota > Metazoa > Mollusca > Gastropoda > Stylommatophora > Geomitridae > Candidula > Candidula unifasciata. The sequence goes on along the minus strand of CAJHNH020001414.1, from coordinate 452,511 downwards.
CCTCAAAGCTTTATACAAAGAAAATTGTATTTTTGAAAGAAAATTATGAATTTGTTGTGGCCTCTGTAGATTGTGACGCCCTAAGCTGCAGCTTATTTAGCCTTTGCCCAAATCAAGCTTTGGAGGTACCATTGAGCTTAAAGGGAATTATTAAAAGAAAAAAAAAATGTTACCACCGATAAGCAATCGCTTCTTTATTGTAGCAAGATTCCGCAGAAATTGAGGTTCACCCTAATCAGCAACGCACAACAATCGATAAACATCCGGTGACACAAAGTGCCACTATTCGGATTAGAATCACCCTGGCGCAAGTTCCTATGACATTGTTCTATCTGTAGGCTATATATGGGTGGGGGAAGGCGAGAAGAGGGGGGGGGGGGGTGGTTAAAATAACCTAAAACAAGTGGGTCCCATAATGGGGTGAATTATTACTATTTCCTCGGAAAGAATCGATTTTCAGAATTTTTGTCCGGATTTCTTTTGATGAAGAAACAACATTATTGACACTTATTTATTGTGACTAATGTTTTTTTTTTTTTTAAATTAGTCTTGGCGAAGCTAGATGACACTACACACACCACTGCCATGTCCATCTTACCTGTACTGACTGACTGACTTTCTACCCCACCAGGACATCACACAAGCGATAAACACCCGATGACACAAAGTGCCACCATGTGGATCAGGATCACCGTGGAGAGGTCCCAGAAACCGCGTTCAGACAATTGGCCATATTTATGGCCTGCCTATATTGCGGCCCCTGGCAAAAGCCAGAGTGGAGCTTCAAATAACAAAAAATGTCGTCCTAAAAAGAACGTAAAGATATTACCTACCTGTAGCTCGTTTACACTTGATATAATATGCAAAGACACCAGCAACGGTGATAACTGCAGCCATAACTAATGCAGACAGGATTACTGTTACGGCTTTGTAGCCTCCCTTTAATTCTGGTGCGTGGAAATGTAAAACAAAATGAAATTGAGAAACGGTAAAAAACATTTTAAAACTTGCAGGTACACCAACTGGTAACTGCTTGGACGGCACTGATAAAATTAAAATACATTAGCTAATCTCAGAAAAATTGCACATGTCAAATATATGGATGATACAATATATTGTTGTTCAATGTTTGGTAAAAGAAATAATATTTATCTGCAAAATCACATACATTATATCATAGCTATCAGATTCAGTATAGAATGGAATTATTTTACTATCAAAGTAAATTAATTATTTTGACTGTTGTTGAATCCCAGAGACGATATGCTGGAAATATCACTAGAAGATGTGGATATCGCTCAAGTTTATCAAGCCTGCACACATGTTTAATTCTTCTTCTTCTTCGCGTTCACCAGCTGTACACTCTGGCGTAAAGTTCTGGTTGTTCGTCCACTTCTGGACTGCAGTCCTGCTCCAGAACCTGAGTGTTGCGTGTGCATCAGTTTTACAGATCTGATTTAATTGAATGTAGACTGCTGGTTCCTTGCCTCTCAGGCAGATGCACTCCGACTTCAAAGGAAGCTCCCCAGTTAGTCGACTCTTACGACATGCTTTTGGGGAGGCAGTGGGTCTATTCTTGTTTTCCCCACAATAGGGCCCCGGAACCCACACGAGGGACATGTTTAATTGTCTTCCGCTTGGGCCACCCGAGACCTTCCTCGTTTCAGTCTGTGACCCTTGGCTTTACACAGGGCAGATTTGAGTGCTACCGTGCTATCATCACTGTTGATGCCATCAAACTCGTCTGGAGTAACAGCGTCAGATGGATGGCAAGTCCGCTTTGCCTCAGCCATTGAGGGTTTACTAACTACTTTCTACTTTCTACTTTCGAATCTCCATATACATTCTTCAACATTCGTTGAAACAGACTGCAATCTCACCTTCAGCGCTGAGGAATTCAATAACATCACGTGGTTGAAGTTGAACGCCATGTTTAAACCGTTACAGTGGCGATACAGTTGATAAACAGACAAGCAAGTGAAATAAATAGTTTAAAAACACACACAATAAACTCTACCATTTTATTTGTTAAAAAGTTGCTACAGTGAAGAAGAATAATTACGAACCTAATTCTGGGCAGCTTTATTTAGGGGAAATATAATACCTGTACATGTAGCCTCTGAAGTGGTCTGATCTATTGCCAAAGGGGAAACAAATGTAGGTTATGAATACACGATACTCCTTAAGTTTATTTGCATATTTGTTAGTCTCCACACACAGACACACACAGGAATTGTTTATGGGCGATCGGAAAATGATAAAAAGTATAAATCAGCAGATAGTATTTGTTGTTGTAAGATTAGTTGTACTAGAAACCGAGAGCAGCAGAAGTAACAGTAACATTTGAAGCAGTTGTTGTAATATCAATAGTAGTAATAGCAGTAATAGTAGCAAAAGCAGCAGCAGCATTTTAGCAGTAGCAACAACAGCAGTAGAAACGATAGCAGCATCAGCAGCAGTGGTAACAGGGGTAGGTAGTAGCCGCCATATTAGTAGAAGCAGTAGCAAAAGAAAGTAATTAAATCTGCATTTGCATACTCAACTGTGGTGTAAAAATGTGTATATTTTCACAGTGATAATTCCGGGGTCCCATTGTGGAGGAAACAAGACCAGATTCACTGTCTACACAACAAGCGTATTGAAGGAGTCGACGGATATTTATATATATATATATAATCAAAAACAGTACTGGCCTTTCAGCTTTACTGTAATACAATCTCATAGCATATTGGATTGGCCGATAAAGGTTTTTTTGTGTGTGATATTCCTTACAGGATGTTGCAGAACCAACCACATCATTTTTTGGGGGGCGGCTGTTGTGGGTTTTTTTTCTAGGCAAGTTTTCGTCCAGTAGTTTGCCATTGCTTTTTGGGTGGTAAGCTTCTCGATACCACTGTAGAAAACAACGCAAGGCGTAGCTGAGATTGAATCAGGTACCCCAGCATTACGAAGCGCGTTCGCAACGCCTAAGCCACAGACGCCGACCTCAAGAGTGAATTTATTGGAAATATTTGCTTGACATTTTATTTATCATCAAAGCTGGTACAAAGACTAGCAGAGTAATAAGGAATGCAGGTTTATGGTGCAGGCTATTTAATGACAAGAAATAATACACGTACCTAATGTTTTCTTTGTTGCAAAATCTGCATCTGTTGCAAAACAGAAACAATACGCATTTCACTTTATGAATAAAACACACACACAAAACATCTAAACATTGCAATAGAAAAAAAGATATAACACTTTAAACAAAGGAAGCTTCGGTTAACACTAATGTTTATGACATACAATATTGTAATGTAATGTAATAACATAAACATTAGTGGTAACCTTAACGACCTCTGTTTCTGTTTTTTACATTCTTTCCCTCACACTACAATATTGTAATGCAGAGGAAAAGTAATATGGACATATAATCAGATTGCTACTGCCACCATTTGTATTAGAACACACAGCTGGTTGCTGAAGATGGGGACACAGCGCTTATGGAATGCCCCGAGCAATGTGTTGGTTCTTTCATCAGTTGAACTCCGTATTGTAATGTCAGCATGTTGGATTCAAGACAGAAGTCAGGAAGAATTGTGAAACAAGTTACACTGGAACTGGGCAGCCAGTGAGAAACGCATGAGGCCTTATACGATTCAGACAACATCCAAAATACTCGAAGATTTTCGCACGATCAGATGAAAGGCTAGACAGACTTATACTCAGAATGCTACTGGCACTGTTGGTATTGGAACTCTCCGCTAGCTGTTGAAGATGAGAACAGAGCGCTTGTGGGAATGCTCAGAGTGAGGTTATGTCAGTTCTTTAATCAGCTCAAGGCAACATCATAGACACGCACACACTAACACACACACACACACACATACACACGCGCGTGCACACACACCCACGTAAACTTTTTGTGCAGTATGTGCCTCCAATAATGTTTTTAAGAGTTTGTAGATTGTGTGCAAAACAAAAAGGTTGGTTGCGTATCCTTTACACGACGTTCCAGAGTCAACCCCAACAGCCCCTGGCTGTTGTGAGGGGCTGTTGTGTGGTTTTTCTAGGCAAATTTACGTCCAGTAGTTTGTAATATAAATAACCAACAAGAAAACATAACCTTTTTAACAGGCGCCAACCAAACAAAAGTCACCTTTCATGGCAGGGTTTGAGACAATATAAGCTGTCTTAACTATCATGAATATGACTGAGTATTAATATTCTTCCTATGCCTGCCTCCACCTCCATTCCCAAAGTAGTCGTCGTGATATCAAATGGTAGGCTTTGCTGCACAATCACATTGCCTGGACGGGAATTGTCATGAATCAGTTAATTAACTTCTGATTCTGCAGCACCATCTGGTCAGTCCCTGCACTCACGACCTAAAGTCATGTTTAACATGAGATTCTCTAAACTTTTGGTAGAACTGATAAACAATGGGGCTTACCTGTTGTCGAAACTTCACAAATCTCTCCTCGTATAAAGCCACTCTGATTACACAGAGAGTATGATAAAACCAAGTATCCTGTAAGCCCATCAGAAGTCAGTGGCGAGGTCGGATATGAAACACATGTCATGTTACTGACAACATCTCCTCGGAATAAAATCTGAGGATAACATGGCGTGGCTGGGTTGGAGCAGCATAGTGTCAGGTGGCTGGATTTGTTTAGTTTCAGATTAAAGCTGCTTGATCCAGATGTTGATGATTTTTCTGCAGCACCAAAAATCTTCAGCCACAGTTTTGTCGCATTTCTGTCTGATCAGACAACGAGCAGGCAATTGGTGAGACATCAAAGGTGCAATGCTTAAATAGAAAATATTAGCACACTGGACACAGTATAAAAGAAAACGTTTGATGACGATGATGATGTTAGATTATATACAGTCACGTCATTTAGAGAGAAAGTTAAAGACTGTCAGAATAAACGCCATTCTCACATACTGGTTCCCAGTAAGAAAAGAAGAGAGTCGAGACAAGGGTTTAATCTTTGACTTTGTATTATGTACGTGGACAGTATCAATGAAATGCACGTAATACCATTGTGTGTCCACACAGACAAGTACCTCAGGGAGTGGTAGCTAGTGCCTACAATCTATCCCTACGATCTATCCCTACAATCTATCCCTACGATCTATCCCTACAATCTATCCCTACGATCTATCCCTACGATCTATCCCTACAATCTATCCCTACGATTCAGCTGCCCAATAAAGTCAGGCTGTAGAAATATATTAGACACAGAGCACATGGGAGACAATACAGAATATGGATCTATGTCATTGTTGTGTAAAAAACTGGCTTTGGCGGACACAAATGGTATCAATATCAGCCTTAGGTAAATGAACTTTTACAATACACTGAATTGTGAGCACTCAGATGATCTCTACATTGTCCGGCAACACTTCAAGTTGACGGTTAATTAGATGAAGATTCCTCATTTCTATTGACCAGCCATTCTTGGAATACCTGTATAGTTCGAACTGGCTCTGCAGTTTGACGTCTAGTCAGAAAGTAAATGCGTGTTCTGTTAGCCTCATTCTACTGAGGTTAATGATGGCTCACTTTAATTCCCTGAGATAGCCCGAGAAGATATGTTATCTAAAATGGTGTTTGTGCTATTATTGAATTTCCAAATCTCCCACAATGATGTTACTGGTACGTTTACTGTTCATCTTTGCCAGAAATAGATGCTTGCTATTAGTGCGGATGTCAGCCTCACACTGAGTCAGCTTACAAAAATGTAAAACAACAGTACGATCATTGGGGCATTCTCTGTCCCCGTGTGGGTTCCGGGACCCTATTATAGAGAAAACTAGAATAAACCCACTGCCTACCCAAAAGCATGTCGTAAGAGTCGACTAATTGGGAGCTTCTTTTGAAGTCGGAGTGCATCTGCCTGAGAGGCAAGGAACCAGCAGTCTGCACACAAATGAGCCAGATCTGTAAAACGGATGCAGACGCAACACTCAGGTTTTGGAACAGGGCTGCTGTCCAGAAGTGGATGAACAACCAGAACTTCGGCCAGAGTTTACAGCTGGTGACCGCGAAGAAGAAGAAGATTGGGGCATTCTCCTTCCTTGGAAAACAGTTCATCACGTAAGAGCGAACTAGACAGCCATTGTGACCCTGATACCACTTCCGCCTAGTTAGCTTCAACGCCCTGAATATAGCTCTTAGCTTGTGACCATCATTGTGCTGGTATATTCTTTATTGTTCATCACGGAAACATTTTTTTTTTCTATTTAATTATAACGGTTTTACAATAAAAATCCCACACCATATACAGCCGTTTCTAAGTCTTTGTTATGCTGACTGAAACGGTCACTAAACCCAAACCAGATATACAAAAAATGTTAGTAAAATAAAATGTGTTTATTTTGTCTACTACATATTTGTTAGTTATATGCTGTAAATAGCGATTTTGACGAATCCAACTATTTGCAATATAAAACTAACAAATATGTAAGAGAAACAATAACAAGTTAGCGGGACATTAGCTGCCTTTTCAGGCAGTGGGGAAACGTGACAGGCTAGCTTGGTTCGGACACTTGGTGACGCATCATGATTGCATTTTTTATAGTTTCTCGTTGACCCCTTAGTATTTGGAGTACTCTCCACTTGTTATGGCCGTTGTAATTCATGTTCTTGTCCAGAAAAGCCCATCGCCGAAACGTCCTTTTGTGTTGTTTTCTGCATGTTATTATGCTTTCCGATTTCGTTAAGCTTTTCAGTCACTGTTTAATGGAATAGTTTCTTGGTATTTGCTTAACTCCAGTCATCCCTATTTTTACAACTTTGGCTCAATAAATCTCGCATGAGAACCCTCGCTTCTCTGACAGATCATAATCACAGATATGTTTTTAAAAATAAAAATCTCACTTTGCTTTTGAGACAACAAACTCGTGTTAGAGATGACCTCAGTTGACCAGTTGTAACACCAGGTGACTTCGACACGGCCTCCAAACAACTCTTTTGTTGTCTCAAAGGTTATCACAAAGCGGGCCTCTCCTGTCACCAAGCTGACACCATTACAGTAACACATACCAGAGCCAACAGGTTCACAAGAGGCTCTGTCCAACTTAAAAAAGCAAATCTGAAACAAAAGGAAATTGGCGCTCTTGAACATTTGAAGAACGTTCGTTAGAATTATGACAGTTAGAAGCAAAGTAAGTTGTACCCCCATCAGGACATCACACAAGTGATAAACACTCGGTGACACAAAGCGCCACCATGCGGATGTGGATCACACAGTGAGAGGTCCAGAAACCCAGATCAACCGTTAGACCATATTTCAGGCGGGCTATATTTAGGGTCCCGGCAAAAGCTAGGGTGGGGCTTCAAAATAACTAAAAACTGCATCCTACAAGAGGACGCAAAGATTAATAAAGATACAAGAGGCGCCCAGTTGAATGATGACCATATCATCCAGTGACTGTCGATCCGTCTATAAAACTTACATCTCCATCCATTTGCCGAATTTTCCCGAATGTCCGGAAAATGGTTCTTTACACTATTTTCCCTCAAAAATAAGGGAAAAAAAGGAAAACATCAAAATATTATAAGGTGCTTAAAATATTGTAAAATGTATCTATACATAAGTACTTGCAAAGAAAACAAAATGTTTTTAGTGGTTAAATCGAACCGCTTGGCAAAGCTAGAAATGTCTACTTTCTGGGTCTTGGAGCTGAGGTTCCACACCAGGCTTCACTTCAACGATCCAAGTATGTACCAGGACACTGTCGTTAGATGGTGAAATCATCTCTAATCCTGCTGGTCTGATTGCACTCACGAAATGTTATCACACCAGATGTTGTGCTTGGGTGGGAAATTGGGAGGAAGAGGTGGGGGGCATTAATTACTATGAGATTTGCCTTGATGGACACATTCATGTTTCTATGCATCAAAATAACCTTTAGTTGACCCAGAACCTTTTATTTCATTTTTGGGGTGTATTTGTTTTTGTTTTGCAAATCGTATGTTGATTTATATCTATTCTTCTATCTGCAAAGGAAAATTGACTTAACATTTTATATTCATATAATGTTGTATAATGTATTTGTTGTTAATTGTATTGATATGGTTTCTGTTGTCTGCGTATCACCAGTGTTTCAGGAGTTTTCAAACACTATTTTCACAACATATTTCGCAGCCTTGATATTTACTTCGTTGAGATAGACGTAGAGAAGTAAAGGGGTGTGTCAGATGAATGTGTGCATATATACATGTGTGTGTGTGTGTGTGTGTGTGTGTGTGTGTGTATAACGTCATCATCAAGTTTCATTTAGAAGAGATTTACGCTCTGACGCTCGATGTATAGCACAGGTTGATGTATTTCAACATGGACACTAATTTCGTTAATTATGACAATCCCTCTTCTCCTTGAGCACCTAATTAATTGCACATTATACCTTTTCTTTTGTAGCGTCTATACTGATTGTTTTATGACTGCATTCTAAAGAGGTGTCCGAACCGTTTGATATTTTACTTTTCAATAGAATTTAACGCATGGTATTTTTCTCAAAATCTTCATCTATTACCTCGTCTTGTGTGGCTTTCCTCAAGCATCTAGTCTCTCTGGTGTCAATCCTATGCAGCATTGACATCTTATTGAACATATAATAAATTTATCGACTTTTAATTAGTACAAAAATATACCGTTCCTCTTTTCATTCTTCTTTTGTCTTATCACTGATACTTTTTTTTTTACTGTTTGTCTTGTCTCTTGTCTTGTCTTGTCCACAATTGCCTCACAGCGTAGTGGGGAGTCGCAGTTTTCTATCCTGGGTCAGGTGTGTTGCACGTGTTGTTGTTAGTCCGTGTTGCCTCAGGATCTCTGATATATTGTCTATCCATCGTACTCTCGGTCTGCCTCTTGCTCTAGGGCAGTAGTGCTGTTCCGTTGTATGCTCGTAGAGGCAGTTGGTCGGTTTGCATTTGCATCAAGTGGCCAAACCACTCTATTTGTTGCTTCTTTATGTATTGCAGGCATGGTGTGGTTCCTACAATTGCTCTAATGTTCTCGTTTGGAACTCTGTCTCTCTCCTTGTGAAATTGGCAGCCTTACGTAAGCATCTCATTTCGCACGTCGTGATCTTTTTCTCCTGTGCTCTTGATAGGGACCAGGTTTGGCATTGGTAGCAGAGGGTTGGTATAAACATGCAATTTATCAGTTGCCGTTTTAGTGCCATAGTGATGCTTGGGTGTTTTAGCAGTGGGGAGAGTTGGTAAGTTACTGCGTTCGCCTTTTGACATCTTGACTCAAGTTCCCTATCAATTCTTCCATCATCTGTGAAGATGCTCCCCAAGTATTTAAATTGCTGCACTTGTTTGAGTTGTTCGTTGTTAACTTGAATAGTTTAGTATATTAGGTGTTCTACTTATTTTCAGAATTTCTTGTTTACTGTGTTTAATGGCGGGCTGGTTGTCAAGCCCTTCGTCCTTCGATCTTTGATGGACTTTTTCATACTCCTGATCGTATCTGCGGTACTTAATAGCATGTTTATGTGAACTTTCACTACCCTACCGGTTTGCTGGACCTGTCATAGTATCATTGTAGTTAGACTAGTTTTCTGGACCGCTGAATGAACTGAACTAACAACGACAGTGAACTGCATATGGGACATCAAGTTGCACAAATAGACAACTAATTGTATGCGAACAAAAAGATAGTACAAGCTGAAGAACTGTGATGCACAAGTCAGAATGTGTAATTAACATTATTACACAATTAGAGTCTGGTCATTACTTTCCCTCTCCATTTAAAACTGGCGAAGATTGATGCTAACACACACACACACACACACACACACACACACACACACACACACACACACACTGCTGAGATGAACGTAGTAAAAGTAATACTGCGTCACAATACAGCATTACTGAATATGTAACACGGTGTTTTAAGATACTTACAAACTTCAATACTGCTGCCCTCGTTAACACAAACACATCGAGTCCATTTCTCCAGCCTAAAGACAAATAATGTGTCACATTGACAGCAACCTTGCCATTGATGACATATCTGTCCTCGTCGCTGTCTCCGCCAGAGGTGCACGATGGTATCCGATAGGGTGTATCCAATATGATTATATTACACAAGATTCCTACACACGGAATAAAAGCAAATATCAATTGTAATATTAAAACTATTTGAGTTCGCTTTTGATTTTTAATTTTCTTGTATCCCCTACTCCCAATTCCTCTACTCCTAACTGTATTACCTTATGTCGGAAAACTACTAATTCTCATTAGGCTTTAGTTAATAAAGTTATTGATATCAAGGATCGCCGAGGTGAAGCGGTTAGACTCTCGGAAGGTCGTGGGTTTTGGTCCTGAAGGAGCTGAACTTTTTTTTTCTCCAAAAAATGTATAGTTGATAAAGTCTTAGAAATAAACGCGGCCGGCATGACGCTGACCACATCACCCACCAAGTGCCGACTAGTCTAAACAAATATTTAGGACTAGCCCTATACGCCCAATACTCCTGAAGGCGAGGAAAAGAGTCATTTTTTTAAACATTATTATTTTTTGGTCAACAAATGCAAAGATGCTACAGAAATCTGGCTGAAGCAGATGTTCACTAAGATTGGAACAAATCACAGGAAGGAGGCTGATTCCATGTACCAAAGAAAACAAAATATTAACAGGGCAGAAGAATTGTACCAATACCTAGTGTTTCAAGTCGAAGGATGTTGAAATAATAATGCTGCAAAGTGATATAACTGATGGTGGACATACTACTTGTTTGTCTTTCGTCGTGGCATGGAAGGGTGTTGTCGCATGGACTGACACATGTTGTATATGACTGCAGATTTTGGAATGGCATGAGTGGTGAGCTAGTAAGTAAGACACGTAATGACGATGATGATGGGGATAAGGATGATTACTCACAACCACACACACCTCACAGGCACGCATTAAATACATACATGTATATACTGCGTGTGTGGATGTGTGTGTGTGTGTGTGTGTGTTTGTGAAGACTTTTCGAACTGGGAGAAATATGCTTTAAAAAAGTCACAGAAAACAAAACACATAAACGACTGTTCTATCTGATAGAAAAAAGAAAGAAAGAAATATATGTATTTAAAACATGTGTCCAACAAGATAAATGAAACAATTTACCTACAGTTATGAGCTCAGAAACTATATGAATATGTATCCACATGTTACTTGTTGCTGGAACATACACCTTCCTCGTGTGGCAACTTTATATAATCATCTGTCATAACAAAGACCCTGGAAAACATTTGAACATATGCATTACGCATGTATGTATATATATAATATCCAACTCAACATAATTTTCATTAATTTAGTAATGTCCTGTGAATTCTTTTTTTTTCCGGAGGTTTTGAGGAGAAGGGGAAAAGGAAGGGGGGGGGGGGTTATCTTTCTTAACATATTTCTTTTTATGTTTTTTTTTCTTACTGCATGGTTAAGTCATAAACAGTTCTCCCTTCCAGCAGATTAGCAAATGATTATTAACATGTTAATTCACCCGTAGTTCCATCAGTACTAAACAGGGACATTAAATACTTCATGGAAACAAAAACAACAACAAAACTATATTTAGAGTAACTGAGAGCTCACAAATCATAAATCAAAGGACATGGTGATAAACTTCGACAGCTGAAGATAATTCGTAGATATATACAATTTTTCTTTTAAATACCTCACAGTCATCACCACATTACCCAAAGAGTGCTGATGTCTGTAAAACTATGGGCACTCTTCCCATATGCCCGATACGCCTAAAGACGTGGAAAGGGATCTTTACTTACTCACAGTCATCATTTTGTAGCTATTTTCAAAACGTAGCTTTAAGCACATCATACCGGAAAGGCCCGGGAACTCTTTCAAATGTCCGCCGAGGGAACCAACACAGTGAGCCTCTTAGGGAACCATTGATTCTTCATCTGGGAACTGTACCGTCCATTACTGTTTTTTCCTTGAAGAGCAGACATTTAATATGACCAAGCTACACATACGGAACTTTGAATCGAATCTGAAAGCGTCAATTGTTTATGTTTCATGCGAAAAAGGTCATGCCTTACATCACAATGTTGCCACAGGAAGTGGACAAGTTCTACCGATTTTTTAAAAACTGTATCTTGTTAAGAGACGTTGTTCTATCGGCTTTTCATCATATTTGCCTTTGTATCGGTAAGACAATGTGGTCCCAGACACCAAAAAAAGATTAATCTTTCAATCGCAAAGAGCATTAACAGAAAGGAATTTAGTATAAATTAAGAAAAAAAATTATATTTTACCAAACCAGTTTATAGAATAATATGGGATAATTTAGGGTACCATGTCATTAAAAATAGTATCATACACTTGCCAATATAAACGTCACACTTTAAATTGCAGTGTACAACGAAAAAGAATAAGAAACCTGTTGTACAGCTGAAAGATACTATGCCTTGTTATTCTGTTTTGTTACCACGAATCTTTATACAGATCAAATCTGCATACAGTGAGAAATGGAAAGCGAGAAACAGCAAATGTTGGGGTATTTGCAGACAAGGGTAGCTATCACGTACACAAAAACAATACATATATTTTAAAAAGTTTAATGCGAGAAGAACAAAAGGTAGACTTAAACACTTACAACCACCAGCAGGACAAAGAAACAAAGTCATAGAAATCAATGGAGGCGGGTGATATCTGCCACAATAAGCGGCAAGATGTTGGTATGCTGAAGAGGAACAATCGGTCTAGAAAGACATGAAATGAGGCATCGTTCTGGATAGCAGAGGCAAGCTCAGTGAACTATACGGTGGACATTCAGTTAGAGAGAATGTTGGAGAATAGAGTGAAGAAAATAGAATAATAAAATCACTGATGACTGCCGGCGGAAGAGAACCAAACAAATCCCAGTGGATTAACAGTTTAAAAAAAAAAAAGACACTGACGCATTGGCTAGGGCAGATACAGAAAACCTAAAGAAATATAAGTGGAATGGAGTTATACAGAAACCCACAAGTGCATCGACAAGTGGTGGACTAAAAACACACGGAGAAGGGAACTAGAGAGTTCAGTTAAAAAAAAAAAGGCCAAAAAACAAATAGGTGAGCTGCATGGGGTAGAAGAAGATAAAAAACTAGGCGTGAGCTGGTTGGGGGCCTATGCTTCATTGCTGGGTAAAGTGGTATGAAAGAGAAATATCTGATGATTATCCATGAATAAGTAAGTAGTTAAAATGTAAATATTCCTTTTCACGTCCTTAGGCTTATCAAGTAAAGGGGAAGAGCGCCCATAATTTTACAGACCATTGGCATAAGGTTGGTAATGTGATTACCATTACGCCGGCCGTCTTTACTTCCACAGTGCATACATTCTGGTACCCATTTTAGGCTGGATCAACCTGAGATCCATGAAGAAGGGAGATTGGGAGATTGTATATTATATAAATTCTTCCTAACAGATTTCAGTGAGTGTAACTTGTTGACTTGTGTAGAATTTGTCACAGAAGATGTAGATAATAGTGACTGGTCTGTATCTACGGATGTCTAACATAATGTAATCTTGACTATAAGTATATATATATGTATGTGTAGGAAGGTGTCAACGAGGAATTAGGTGTTGATCCAGCAAGAAGGAAAGTATGAGAGAAAGAGAACGACGAGTTTGTATTCACTGTGTACAGTTTGCTACAGAAACAGTAGGCATCTACACCTTAAGACATTCACTAGGGAAGATTTATAGGCATGGCGTGCTATAATATCGATTATTAAATCAGTAATTGGTAAATATATATTTACTTTTGCTTGCAGGAGATAGATCTTGTTAGTTTCAGTTTGTCATACTGCGTCAAGGTATGAATGTGTGATACAACAATAAACTGAAATAAAGAATGCATTTAGTTCTACCTAGCTAATGTTATAGCAGTGTCGCATTAAGGATATCACACATTAATAGAGATTTGATGAGGTCATCAGATTTTGCGATTTAACCTCCAGTCATTTGTTAGTTAGTTAGTTAGTTAGTTAGTTAGTTAGTTAGTTAGTTAGTTAGTTAGTTAGTTAGTTAGTTAGTTGGGTTATCCTCATTGCACTCCGGACATGTCCATAGGTGCTCAGATCCTCCCCTCGGTATGAACCCCAACGTCCGATGGCTAATAGTACCAGTTCTATGTTGATTAACAAGTCTTCTGGCGTAGCTGGTGTGCGTCTCGTTTTTTGCTGTGCCGATCTTAATTCCCAAGTCTGCCATTCTGGCGAGTGATGTGGATTCACTGCCACCAAAGTCGTCTATCCTTTCCATTTCTCTGAGGGCATTGATAATATCAGCATGATCCATAGGCTGACCGTCGGTAGTGATAGTCATTTGTTAGTTGAAGTCAAAGAAAGGGATCTTCTTCTTTTGTCAAAATCTGCTTGTGCCGCTAGGCGTCGCAGTCTATCAGATGATCGGCAACCGAGCCAGGGCGCGCTCAGTCGCTTCATATGCCGTGATGTTATGAAGTCTCAAGTTGTCCGTGACTCCTTCAATCCATCTTCTTCTTGGTCTTCCCCTGCCTCTTGTTGTTTCGATTTTCATGTTGTATGCTCTTGATGCTGGCATCGTTGGTTCCATTCTCATTAGGTGACCAAACCATTTCATTCTTTGCTTCTCAATAAATTTAACGATGGGTATGGTTCCAATAGTTCTTGTAATCACATCGTTTCTCACTCGATCTCTTCTGGTTTTATTCGCAGCCATTCTCAAACATCTCATTTAACAGGTGGTTAGTCTTCTCTCGTGTTCTTTTGTTAATGTCCAAGTCTGACATTGATAACCTAATGTCGGTATAAAGATTGTATTTATAATTTGTCTTTTTATCTCAGCTGGGACAGCAGGGTGTTTTAAAATTGGGGCAAGCTGGTATGCGACATTGTTTGCATGTTGGATTCTTGCTTCGATCTCTCTGTCTATTTTACCATCGGATGTAAGAAAGGGATAAAAAACTAAATAAGAAATCAAGTCATTAAGGATCGGCCTAGCGTAGTGGGAACAATTCATAGCGGTGACTGCGTGCTATTGACTTCAAACAGAAAATGGGGAGGCTTTCTTGAAGAGGTTCATAACACAGACAGACCAAAATGATGGAGACAACAGATATACAGTTAGAAAAGATCTGTCAGCCACCATTAGGAACAAACATTATAAGACATCATACAGATGGAAGATGTAAAACATGTTCTGAAAAGGGCGACACTGCACACTGACCTGACGGGGTTAAATATTCCCACATGAGCGATGCAAGCCTGGTGGAGATGACTGCTGTTTCAATAAGAGCATAAGATTGCTTCAGTTCCACAAGAGTGAATGCACAGCTACCTGATTCCATTTCATAAGCCTGGCAAGGATCATTCAATACTCAGCGGCTTTAGGATCATAACCTTAAACCACACTTTTGGTAAAGTGCTGAAGAAGATAGGGGCGCTTAAGCATTTTCTAAACAGAGAAATCTCCTTCCACGAGGTTTGGGAAGTTGACGACCAGGGAAGGACAAATGAAATACAGCCACATTTCCTTTGACGGCTTTGAAGATTTACAGAACAGAAAGGAAACGGTGGTAGCGGCACTTGATTTAGAAGATGCTAACAACAGAGTCAGATACAGTATCTTGATGAAAGCGCTTATGGAGAAGGGAGCAACATTTGCAAGCGACACACACACACAAAATGTTATCACAGCAATAGTGAAAGGCGCATGACGTTATTTCGGATGTAAGATAGGGGACCAGGGCATGGCCTAGGGGCCACACATTCTGCAGTACATGTGTAACAAACCTTATGAAGCGAATGAACTTGGCAAATATACCAGCGTCATTTGTATTTTTTTATGGCTGTTATTTTCTGTGTCACGAGGGGTCACAATAAAGACAGTAATGAACTATTGTGCACTTGGATAAAAAATCTGCACTCCGGCCAGTTTAACTCAGTGAAGGACTTTCCGTTCATCCGAAAGACATTTCCATTGAAAGATTGGCATATAAGAGAGAAGAACCTATACCAGCTTCTCTGGCGTCTTCGTTTTATGGTAACTCATTTTCTTATCAAGAAAAATGTCAGAGTAACCTTTCTCCCCCCCCCCCCCCCCCCCCCTCTCCAACTAGTCACGGTCATTTCGCACATTCCTTTAAAAAGGAAAATGACCTTGTATTTTGCTCCGATGTAGACGGTCTGAGTAATGCTCTTATAATCAAACAATAGCCACAGTAAAGGCAACTGCTCTAAGTTGAGTCTTAGGACCGTTCGTGTGGATAGTGGAAGCCGATATCCATTTATTCCAGTCGAACACGCATTCTACATAAAAGAAACACGTTACAACCTACAAAAGCCTTTGCACTCTACTAAATACGGTAAGTATTTCTGTTGTGACTTGACAGTAGTAGCTATGTTGATGGGTCTACAGTTGGAAGAAACGATACCAAGGAGACTGGACCACTTCCATACTGCATGACTTTAGTTGGGAACTCGTCAGAGATTATTCTAAGTATTTAAGCAGACGTCAGACAAAGCGACGCATGAACTAAAAGCGATCTTCCTTTACTTCTATGACCCCTGCAACTTCTATCTCAGGCTCTAGTCGCATGCAGACTTCTCAGGCAGACTGACAGATAGTTCAACATAATTTTGAATACGAAACAGGAACGTTGGAAACGCCACACCTTTGATCAGATATGAAATGTTTATTCGTTATAACAATGTGTAAGCTGCAAAGTGTGAGTTACAAGAAACAACTATGGTATTAACTTCTCCTTCACAGGATGTCCAAAATACAACAATTCCAAATTTAGACACTTCAAGTTCTTAAAAATTGAATGCAAAACCGATCATACGGACAGCAGAGGATGTCCGGCCGTTGCAAGATTCAAAGCTAAAGAAGATTACCAGGGTTTCTCTGGACACACTGTCAACATTCATTTGCTTGTAAATTCACTCTACTTTCACTCTTCCAGCGCTGCCAATCAACACTGTCCCAGGATCAAAAACAACACTGAATCTTTTCGATCATTTCAAGTTTAAACAATCTGGTTTCCTCTCGGATTCATAAGGGTTCCACACAACAGTCATGCATTCTCTCATCTGGCACACTTTCAGCCAACTTGCAAACTTATCATGAGTTATTCGTTACACAATCATGTTCCATAATACATTATACTTCGTAAACGATACCATTCAGCCAAACTCAAGCACATTATTTATAATAATTAAATATAATTTATGCCTATGCTTTATTAGTTAACAAAGAGAAAATGACTCATTACACTCCATGTGGGTTCGATTGGAAAAAAATATTATAGTTGTATTGTTCTCACGTTTTCTCAGCGCGCTTTATATCCAACGCCAGCATCTATTCTTCACCTTCTGGTCCATTGGAACTTGTTTAGTTCTCTCCTGAAGCTGAGCATTAGCGATTCTATCATATCATTTAATGTTCTATATTCTGCGCAAGCATCAGTTAACGAATGTCTGTAGTTTATATGTATAATTGCGGTAATTGTTCGCCATGGTTCAGCTGATCTGACATTAGAATTTACAATTATAAGTTTAGTTTATTCTAAACCCCATACACTTTCTAGTACTATGAAAGCTCCTCTTGCTTTTAGTATTGCTACTTTAATATGTCTGTCGGTTCTCTTATCGTTATCTACTTTACGCATGACTTCAGATCTTAGAGCAAAGTGGGCAGCGCAAGCTATGGGGAACCACGAAGAACCTGATACTGTCATGCGAGTTCATAGAGGCAACCCACCTGATGGTCTGATCTGAGCAAACAAAACGAAACTTAAAGAAGATCTTAGAGTGGGATACCATTAAGAGAAACCATATTACTATTAGCCTGATTTATTTTTATTATTTTCGTCTGTCCCTAATGAAATAATTGTAGACCTACATGTTGTGATCTTGCATCAAGTATAATTTGTTTAATATTTAATCTGATTCTGTGAGTGGGACAGAACAGATATTTCATTAGCGAAGTCAGGAGATCACGCTGCTTTGTAGGGCTCCACTGAATTCCACTCCTGGCTGCTGTCTTTGTAATCCAGTCCAGATTAAAAAAAAAAAATCCGAAGTCTCCCACCTGTTATAATTTCAAATGCATCTGTTCAGCTGTTCCCTTAAGAAGAAATATTCGAGTTCAGCACCTTGAGTTCTATGAGAAACAGTTGTTTTCATGTCAGTGCCATGACTGGGATCACATTTTGTTGTCCAGTGTTGTTTCTCTCTCTCTCTCTTTCTCTCTCTCTCTCTCTCAATATTTCTCTCTCTCTCAATATCTCTCTCTCTCCTTCTTTCTCTCTCTCTCTCTCTCTCTCTCCCTCTATATATATATATATATATATATATATATATATATATATATATATATATGTGTGTGTGTGTGTGTGTGTAAATACAAACACGTACACACACAAATATATATAAATTTATGGGTACACACCTATATATATATGAAAAGCATAAATAGGTACGGCTATGTGCATGGGTTTGTGTGAGTGTGTTTGTGTGTGTGTGTGTGTGTATGCATGTGAGAGTATGTGCATGTAGGAGACTGTATGCATGGTTAGGTATGAGTATGTGTTTGTGTGTGTATATGTGATTGTATGTATGCATGTTTATATGCACGTATGCGTGTATAGATGTATGTAAGCATTTCTGAATGGGCGTATGCATGCATGCATGTATGAATGTATGTAAGCATGTCTGAAAAGGCGTATGCGTGTGGGCATTATGTATGCATGTGTGTATGTATGTATAGAAGCTTGGGTGTATTACCTGGTTACACAAAATATCAGGGACTCCGAAAACAAGATTCATGTAACCAAAAAAAAAAAAAAAAAAAAAGCGGCACAGTAGTTGCAACAAGGCCAGTGGTTCGGCCACAATAAAATCCTGAAAGAGTTAGCGGATATTTTAGATAAAGTCAGGATGCGTTCCAAAGCTAAGGCCAGCCCTAACGCCCCTCCCTCCCCTATGTGCTTCCTCAAGGCTGGGCAGATTTCTAAAAGTAAATTTAACAAGATCTCATATGCTCCATCAATACTTGACTGTGCGAGGGACAGGTTACTGTCGGTCAACTTGCCTGGGTTTGAGAAATACAGAAAGACTGTCCTGACACCAGACATGTTTCTGCACTCTGCAGCAAAACGCCAAAGCATACTGATAGAGATTAGCGTGCCGTACGAGCCATGGATGGAAGAAAAAGTATTAAAGCACATGGGCTTGCCAGGAAAGGAACAGAAACCGCACGTTAACAACTGGGTGAAGCGGCTGAAAGAGTTTCCGGCTGGATGTGGACGTAATGGAATGTCGTGGGGAATAGACCTAGGTAGACTGGTCTGAGCGAGTAGGATAAAAGTTCTTTACATCCTTAAAATACAAAGAGTCTGATTAGGACTGCCAGTGACTCTTTGTCTTTGTCAAATTCTAGCATCTGTTCGATGAACCAACCGTTCCCTTGCCCATCTAGTCAAGATGGTAGGCACCTAATTTGCTACTTCAGCTACAATATATAACACCAAACATCATAATAAACGTTGTTAAGCTACCATTTCGTATTGTCCGAACGTCCGTTAAACTAAGCAGGATATGTTTGATACCAGCATTTATGAACCAGGTCGGCCCACCCTCTGAGATTGTCTAGGAAGATAATAGGCCGAAACAATCGCAGACGCTCTGCGTTCCTAATGGTCGGTAAACTCCTGTTGTGTATGCTCCCACTGTAGAGTTCCCCTCATTTTGTTTATGTAATTATGCATGTTTCTATGAGCACATATGTATTGTGTATGTTTGCACGTACGTATGTGTGTATGTGTGTACACATGTATGTATATGCATAAATGTATGCACATTTTTATGCACATACAATCTGCGCTTTTGCATTGTTTACTTCATATTCAAGTTAGGTATATTGTTTTAGGCGCAATACACGCTTTACACAAACAATTACAAACAATTGCTGTTTAAAAGATGGGTGATAGGCCGAAACTAAGACTGGCAAGTGTTCTTAATTTGTGACACTTTGAAAAAAAAAATGTATTCCTTATTTCGTCCTCCATCTCTCTCTCTCTCTCTCTCTCTCTCTCTCTCTCTCTCTCTCTCTCTCTCTCTCTCTCTCTCTCTCTAAAGTATGTATAAATGTGTGTATGTGTGTATGTCTTGTTACTGATCGTTTACACTTGTTGTTGATTGTATCTCTTCTTCGATTGTCTCTTCGATAGTTTCATTTCTTGACGACGATGTTCCTATCGTATCGTTACTGTGTTTCTTGGCTTCCGAAATTATTCTGTGGAGAATAATTGCGAGAATTAAGTCAAAGATTGTAACAATAGACTTGTATAAGTGCTACGAGAAAAGTTAACATCTACACATTAATTAAGGCATTTGTTGCAGAAGAGGGAGCGTATGTGGGTATTTCTGGTATGCTAACATGGTAATTTTGAAAACAGTAATCAGTTATTATTCACATTCCCACAATTCCGTGAGGAAACAATATTGTGATTCTTACCTCTGATATAATCCAGCTTCGTCCTTTTTAGGACGAAATTTTTTGTTATTTGAAGCCACACAATAGCTTTTGCCAGGGGCCGCAATATAGGCAGGCCATAAATATGGCAAATTGTCTGAACGCGGTTTCTGGGACCTCTCCACGGCGATCCTCATCCGCATGGTGGCACTTTGCGTCATCGGGTGTTTGTCGCTTGTGTGATGTCCTGGTGGGGTAGAAAGTCAGTCAGTCCTATTGTGATTTTTCATTTGTAATGCATTTTTTTAAATTGCTTTAATTTTTATTCATTTTATTTATTTTTGTTTTCTTTAGTTTTCAACTCTGCATTTTTTATCGTATATGTTAATATCAGGCTCTGTGTTACAATTAACCAAGGTCGTTCCTATGTGGGGCGCAATTTTTCGTTTTTTTGAAGCCCCACCCCGTGGACCGCAATATGGCCTGACGGTTGAACGCGGTTTCCAAGACCTCTCCACGGGTGATCATCATCTGCATGTTGGCACTTTGTGTCACCCGGCGTTCATCGCTCAGTGTGATATCCTGGTGGGATAAAATTTAATTACTTACTCAGTGTTACAACAGTGCTAATATAGCAGTGTTGGATGTCCCATAGGATTTTACACCAACGTCACTTTGAGAACTGAACCATCCACATAATTATTCAAACAATTCAAGCATACTCTGTCTCCACGCTTTAGTTTGAGTGCAATAGATCTCAAACACCAGATACCTTTCCTTCTGAATGTACAGTGACACCAGATACCTTTCCTCCTGAATGTACAGTGACACCAGATACCTTTTCTCCTGAATGTACAGTGACACCAGATACCTTTTCTCCTGAATGTACAGTGTTTGACTCACAGCAGTGTTTCCTCGTTGTGATTTGTTATCAATTAGGTCACCAATTTATTGGGCAATTAATTGCCAGGCTTCTTTCGCTGCAGCTCGTCAAGTGCATACTGAATCTAGTCGATCTTGTGCTTCAGTTGGAAGGTTTCAATTATTTGCTTGATTTTAATCAATTGTTACTGTAGTATTCACCTGAGAGACACAGCGAAATATGCCGAGTAATAATACATCGTGAAAACTATTGTTTGTATCTTATTTGTTCAAATTATTAGACGGCTGCTCGCCATTCTCCTGATGTTAGCCTCCCAAATGCATTGCCTTAAAATTATTCTTTTAAAAAGTTTTGGCTTTCATTGTGATTAAACTATTCAACTGTTTTCTGTAAACACATGTGGCTAAATTGCTCGGAAATAAACAACGGGGAAAGTAGGAAACCGATTGTCAGCAAGGCAGTGGGAGAAACCACCCATACGCCTTATCATTTATGGATGGTAGCAGCAATCAGCACTCTTATATATTAGTTCCAATTTCGTCCTTTTTAGGATGAAATTTTTTGTTTTTTGAAGCCCCACCCTGGCTTTTGCCAGGGGCCGCAATATAGGCAGGCCATAAATATGGCCAATTGTCTGAACGCGGTTTCTGGAAACTCTCCACGGCGATCCTCATCCACATGGTGGCACTTTGTGTCATCGGGTGTTTTTCGCTTGTGTGATGTCCTGGTGGGGTAGAAAGTCAGTCAGTCAGTGAGTCAGTCAGTCAGTCAGTCAATCAGTCAGTCAGTCAATCAGCACTCTGATATCGAACGAAATGTACAGAAATCACCACAGTCCATCTAGGTCTTTGAGGCACATGCTAATATTAATACATACAAAAATGAAAGAATATATACTTACCTATCCGACGTGCGTTTTTCCGTGCTATCCGCCTGTGGTTCAGTTTTCTTTGGTTCTTCACCAAAAGCGTCTAGATCAAAGAAGAGTAAAACAAGGTTATCACACATGACTGCATAAAGGGAACAGGAGTAAAAGTATGACAACGGGAAAAGTACATCGGCTTTCTGGACATGGTTTACATCCACAAACAAAAATAATAACAATACTTAACAACAGAAACGAAATATATCATTGTGTTTCTTCACTCATGCTTCTAGTGTATACATTACATGTATTGAGGTAGATTCCTGGGAACAAGATGTCACGGACCACGATGCGTGGAGTGGGCACATCAGAAAGTATATTAGAATAAAGATAAAGAAGACCTCAGAAAGAATAAGAGCTAAGTGTCCCAGTAAAAATACACTAAATACTCGCCCTATAAACAACGACCATGAAATTACATGTTCAAACTGTGGAAGACTTTTCTTAACGCGGGCAGAACTTGCTGGTCCCATTGGCCATCGCCCTCTACTTTCGGAATAAAAGAGCATTTATCTGGAAAGACGGAAAGGTGCCAGCTGACTTCTAGTCTACATATGATATCATCATATGTCAAGATTTAAATTACATTAATGCCGTTGTTTGTTTAACCAAAACTTTTAAGTCAACGTTTTGCAGACTTTAAGACACATTTTTGCAGCATAACATCCAAGTTTTTTTTTTTTTTAGCGTTGTTGTCGCTTCTGAGATAAAACCGTCAGCATCACTGTAAGACTGCCTGGTCATTGAAGGGAATAATGGACCTTTCTTTCTTCTTCTCTTCGCTCTCCTCGGCAGTGGTTTTCAGATGCAAAAGTGGCATGCCTCTATAAATAATGGGATGCAAAGCATGTCTCCCACAGTTCCATACAGTTTCGATCACAATGTCAGCTAGTCAAAGCTTGATTCTCTCTACTGCTTGTATCCAGAATGTTTAGTATTCTCTGGTACCTGTCAACATGTGCAAAGTTCTGAATCTCCATTTATGTATTGTCCATATACACGGCTGCTGAGTCTCTTGTTTCCAGTACGCAGTATAAATATAGTGGCCGGTTTATTTCGCGTGAAATGTTGACTGGGTAAACAATGAAGCAAGAAGAAAGAGTTGGAGCGAAGCTAGAAGAGTTTGAGCATTTCAGCAGAAAATCCTCTCTTTGTTGTGAGCTATAGCTTTACCGCATTGATATCTAGCAACAGAACACAGGCACCAGCCATCGTTAACAAGAAATTGTTTAAGCAGAACACTCAGTTAAGAAAAAATGATGCAAGATTTCTTGTAGAAAGTGTGAGCGGTTAATTTCTGTTACCGTCATCTATTGAAGAAAACGACAAATTGTTGAGAAGTTTGAAACTACCAAGTCTACCCTATCGGCAATACGTATAGTAATGGTAAAGAACCTGTTTCCACACCTTCGTGCAGATAGGCATCTAGGGCTAGACCTATATTTTATAGAGGAGTTGACATTTGGTGTGTGATCTGGTCAGCACCATGCCAGCCGCTTCACTTCCCAGAAATTCACCCGGTACCCATTTAAATCTGGATCAATCTGGGAGCCAAGATCGGGACCTCAACTGACCACCTTGTAATACTCTGGCGATTGTCTAACGGCGACACACCGGCGGTCCTCTACAAAACTTATATAACGGAAAGAATTTCCCAATAATGGTGCATCGTTTTATAGGCACTTTTGTCTAACTTTAAGTAGATCTATAATTAGGTAAACAGCAAATATTGCAATCAAAATGGCTGGCAGAGTGATATGCTTTGCTTTACCTGCCGATGGCCGGCCTATGGATTAGGAAAATATTGTTAATGCGCTTAGAGAGATAGAGCGATCCGAGTATTTTCGGAGCAACGTGTCTACACCGTTGCAACGATTACGACTGCTGGGAGTAAAGATGGGCACACCAGGCATGACAGGCACACAAGGCGTACAAGAAGTCTTGTTAAGGATGTGTCTGGAGTGTTGTATAGATGATCTATTTCATTACTCAACATGAGAATACACAAGCTGCTGTCCTCTGGATCTTACCTTTCGATCTTCTTGACGTGAAGCAATAGGCAATGAGACAAGTGGCGACCATTACCACAATCACTAATATTCCAGCGACTATTTGTATCACAGAGCTGCCTCCCTTTGTTTCTGAAGCGATAAACTGACAATGAAAACTATGTAAAAAAAACTGGTATAGACGTAGTGGTGAAGGGGTTATACGATCGGGCTCAGATTTGACGGTCGTGGGTTCACATCTGCATTGTGCTGGATTTTGTTCAAACAATACCTTAGCTTCTAGTCAACGAGGCCCTAAATGGGCCCAGGTGTACTCTTCAGAAGTAAAGGCGGCCGGCGTGATGTTGACCACATCAACCATTGAGGCCTTTTGAAATAAGAATCTAGCCTCATACCCAAGAGGTTACTGGCATGTAAAGGGACCTTTACTTTTTTTTTATACAAGAAACAGTTACACCGATGTCAAAGGTTACTGGCACACAGCTAATTACTATGACGGTGTTACAATTTCTGTACGAACATCACATTCGTTTTTTATACAACTGTTTTACAGGCAAATTTATTTTACTATGCCATCTGCAGTGTGTGGGGCGGGTAATTAGCGTCTGCCGATACGCACATGTACGCCTTGATCTGTGCAGGTATGGGACTGTAAGCCATCCTCGTCAGGCCGAGGACATGTCACATGCCACGGTAGGTGGTGGTGTTTGTTCTGCCGAGTATGAGTCCTATTGCCTATGTACTCGGTCTAGTCTTTCTAGCAAGGTTCTGCTGACAGTAATGAGGTCGAGGCCGTAGTCTGTGACGCTGAACAAAGCCCTTGATAGACAAGGAAAAATAGGCGCTGTTCTATATCAGCTGTTGCTAGCACCTTGAGTACTGTCCGAGATTTCCTGGCTCTAAGTGAAACGTATTTGCCATGCATTCGGGAAATAGCATGCTAATGTATTTCAAGACGTCCTTCCGATGAATGTTTATACTGCACATTCTTACGACTGGCAGGCGTTTGATGACAATGTGGGTATTCACAAAGAGCAGTGTCAAGAAGGTCATTGCCGGGTTCACTTGTGCTATCAGTCACTACTCAATGAGTCTGCCTTGTTCATGTTATAGCATTTATGTAATTGCAGGCCTGTTTCTTCCTCGATCTACACAAGGATATCGTCTTCAAGTGGCATTGTTCGACCCTGGCCTACGCTATGTGCGCTATGTACACACTGAAGACAGACGGTGACAGTAGTGATCCCCGAGGTAGGTCCACTTCAACTTGACGGGCTTCGACGTCCATGTACTGCGTCACAACGACACATTGTTCGCCAGTAGTACAATTATGTCATTTTCCAGACGTGGAGGCCAAAAT
Source organism: Candidula unifasciata (assembly GCA_905116865.2). Classification (NCBI taxonomy): domain Eukaryota; kingdom Metazoa; phylum Mollusca; class Gastropoda; order Stylommatophora; family Geomitridae; genus Candidula; species Candidula unifasciata. The sequence continues at coordinate 426,876 of CAJHNH020001414.1, read as the reverse complement.
GTAAACTTGCCGAGCAGGCAAGTACCTCTTTAAAAAAAAAACTGAAACAGAAGAGGCTTAGGGCGAATTTTCTATTTAGCAGGTATGTTTATAGAGTTGATATGTCTACTTGTCAATGTACTTTATCTTCTTCTGCATTTCTAGCCACCTGTCAACTAAGTTGTTGGGACGTGGTGTTGTGCATAACAGCTAGGCTCTGATATATGCATATTTCGGCGCAACACGTTAGAACATCAAAAGTAGTCATCTTTTATCAAATGCTTCGTGGGTGGGGGAATGTGGCCATTTTTTCCCAAGTGGGACCCGAAACGTACATGGGGATCACAAGGAAATAATAAACCCACACGGGAAACATAATGCAACAATAAACCCACGCAAGGAACATATGGAAACAATAGACCCACACAGGGAACATAATGAAACGAAAAAAAAACCATACGGGGAACGTAAAGAAACAATAAACCCACACGGGGAACATAAGGAAACAATAAACCCACTCAGGGAGCACAAGGAAACAATAAACCCACACGGAAGCATGAAGAAAAAATAAACACAAGTGGGGAACATCGAAAAACAATAATTTAGACTAAACTTTGTACCGCCCAGACTTATCACATTTTGTCACACGTCAAAACATTAGGTAAGCAAAGAAAGGCCCTGACACAACATGTCAGCTTAAAACTTACAAAATGAAAAAGACTCAATTTCATACATGGCCATTTGAGTCGAAGAATAAATATACTCGGTGATATGGGCGAATTGAATAATCATTGTAAGAAAAAAAAAATTAAAATAGTTAGTGAAATCTGTTATTTCATTTACACCCTCCACAACAAAAAATGTAATCGGGCCATGACATTTCATATATCATCATGCTGCTACAATGATTTACATACATTAAAGCTCTGACCTTCTTTGGTGAATAGTTGTATTAGAACGAAGAAATATTACCTGTATTAGGTTGCATCAGGGTTGTATCATCTATTGTCATGAAAATAAAAGAGTTCAGGTTATGTGTTATTTTAATCTTTATAAAGCTTAAAAATATATCTTATAGACAATCTAAAAAAAAAAAAAAAAAGAAAACAATGGGGACACACAATCGAAAGTCGGATGATGCCAAGTCTGGGCTGTATACCGGAAGTTTGGATACTTAAAACTGCTGAGTCTGTACTGTATCCGCTGTATAACTCCACTGAAAGAACATTAGGGAGGAAGGGAGTTCAGAGATTTGCTGATGAAAATGAGGTGATGTCGGTGGTGCAAACATGGGTGATGGCCACACCCAAAAAATCCATCAGTGATCTCTTTTGACGCCGGTCTCCTTTTTTTAACTTTTGGTATCTCGTGATATTTTTACGTTTTATAGATGTCCCTTTCTATTGTCCAATTGCAGGTTTGTTAAGATTGTTCACATTTTTTTTTTTTTTTTCATTTACTGTCCTTGCCAAATGTTACAAGACAAACTGTAAACACGTCCAAGCAAATTTCCATCTGCTTCTGTTGATAACATTTGTCAGTGATGCAGTCTCGTTTTCGTTCCCAGTTCTTCGTTTGCATATGTATGTATGAGGTAAACTTTTCAAAGAAACATAAATTCTGAATACTGAAGGTAAAGAGCAAAGAAAAGTATAGTTGCATTGTGCCGTCTTTAGAATCATCACGAAAACTTGCACACATAATGGTAGAATATTTACGGATGTTTTTAGCAGGATATAAAATTGGAAAATGTATCACCATTACCTGATCGATTCTGGGTGCCTGATGGGTTCGTGCTTGCAATGGCCTCATCTGTTGCCAAACAAACAGACAGTGATTTTTTTCCAGTTTATGAATTCAATATAAATTGAAAATGTGTCGACACACTTCATTGCTTCTGTATTATTATGATACATTTATTATAAGGAGGTATTGTAAATTATAATTATTACAATGCATGTCATAAATAAACGTATTTAAATAATACGCCACTTAATATAAACAAGCATATAACAAGTCAGAAAAGTAAATATACTATCACAATAAATATGCTACGCTTCAATTACTCGACCTAAGGAGCAAAGAAAAACAATAAAAAGAAACAATTTGTGTATGTATTCGGAATTGGTTGAGTTGATTGAAGAACCGTCATTGCTGCACTCTGCCCATTCCTCTTAAGCGCTCTGACTCAACCTCCAGCAGCCAGCGCAGGATTCCAACACTTATGGTGCCAGTAGTATTCTCATTGAGCGTCCGTCTTGCCTTTCCTCTGAGCGTCGGGCACTTGTCAGATCCTCTTGTCACTCCCGGCTGCATTACTCTCACCAGACTGTGGTGATCCATGTGCTAATCATAATTGTACACTCTCTATGACACGGTCCTAACTATATCTGCCTAATCCTGCATCAATGTTCCCCAAAGGTGTACAGAACCAACCTGTCTGTCCGTCTGTTTAATTCCCAACACACTGGCGTGCTCGGGATAAAAGATCTAGAAAATACCTGTCATCTGTTACCTCTGCTTTCTGAGTGAGTTAACACTCGCCAAAAGTTGTGTGCCATATTCTCTAACCAGAGAAAAGCTGCAGTAACCGATTACACCTCTATTCTCAAGCTGGGTGTTGTGGTATCATTTTCAAACTCACCTGCACCAAACGTCGACCATTCACTTTTGTTAAGAAGTTGCAAGCACTTCTCATGCCTCCTGACACTGAACCGTCTGTATAAACAATCACATCCTCTGAGCGAGCATTATCTTTGAATAGTTGATGAACTTTCACCTTCGTGGCACCTGCAGGTCCCTCTCTGCACTCCCGGTTTAATGTGATTATGACTCTACACAAATCTGACTGTTTAGCTGACACTTTGACCCACTCCTCTCGTCGCCTGATGTTCTCCAGGATGAAAACTTGTTTGATTGCGTCTTTTGCCTAAAGTCCGTCATGATTTCCCTCTTATTTTGTGTATGTGTGCGTGTATATATATATATATATATATATATATATATATATATATATATATATATATATATATATATATATATATATATATATGTGTGTGTGTGTGTGTGTGTTTGTGTGTGTGCATTTGAGACTTTCTATTCACAAGTGTCGTATTGTGCGTGCTATAGGGCCGACTGGGAATCGCAACCCTGAGGCGATGACAACTGTGATAGGTACGACCCGCTGTGGTCAAGACAGTGGAGGATGTCTTCCACCGTCTTGGGAAGCCCAACAGCAGCAGTATCCTTATCCTCGTCGTCATCACGGGCAGCGGACTCAGTAAAGGTATTCTTGGGGGTAGTACTAGTTGTTCTCGAAGTGTTAACAGTAATCAGAAATATCACCTCCGGAATTCTTTATTTCAAATGCAAATTTCCGACTACATACACATCCCTCCTGTTAGATACTTTTGGCTGTTTATTATTAAATATATGTTATCAGTGTTCTTTACAGATAGATTTAATATTTTCACACACAACCCCACACAGACACACACACACACACACCAAATTCGAAGCAGTGTATGTGTTTCATGCAGTTGGATTTTGCAGTTTCTGGAGTAAACTATGAATTCCGTTAAACTTGGTTAAAATTACAAATTCAAGGGCTACCGGAATAATTACTGATGTATTTTTATGAGCACGTTATATTAGGAGAACTAATCAAGTAACAGAAAGTATTGTGAACGGCACTCATAGAAAGAAGTAGAAAGATAGAAGAACACACTAGACAACATAAAAATCGAAAGCTATAGTTACCGTGCCGGGAATTGAACCTGTCACCTCCAGACGGCGTCTGCGCCTTGCCATGAATACAAGTGCACTAAGATACATGGTCAACTAGGCACCCCCAAAAAAAGGTGAACGTATACTGTCATTAAAACTTGCAGTCACCCACAAATTGCATGAAGACGAAATTGAAAATGTAACAAACCTTGAAAATCTAGGCTCTATAGTGAACAGCGTTGAAGACTTCAATAGAGTTCAAAAGGTGATGGCCATAGCAATACAGTAACTAAACAGCAATCAAAGTCTGTAGTTAAGCAACAGAGGGAAATTCAAGTAAAATTGTGAGAGCATGCATTTTTCTCTGTACCAACATATGAATCTGAGTCGTGGTCTCTCTCACATGCATTAAGGAAGAACATGTGGTTTTGTGTTTGTTGAAATGTTATGTGAAGATTCTCAAAATACCATAGATAAACAGAAGAAACACTTCTATTACAAACGTTCTAAATATCAAGGAAGATTGGCTAATAAACACAATCTTGTCTCAGAAACCAAAATACAAGTTATGTTGGCCGTATTAACCGCGACAAAGGATTTTTTTGTTTGGGAAAAAGGAGGGGGGGGGGGGGAATGGAGCAAACAAAAGGGGGCAAGGGGAGGGGGGGGGGGACTATACTAGCAAAAGGCATGGTAACAGGATACAGGGAATGTGGAAGGTGATTCTTTGTACAGGAAAGTGCTCGAGACGGGAGAGCTGTCGAGAGACCGAGTTTTCTAGAGTGCCTCTTTTCTTTCTGACAATGACCTGCTGCTTCATGATGAGTATAACACTTCCGTTACCTGATGGATTCTTGGTGGTCGTCTCGTCTGTTGATAAACGAAGACACAACTAGTTGAGCTTATAAATACAGTACACCAGGAACATGTCTGGGTACATCTAACGTTAAATATATCATATTTTTTTCAGAGGCAAATGAGGGTCCTGTGTATAAAGCCAGTTTTTTCAAAGATATTAGGATCCACCTTGGTGTCTAGCGACTAGACGCTCGCCTGCGGATCGGAAGGTCCACCGTTCGGGCCATGACGGAGGCAGCCTTGAGTGGGTATCAGGTACAGTCCTTGGAAGTAAAGGCGGCATCATAATGTTGAGCACTTCACCCACCCAGTACCGATTGTCTATGAAATATGTGTCTTGCACTTTATGCTCAGTACAAGCCTGAAGACCATGAAAAAAAATGCTCTTCACTGTTACTACTTTACTATTACAAATATATAATGATTATAAATAAATGAAGTTTATATATATATACATATAATTAGTAAGGGTTAGAAGGCATGAGTTTCTAAGTAAACACACACACAAATCAGAAACAGTAACACTTCTCTCCTTCTGATCGTGTGATTTGAGATTTTAGACGAAATAAAATGGTAATTTAAAAGAGAAATCAAAAACGACTAACCAAAACAGATGTGTAACATTCTAGTTTATTTAACGCTAATTTAAGTTAAAGGAGTCTGGCTATCAAAAAAGTTACTGATGGTCTAGCTGTGTCGAATATTGAATATAAAAGACTCATTTCATGAAAACATAAACAATCAAACGCAGAGATTTCAACGATTCCAGGATCGAAACAGATTTGCAAACAAGAATCTTTAATCCAGAATCTAGTGTATCATTTCGGTCGCGATGAATAAAACATAACATTCTTCTAAATATATCTTGGATGATTAAGCAGAATTTGCCCCAGCAAGAAAAAGACATCGCACACAGTATGGGAAGACAGCATCGAGCTGTGTATGAACAGCAGCTTCAGATTGTGCAATCGGGGCAATAAGCCAGTCAGGAATTAATTTTTTCCAACAGATGTTTTAGATGAACCTAATTCAGGAAATGTTCCATGCGAAGATGAAATTCCTTTAAAGGGCATCTCGACAAAAATAAAATAAAACAAAAAACTGCAGAAATGCATTAATTAATAACCCTGCGTTGGTGTGAGAAAAAGACATCAAGGGATTCTTTCATCATTACTATGCATACTGTCGAAGGGATCGTGTGAGTATTGCAAAAACTAATCAGGAATTTTAATTGCGTATGCTTTTGTTTTCATATCTTTTTTTTGTGTGTGTGTCGATTCATGCAATTCATTTTTGCTGCACTTCTCCGGGTTTCCTTACGCCGCTAGTCTCCTGTCTCTATCTGCCGTCAATCGGAGACACACTTGCCAAACTGTCGTCAGGTATTCTGCAAACATGCTCAAGCCATCTCACGGTCTTCCTTTGTTAACGTTTGCCAGTGATGAACATTGTATTTTCCTCCCTAGTTCTTAATTTATGGTCTTGTTTGGCTAAAACTGGCAAACTGCTGGACGTAAATTTCCTTAGAAAAACCACACAACAGCCAGTGGCTGTTAAGGTTAGTTCTGCAACGTCCTGTAAAGGATACACAACTAACCTTGGCTAAAACAGTCGCAGGTTTCTCCTTTGTCATTTATTTCGAAAAATTACTAGTTTATGTTTAATTCATGTTATGATTGTCCAGCAATATCTGTTGTATAAGTATATCATATTCTTCAATAGTTCTTACTTTGGATGCGAGGGGAAAAAAGTAACATAACACATAAAGCCAATGAAAATGTTGTAAACAATTACAAGGAATCACGGAAATCAATGAAAGAACAGGTACGCATGAACAATGGTAAATATGCAATTTGTGCAGAAAACAAAGAAAACACTATTGCTCATTATTTTAATGTTTAAATATTCTACGTAATATGCCAAGTAAAGCTCAGATATATAAGGTCCCGCCTTGCCCTTCCCATCCCAACCCTCACAAGGGAAAAAATACAGTTTTATTCGGTGTTGAAACCATCACTCTAACACCCTCCTCCCGCCTATCCTCCCATAATTCATTTAGGTCCTGAGTTCCCACAGCCTAAAAATTATGCGAGGGTGTTCGGTCTTCCTAAACAAGCATATACAATCTCGTTTCAGGTATGTATTCATACACTCCCAACTAATGAAAATCTTCTTCTTCTTTTCTTCTTCTTCTTCTTCTTCTTCTTCTTCTTGTTCTTTTTCTTCTTCTTCTTCTTCTTCTTCTTCTTCTTCTTCTTCTTCTTCTTCTTCTTCTTCTTTTTCTTCTTCTTCTTCTTCTTCTTCTTCTTCTTCTTCTTCTTTTCTTCTCTTCTTCTTCTTCTTCTTCTTCTTCTTCTTCTTCTTTCTTCTTTTTCTTTTTCTTCTTCTTCTTCTTCTTCTTCTTCTTTCTTCTTCTTCCTTTCTTCTTCTTCCGTCTTCTTCTTCTTCTTCTTCTCTTCTTCTTTTCTTCTTCTTCTTCTTCTTCTTCTTCTTCTTCTTCTTCTTTCTTTCTTCTTCTTCGTTCTTCTTCTTCTTCTTCTCTCTTCTTCTTCTTCTTCTTCTTCTTCTTCTTCTTCTTCTTCTTCTTCTTCTTCTTCTTCTTCTTCTTCTTCTTCTTCTTCTTCTTCTTCTTTTTTTCTTCTTCTACTTCTTCTTCTTCTTCTTCTTATTATTATTATTATTATTATTTTAGTTATTATTATTATTATTATTATTATTATTATTATTATTATTATTATTATTATTATTATTATTATTATTATTATTATTATTATTATTATTATTATTATGTTCTCTCTCCTGGAATGCCTGGCAGCGTCAGGGCAAGAAGTCATCTCTGGAACGGGCCTTTATGTTCGCTTCGTATAAAATACTTTTTATTGCCTTCGATATTTCTGCTGTCCTTATTCTGCGTGGTCGACCTCTGAGTCTAGATCTGTTACCATTGTATGTGAAATACATTGTTCTACGTCGTGCCTCTGTCCGTTGTCAATCTTGCTAACCATTTGCTTTCTTGTCTATTTATAAAGTTCAGTTTTGGTTCCGTGTCGACTCTCCTCCTGACATCGTTGTTTCTAAGTCAATATTTTCGAGTGACACCAAGAATAGTAGGTGAACATGTGATTTCTGTCGTGAATTTTTTCCTTCTGTCTTCTTAAGACAATGACCATGTTTGACATGCACAGGCGACACACTTAAGCGCCCTCCACACTTGGGAGCATGCGCTACCAACGTCGTGTGAATGCCACGAGAGGTGCTTTACGTGCATGGCGCGACACTGTGTGAGCTGCAGATTTCATTTACAATATGTTTCGCCTGTTCTCAGCATGGTTTTTGTTGTAAACTGTAGATTCAGAAAATGGCCACTGGCTATTGTACTCGATAAGCCTTATGGGAGTTATCCCTCGCGCAACTATTATCCCTTTGTAACTGCTGTTTCCATCGATGATGAACTACTTTTCCAGTGTCAGACTGTTTGCTTTAGCACTTCTGGGGGCTGCCCTATGCATTTAATGTGTATGTGTGATATGGATATGTGGAGACTGCGGGCTGTGTCAAATTTTCCACAAAGGACACAGCAACAGAACAGCAATGGATAGCCTTTTCCCATGCTGTTGAAACTGAGATTACCTAAATACCTCGTTTAGAAACAATGACACTTCAGATACAATACGTTACTATGAAATTTAAATACGCAATTAACTGCTCGTGTCGATTTATTATCCGCGTTGTTGCAAAGGCTGGCGGAACAATTAATAACGAAGCGTTTGGAACAAATTAGAGAAGGAAAAAAAAATACAAGTACCTGGTGGATTCGTGATTATAAAGGTCACATCTGTTGCTAAACAAGGACATATAATAATATAATTTCATTACGCATTACTTCACAAATACGGAGTACAGTATTTAATGACAGTCAACACATAAAATGAACTCAAAGCTAACACCGATTTCTACTGCTGCTACTGCTTCTACTACTACTACTTCTACTACTACTACTACTTCTACTACTACTGCTTCTACTACTACAACTTCTACTACTTCTACTATGAATGTACTACTATTTCTTTTCTTTTTTCTTAGTCTTCTCCTTTTCCTTCTTCTTCTTCTGCTACTACTACCCCATCATCATCTTCTTCTTCCCGCTCTTCCCTTTTCCATTTCACCAGTAAAACTGTAAAGCATTATAAAATTAAAGGTGCCACTTTTGTGGTCAGTAAAACATACTGAAGTGTTTGCTGGCAATTCGCTTGGGAAAAAACAAATCCCATTGCGAAGAGTCGAATTCGAGAAAACTGAATTTAAGAACATTTGAGAGAATAGGCTCTTGGTAACAACAAATGCGTGCGTTCACTGGAGACCTATACGTATTTTCACCCAACAGCGCAGTGATGCTGACTGCTTTCAATATTGCTAGATACTATCCCAGTTTAGGGTTTCCATTAGGGCTGTACCGAATAGTGATTTTTACTATTCGGCCGAATACGAATAGCTGGACCAACTATTCGGTCGAATACGAATACGAATAGTGAATCATCATCATCAGGTGCTGTCCAATGTATTTTACGCAATATACTGTAAAACCACATCTCTGAGGCCTCAGGAAATTGTTTGGCCTGCCTACCGATTGTCCAGGACTCACAGACATATGTTAAAACTGGATGTATGTAGCAAACACGAATTCTTTTTCTAACCTTCAATGACAAAGATATATTCCATAAGATGTTCTTCAATTTACAAATGCAGATTTTGTCTGTCCTATTCTGTTTCTTTCTTCAGTAATGCATCTTCCATCTGATGTTATCCATGTACCCAGATACATAAATTTCTGTACTTGTCCCAAAATAAAACCATTTACTTTTATTACACATTTAGGAATAATTATTTTCTTTGATCCCATCATTACTTTTGTCTTCCCACTATTCAAACTGAGGCCCATTCTTCCACTTTAGAATAGTGTATAAAACAGATCTAAAAAAAACAAAACATAAAACATCCATGTCAAATGTACGGTGAAATTTTACTTCACAAAATGTCTCTTCTTGTCTCACTGAACATATTTCCAGCTGTATTAAACAGACGTTCACTTGGTACGCTCGTAGGTGGTGCACAAAGATAACGCTTGACAGTTTGAACCAAGGTGGGAAATCTTGATGTGTATATTTCCCTTCAGTCCAAAAACAAGTGTAAGGTAACCACTATTCGTATTCGGCCCGACCGCAACTATTCGGCCGAATACCGAATAGTTATTAGGTCCACTATTCGGCCCCGAAGCGAATACGAAGCGAATAGTCGGTACAGCCCTAGTTTCCATATTCTAGCTTAAATGGTTGCTTCACTTCACCTCGTCACAAACGTGCATAGCCACCAACTTGGCAACAACTGCAGCTGTCCACAATTAAACACGCAGAGCCACACTCAGATTCGAATGAAAATTCTGCCTGCTTATTCCTCCTGATTCTTCCACTCTATTCAATCATAGTTTGTCCAATCACAGTCGTCGCTACTCACTTCCACTCTATTCAATCATAGTTTGTCCAATCACAGTCGTCGCTACTTACTTCCACTCTATTCAATCATAGTTTGCCCAATCACAGTCGTCGCTACTCACTTCCACTCTATTCAATCATAGTTTGTCCAATCACAGTCGTCGCTACTCACTTCCACTCTATTCAATCATAGTTTGTCCAATCACAGTCGTCGCTACTCACTTCCACTCTATTCAATCATAGTTTGTCCAATCACAGTCGTCGCTACTCACTTCCACTCTATTCAATCATAGTTTGTCCAGTCACAGTCGTTGCTACTCACTTCCAATCTATTCAATCATAGTTTGTCCAATCACAGTCGTTGCTACTCACTTCCACAATAATCCGACGGTAATCATTCACACAACGTTTAGTACACTTCAGGGTTAGTTCCACTATAATCTTCCCACGTTGCACACTAGCTCGCTACTGACTGGTCGACCACCACTCACGCGACATTTGCTCACTGCTAGGGAGTGTTAGGCAAAGCGTTGATATTTCGTGTTGTATATTTAAGCACGCCAGCGCTTTTAACACTACACAAATATTTAGAAACTGGGCCTTAATAACAATGCTTGCCTGAAAATAGCTAATGAAAGTAAAACATTATCTACAACAATGAGAAAGAGACAAAAAACTTTCTTTGGTAATGAGATGTGAAAAAAGGAGCACTGGAAAACATCGTGATGACTGGGAACATCACTGCTAGAAGTCACTGATGCAGACCAAGAGAAATGATGCTGGATAGCTTAACTTAAGACAGTGGCATAGAGGAATATCATCATTGAAACTGATCCAGGACACTAAAGATTGAGATCTGCGGAGATGCATGAACGCCTACGCCAGCTGACCAGGCACTTGATGATGATGACGATGACGGTGATAATGATGATGATGATGACGATGATTTCCCAACCCATTGTCAAGAGTTTCTCTTTATTTGTCAAAGAAACAAACCACGCCCTCAAACTTTTTTGGATTCATCGGGCTATTTCCTGACAAAATGTATCTACTTCTTTCTGATAGACATATACTCTCTTTAAACGTCTATTCCTTCTTCTGATGGTCTAAAGGCACTCAATTTTTTTTAAATAAAACACAAGGTCCAATCCTATCATCCCCACTGCAGTTTTCAAATATTGCACGTCACTTGCCCACAGTTGGTAGAGTTTTCAAATATCCCACTTCTCATTACTATAGATGGTAGACAATTTTAAAACGTCCCAAATCACACCCACAGATGGCAGACCATTTTTAAATATTCCACGTCACTTACCTACAATTGGTAGACAATTTTCAAATATCCCACTCCACTTACTCACAGAAGGTAGACAATTTTCAGATATCCCACTTCTCATTTCCACAAATGGTATACAATTTTCAAATGGCCCACGTAACATACTCACAGGTGGTAGACAAATTTCACATAACCCACATCACTTACCTACAGAAGGTAGACCATTTTCTGATATCCCACGTCACTTACTCACAGACAGAATACAATTTTCAAATATTCCAATTCACCTATTCACAGCTGGTAGACAATTTTCACATATTCCACTTCACTTACTCACAGATAGAAGACGATTTTCAAATATTCCACGTCACTTACTCACAAATAGAAGACAATTTTCAAATATTCCACTTCACTTAATCACAACTGGTAGACAATTTTCAAATATTCTACGTCACTTACTCACAGATAGAAGACAATTTTCAAATATCTCACGTCACCTACTCACAGAAAGAAGAGAATTTTCAAATTTTCCACTTCACTTAATCACGGCTGGTAGACAATTTTCAAATATTATACGTCACTTACTCACAGATAGAAGACAATTTTTTCAATATCCCAGTCACTTACTCGCAGATAGTGGATGGATAATCACCAACTGTCTCGCCTCACTTACCCATAGATGGTAGAAAACCAACAACTATCCCGCCTCACTTACCCATAGATGGTAGAAAACCAACAACTATCCCGCCTCACTTACCCATAGATGGTAGAAAACCAATAACTATCCCGCTTCACTCACCCATAGATGGTTGATATCTCCAACTGCTTCTGCTTCCATACATCGCGTCGCTTTCCCGCCCTGTAACATTTGGGTACACGGTGACAAGGAACTGGTGTGCTCCCTCCGATAGGTTCTGAGCTGGTAGAGTCCATCGACATTGAACGTTAAAGTAACGAGGGTCTCCACTTTCGGTTTGGTTCTCATACCTAAACTGTTGAGGTCCTATATGATTCTCAACCAGCTGAAAATTTTACACATAATTGAAATATAAGTGTTAATAATGTTTTCTTAAAATTTTTTAATTTAATATTAATAATAACCCCAGAAAGTTTCACTTAGATATGGCAGCCAGGCACTGATACATGATGACTCACCGTCATATTTAGGAGTAACCTTTGACTCAAGACTCACATGGAGAAAACAGATAGAAAAGACACAGAGCAAGGGACTCAAGAGAACACAACTGATGAGGAAGTTAGCTGGAACAGACTGGGGGGGGGGGGGGGGCAAACCTCAATGTCCTTAAGAGGACCTATACAGGCTATGTGAGGCCAACACTAGAATATGGAATAGCTGCTTGGGGCACAGCAGCTAAATCAAATTTTCAAAAAGTCTCAAAGATCCAAAACCATGCTCTCCGTATTATGACAGGGGCAATGCGCTCCACGCCCATATCAGATATGGAAACAATTACTGGTCTCCATAATCTGGAAGATAGGAGAGACACAAAGCTCCTCACCCAGCTCTCCAAATACCACCACTTTCAAGAACAACCCATGTACAGCCGACTGCAGAAACCCCAGAAGGCTAGACTAAAGAGAACTTGCTTTATTAAGAACGCAAATGCCAAGCTCGCTGTCCTTAAACTCCCTCCCATAATACCAAATGTTCCACTTAAACCTTACAACGACTGCCCCGCTTGGCTTAGGGAAAGCCTACCAACAGTCAGAACCACTGTAACAGGGGTCTCCTCCAAATCATCAATGAGCAGCACTGATATGAAATCAACTACAGAAGGAGAGATCAATAGACTTTACCCACACCAGAGTTGGATTCGAGTGTATACAGATGGTTCAGCCAAGAGAGCAGTAAGAGACGGAGGAGGAGGAATATACATAGAATGCCCAAATGGTTTAAAAATCAACCAGGCAGTACCAACAGGTTCATATTCCTCCAATTACAGAGCAGAGGCTGAAGCACTTCTAGCGGCATGTTCTTTCCTGAATGGACAACAGCACAGCAAATATAGCAGAGTGGTCTTTCTGACTGATGCTATGTCAGTTCTACAAGCAATTGTTAACCCAAAAGACACTCAGTTTGTAGACTTGACGCAACAGATTTACTTAGGCTCTTCAGTAGAACAATCTGTACTGCAGTGGATTCCAGGTCACTGTGGCTTGGAAGGCAATGAAATAGCGGACATGGTACAACCAAATAGCGACTTAACCCACCAAGAGATGAAAACACTAATACAATCTAGTATCCAAGAAAGGTGGCTGGATACCCACACCAGATTTTCTCCCCAAGACTCACTTCATCGCCTCTCTAGAGAGGGACAGTCTATTATATTCAGACTAAGGACAGGGCACAACAGATTTCGTCAACACATGTTCAAATTTTTCGGTGTAGGAAATACGGAGACGTGTCCCTGCAGCGTGGCACCCGAAAATGCTGAGCATGTGCTCCAACACTGTCAACTGTATGCTGACAACAGAGACGCAATCTGGCCTGTTCCAACCACAATAAAGACAAAACTGTATGGTACACAAGAGGATATGGATTGCACGATAGCTTTCATAAAGGCTACCGGCCTCCTGATATAAGTTTTCTGACAGAAGGATCGAAGAAGAAGAAGAAGATTAATAATAATAATAATAATAATAATAATAATAATTATTATTATTATTATGCAAAGACATAGTCAAGCCACCCCATTTGACCCCTAAAGAAATTTTCATTAGGTTACCCTAAACAGTCACGCTAACCAGGTGTAATCCGCAGTCCAGATGATCGCCAAACACGCGGATTTTTGCACGCGAACTCTTGTTGTCATAAATGGAAAAAATAAACTTTTGTCTATAACGTTAATAATATTCTAAAAGGAACGCTTGCCCATAAAAATAGAAACGCCATTTTACTGTTACGTTTGCAAGCTGATCCGAAGATGTTGGGTTTCATACAAAAGGAGCCGGATTTTTGTTATTCCGAAAACGAAAATGACTTGTCTCCCAGGTTGACCCAGTTTTAAAAAGGTATGAGATGAAATGGTGGGAAAAAAAAGTCGACCAGTGTATTGTTAGCCACATTGACCACTCAGTGCCAATAGAATATAGCTCTAGCACTATATGCCCAATAGCCTGTGGGTGTGAAAAAAAGTCCTTTACTATAATTTTACATTTACGGTTACCACGTTTACGCTGGGTCTATAGCGATTAAGGGACATAACTAGCACAAAATGGAACCTTAGTTCTCGAACTTTATGGGTAATTTTTAATTTATTAAGAGAAATATAGTCAACCGGAAACTGAAACTACTTCTTCTTACTACTTTTATCCATTTGAATCAGTGTTGTTGTCCATCATTTTCAGTCCTATTGTTGCCCAGCTTCTTCGTCTTCAGGAAGACTAACCTTTGAGGCTCATTCATGCAGATAACACCCGCCTCCATACATCTCTGTGATTAGTCTTCTCTTTTCCATTCAGTGATTTCAAACGTTTGGACTTAGGGCATTCAGCGTCCTTGTGTACACAGTTTGGTCCTCTCGCCTAAAATTCTCTCAATATGCCCCAGCCATTTCAGTCTATTAGCGCTCATGATGCCTGTAATCAGTGGTCATTTAAACATAATATTAACTTAGTTGTTGATTCACACACTTTGTTCCCCGAGGTTTGCATCTTTGAAATGTCCAAAGATTCGTCGTAACAGTTGTTGTCAATGCCTATGTGAAATATGAACTAAAGTGACTCAAGTCTAAGGAGAATCTAGCCATTATTTCGGTTAAGTAAAAACATAAACTAAAGAGAAAAACCCAGTGTTTAACACTGGCAAATATTACTGGAGGAAGGGAAGATGTACATGGCTTGGGTACATTTCCACAAAGCTTCTAGACACTTTGACAACAGCTCTATAATGGCCGGCAGATGGGCAAAGGATACGGACAGCCATGGAAAACCGGAGAAGGCCAACAGAATCGGAGATGAAGGAATGCAAAATCACACGGGATTCCATAAAATCGAGAGCAGGAGACCGTCAAAATAGAGACCACCTGTGAAAGTCGTATGTGTCAACAACGATATGGATAGGATATATACAGAATGTCATGTATGCATATTTACATTTGTGGTCCATAAAAACTGGCAGACCGGGTTGGGGTAGATCCGTGTCACAGAACACACAATTATGACACTGACATCTTGCAACATTTGATGACAGAACACAGTTTGTGGTCTCGCTGTGGAAGACAAAAACATGCAAAGTTATCAGCGATGTATAAATATTCAAATATAAACAGCCTTACGATGTCATTGACTAACATGAAGGTTACTTATCTAGGTAGCCTTTCGACTGGCGACACAGGGGTATAGCAGCTAGACGCTGGCCTCCAGGCCTGTGTCTCTTGGGTTCAATCAACATCCAGTAGAACTGTTTCTCTTCAAATACTGACTTTGGCTTCCAAGTCGAATGTCATTTTCAGACGTGAATTTTCCGGTTTCATCTTTTACAGATCACGGATACGAATGTTCAAAGCACAATTACAGGCCGCCAAAAATAAGCCCGTCTGTGGCTGGAGCTCTAAAATTGTTTCAATCAGTAGATTTTAATTCTGATAATGAAAACCAATTTGTTGAAAATGGAATTGATACCAGTGACGGCAGAGTAGTTTACTGTTGGAGAACAGAGCAGTTACGATGGTCCATATGGCTAATCACGCGAGTGTGCTGACAATGCACGACCTTCAAAATCTTCAACAGTAGCAGAAGGAAGATCTTGTAGAAGAAAGATCTTCCTGTGAGGACGACGAGAACCTGGATGGATTATCACTGCTGAAATCCGAGCTTTTCTGATCATATGGTCGAAACCGCAAGTATTTGTAAAAAGGGGTCAGCCTGATAGAACCCTCGACCCGGCTCTCTAGCGTAGTTGGTTAAACCTGACATCGCGGCGGCCGGGTGACGAACTCCTTGTGGTCCGGGTTCACTCCCGGGGGTAGGCAGAAAAGCCACATTTTTCCCAGATTAACGGTACCTATAATGGAATCAATGCCGAAGGGTTGCGATATCCATAGTACCGAGCCAAAGGGTTTACAACTCATGGTTTCTGAATACGTATTAAAAAAAAAAAAGATAGAACCCTAGGTAGCAAGTCTGTTAATGTTTCAATGATAACATTATAGTAAAACCCCCGTGTGGGTTTCAGGGCCCCATTGTGAGGAAAACGAGAATAGACCCACTGCCTCCACAAAAAGCATGTCGTATGAGTCGACTACCTGGGAGTTTCCTTAGAAGTCGGAGTGCTTCTGCCTGAAAGGCATGGAACCAGCAATCTGAATACAGACAAGTCAGATCTGTAAAACTGTCGCACACGCAAAATTCAGGTCCTAGAACGAAGCCAAAGTCAAGAAATGGACGAACAACCGGGTCTTTCCACCACAGTTTATTGTCGGTGAACGCAAAGAACAACAACATTATGGTAAAGTT
Organism: Candidula unifasciata; assembly: GCA_905116865.2. Lineage (NCBI taxonomy): Eukaryota > Metazoa > Mollusca > Gastropoda > Stylommatophora > Geomitridae > Candidula > Candidula unifasciata. The sequence goes on along the minus strand of CAJHNH020001414.1, from coordinate 410,070 downwards.
AAAAATGGTTGCCAACACCAGAGGACTTTGGAACGTTGGTGTTTGCAACTAGTCAAATGAAACATTCTACAAGTGGTCAAGGACTAATATATGAAATTCCAGAAAGAATTACTGACGTTGTCCTGGAAAGTGACTCATTTGTCAAACAATAGTCTAGCTAAATTCTATCAGACACCACACGCCCCCAACCCACCCCTCCTACCTTGCCGCTACCAAGTGATATGTCCCCATTTTTTGTCAGTAAATACTCAAAGATGCAAACAGCGGGGAATGGATAATGAGAAGCAATAACGAAATTCAAAATAAGTTTAAATCACCACTGAGCACTGGCATCATGAGAGCTGATGGTTGGGGCATATTGAAAGTATGTTAGATGACAGAGAAGTTAAAACTGTCTACACAAGGAAGAGGAATGGTCGTAAACGATGAGCCATAAGAACATGGAGAGATAATGTCCAGACCTGCAAACACTTGGTTTTACCAACTGGAATGAGAAGGCCAACCAGAGATATGAATGGAGGCGGGTGATATCTGCAGCAATGAACCTCAAGGGCTCGGAACACTGAAGAAGAAGGAGTAGTAAATACTGCCGACTGGTCTATAAAATATAGGTCTAGCCCTATATGCCTAATATGCCTAAAGGCGTGAAAAAATTTCCAATAATGTTACTAACAGTAAATACAATGTTTTTATATCTTTGCTTATTTATTTTTATTATTATTTATATTAAAACATGATCAACATGTGTTACTATATTTAAAATATGCTGCGTTCTGGAAAATAGATTTTACCATTTCAGTTTGTTCGACTGTGAAACACAATAATTTCGTTTACATTATTTTCAGAGGGGAAAAAAATACTCTGAACTCAAATGATCTGGAAGGCGAACACCGTCTTGAAACGGATCATGTTCAAGTTCCAAGGCACCACTGAATACACAGGAAAGAAATAAAGAACCATCAAGAAACAGTTAGGATCTTTCAAACATGCACGGACTTAGGGTTTACAACTGTGCACAAAGAAGAGAATTGATAAAGTAGATAGACGGATCAGAAGACTTAAAGCACAAATATTATTTCTGATTGATTAATCTGTCATTTATGGTGGTTTAACGTTATATGACCCTTGTAGCACGCCACACACACACATACTCACACACATACACTCACACACACACACACAATATCACACACGCTCACACTCAGAGGCCCATATTCACACACGTTCACACACAAACTCGCTTAAACACACATATATATACACACGCACACACACGCACACACATGGACACAAATACAAGAAGTATTCTCACCGTAAACTCTAAGATCACAAGTTGTGTTTATTGCAGTTTTACAGGTGTAAGTTCCTTCACTCTGTCTAGTCACGCTGTCGATAAATAATGTACTCGTCTGCCCGGGGACAGATGCACTGTATCCAGGCGCTTTCGGCAATGTTTCACATCTATGAGCGTCACAAAGTACAATAAGGTACGTGCCCTTATACCAAAAAGTGTGTCTCTGTGAATCCGGTTGCACATCGAGTGTCAAGTTGTGAGGCTGTTGTTCTTCCCCTGGAGTACATCGTGGTGCCTGTGCTGCAACGATATACACACAGTATGTCGTATTACAGGTAAACATTTTCAACTAAATAATGTAAAGGAGAAAAAAACTGATTGTGTTTGCATGGTGAACACAGTTTTACAGGTTAAAAAACGTGCTGAAGTGGAGTGGCGTGACAAGAGCACAAAGCAGGAAGTCAGAGAAGAATAAGACACCAACACAGGACATGTGACGTCAGTCGCTACACGCTGCGGGATTTACTGAGGACGGGGTCTGAGCACTTATGGAACTGAATGGTTGGATATGAATGAGGATAATCTGTCGACTAACTTACTAACACAGTTTCTAATCATCAGGTGAAGATGGCAACCGTAATGTAAACTTCCCCTAGCTAGAGAATGGGATTAAAGCCTGACATTCAAAGGAAATTGCTACAAATCAAGCATTATGAATTAATCGAGTAACAGAAAGTGTATTATTTATACAAATCAAGCAGTATCATTCACACACACACACACACACACACACACACACACACACACACACACACACTCGCGCACACACACACACAAAAGGCTCACATTTTCTTAATCATAATCACATTTTTATAAGATCGGCTACACATTGTGTAGAACAATTCAAACAGCAATTAACATAAGTTATGTGTGTAGAAGCACTAAATGAAATTCATAATAGCAGGGAGCGAAACAAATAAAAACAGCAGTCCTACAATCAGTGTCAGGTAATTAGATGCGGTCTTCACAATGAAGCTTGGGTACAAAGAATCTCCAGCATGCTCTGTCTTTCGCTCTTAAAACATCACTGTAGGCTGGACCACCTTGAAACAACACTGTAGGCTGGACCCCTTAAAATATGATTGTAGATTGGACCCCCTTAAAACATCACTGTAGACTGGACTCCCTTGAAACAGCATTCTAGACTAGACCCCTTTGAAACATCACATTAGACTGGACCCCTTGAAACACCACTGTAGACTGGAACCCTTGAAAAATCACTGTAGACTGGGACCCTTTGAAACATCACTGTAGACTGGGACCCTTTGAAACATCACTTTAGACAGGACCCCTTGAAACATCACTGTAGACTTGACCACCTTGAAACATCACTGTAGGCAGGATCCTCTTGAAACATTCCTGTAGTCTGGACTCCCTTGAAACATCACTGTAGGCTGGATCCCCTTAAAACATCACTGTTCACTGAACCCCATTAAAACGTCACTGTAGACTGGACCCCCTAATCTCCCTCCATTTACAAAACTGCAATATTGTGCACACAAAAATCAATCACGAAATCAGAAAAATGCTAGGAATAAATCCAGTCTTACAAGTCATCAAAGAACAACAAATGAAGTTGTTTGGACACCTGACAAGAATGACCTGGTACTATCTGCCACAGCGAGCCACACTGAAACGTTACAACGGGTATAGAGCGAATGGAAGACCTCGGGAAATATAGAGTGATGGCATTGAGAACAGCCTTACAGAAATGAAAATCAGTCATAATAGTGCTCTTGACAGAGCTCATCAACGTACAATACATCTCCCCCCGACACTTCAATGAGGTACAAGGTGGAAGTGAAGAAGAAGAATATTGTGCATATATATATATATATATATATATATATATATATATATATATATATATATATATTATATATATATATGTGTGTGTGTGTGTGTGTGTGTGTGTGTGTTTGTGTGAAAGAGATCACATAAACACGTCTACACAAATCATCAGCCTCTCCTGACATATCGCAAGCTAATTTTGATCCAGCACATGTTGGGACATGATTCGATTGCAAAGACTAATTTTCAAGTAACACTGGCGGGAATCAAAGAAGATAGGGGCAAACAAAAGAACCAGAAGTTTCAATATCAAGAAATGGACAAAATACATAATCAGAGATCGACGTTTGTCCAGCACTTAATTTTATGCTCCGACTTGTATCGCTGTCGGCTTCTTGCTCATGTGCCTTTAGAGTCTTTCTCCAGTACGGTTTATAAACGAGTGTTATTCTTTTAGTTTGACCAAACAATTTCTTTTTTGTACCTTTATATTTTCATCAGATGCTCTATTTTCGTTCTCCAGAACCTCATTATTTGATTTAATGTCATGAAATACGACTGTTCTGTGTATCGACACCTCCAGCCCTTAGTTCGATTTGTAAGTGCCTGTTTATTGTCCAGGTCTCTGCACTATAGTGTAGGGGTTGAGTTCACATAACACTTCACATTTTTCGAATCTCAAGCTTATTGTGTTGTTTATCTCAAAATGTCAGTAATTTTCACACCTTACTGACAATACCTCAGGCTCTTCTCTGTCGTTGTTGTTGTTTTTTTTTTTTTTTTCCTTTTCTTTTCATTTCAGCATCATCTCTTATTACATGCGCAAGATAGAAGAAATGTGTTAATTATCTAAGTTGAAAAAAAAAAAAAAAAAGAAATATAAAATTACAACATAACAAACAAGACAGCTTCCGTCGACTGACTGAAAAACATTGATCGCCCTGAAAGAGATGATATGATAACCGACAACGGAAAATTGATTAAGTTGATCGCCATCAAAACATTAGGAAAAAAGTTGCAACTGTTTATGTCAGTCAAAGAGCTGCCACTTTACCAGCCATGAGCACCTGAAAAGGATTCAGGTCAGGGAAATAACTGTGATATTAACCAACAATGAAAAATTTAGGGAAAAAATGTCTAATATGAAAAGTTGCATGGTTGTCTGTCAGCGAAAAATACAAATTGGCAAGTTGATCTTCTTCTCTTTCTTCTTCGCGATCACCAGTTGTACACTCTGGCTGAAAGTTCTGGTTGCTCGTCCACTACTGAACTGCAGTCCTGCTCCAGAACCTGAGTGTTGCGTGTGCATCAGTTTTACAGATCTCATTCTCTTGAATACAGACTGTTGGCTCCTTGCCTCTCCGGCAGATGCCCTCCGACTTCAAAGGAAGCTCCCCAGTTAGTCGACTCTTACGACGTGCTTTTGGGGAGGCAGTGAGTCTATTCTTGTTTTCCCCACAATGGGGCCCCGGAACCCACACGGGGGGCTCCGGAACCCACACGGGGATGTGTCTCCTTTGTCAAGAGTGTTGTCATGAGTCCTCTTTATTTACGGACAGCTTTTCATTTCACAAATAAATATGATAATCCGCAGTCAGTTTTGGGCATTGGTAGATTTCTCCGGCTGTGTATACTGTATAACTGTATTGAAAACAGTAGGAAAACGTATGTGTGCTTTGCAATGACGAAGATACCTTCATTCTTTGCTTTTTCAGCACGCAGAGCTTCGATTAGTCAGTTTCACTTGTGAAATTTAATTTCAAAACGTTAAAAGCAATAAATGGTTCTTACTACCCCAGATGACGTCACAGGAAAGTACAACATTTTAGAGGGTAAAATGACTGGGTTTGAAGGCTTTCTGATGCTTTTAATGACCCCAAGACATCTAGAACTGGCCCTAACCCCAACCCGCCTAAGTCCCACGTGAGAGTGTAGCCTACGTCCCACGACTGCATGCAGCCTAAGTACCAGGACTGCATATAGCCTATCTACCACCTCCTGAAATATTAGACTGTCCCGTAAGCTGTGGATGTTCCCTGTTTGTGGTAGGATATTAAGAAAGCAAAAAAGCACCCAAAAATTTTCTTTACATTTGATTCAAATGAAAAACACTAAAAAAAAAATAAAAAAAAAAAAAAAAATGTACAGTTGTAATCAGATGAAAGATGCGTGGAACACAGTTTTTATCTAAGTTAATGTTAGGAAGCCTTGTAGACTTCATCAGCCCACCCAAGTCACTGTTGCCTGTTCATCCTCTTGTGAGTATTTGTCATGGGAGTCCTTCAGCTGAAGTGACCTATGACATCCGGGATTTTATTGTTGTAATGGAAGGTATTCTCCTGCCAGTCACCTCTTGACTTAACACCTCTGTATCATTACTATGTACAGAAAGTAGTCACTGCTACGGTGTCCTAAAACCTCCCGTTGGCACGAGTAAAATGGGCGAGACACGGAATATATCAATCACGATCTAAGCGTCTCTCTTTGTTAGATATTAGTGTTGTTCTACCATCATTCAAAGAGGTCAGACCTACCTCTGTCAGCACTCCCTCCAGGTTAGATCCTGCTTGGTTTGCAGTGTTGTTATCCCACAATTGCCCCGAACATTGAAGTCACCGCAAAGAAGGTAAAGGTAAAGTCGGGAGATGTGAACCAGCGTCATTGCACACTGTTATAAACCATAAGTGCTCTGCCACCAGTACGGACAGCTAATAAGAATTGTCCGCCTGTGTCGCCGTTCGCACGTAACTCTGTAGCTACAGCGATGTTCCTCCATTAACCCTAGAGTGTCAAATTTAGTACCCATTTCTTAGAGGCTGGGTGAACCCCGGGAGCCGCCCGGTTTTGAACACCGACCGTGGGCTGCAGCAAGTTAGCAGCTGGATTTGAAAGCGGGCTTCTTATCGACTGCGCTAACGCCCCCCCCCCCCCCCCTAACCGCAAAAAAGGATTCAACCCATGACATGCTCCTCGATTCCGTTCAATCTCTGCTTTTTTCTGCATACATTTTGTCAGTGCATGCATGGATGTTGACTATAGTGAGCTGCCTGGTGCCTTAGATGTGTGCACAGCATGGCTCTCTGTGACAGATGGTACCTGTCATTCCCGTTAGATGACCAAACCATTTCATATGTTGGTCTTCAAAGAACTGTATGCCAAGGTTGTCTGCAGATCAAACTGGCTGTAACCACACACACACACACACACACACACACACACACACACACACACACACACTCATACACTCACAATACATGCAGTGACCGATAAACGAATTGAAAATGTCAAAACTAGGAAAATCTAGGCTTTATAATAAATAGCAATGGAAATTGTTCGACAGAAACCAAAAGGGGGATGGCCATAGCAATAAAAAAATTAAATAACGTTGAAAGTCTATAGTTAAGCTCCAGCAAGATAATGACAGTTACAATTTTGAGAGCATGCGTCTTTCCTGTAGCAGGATACGGATGTGAGTCGTGGACAGTCTGCCAAGTCTTAGGGAAGAAAAAAAAATAGCATTCTAAAAGATTTGAAAGTCAAGGATGATTGGCTAATAAACGGCACCTTGTCTCAGAAGCTGAAATATGTTGGTTATATCAAACAAATATACGGATTGGGAAAATAGAAGAAGGAGGAGAAGGGACTGACCAACATGAAGATGGGCAAAGGATATCAGTGACTCAGTGAATATGAGGTTTTTGAACAACAGATTAACATCACTGGTAGTAACCCATCAGTGCTCCGTTCTGCTTCTAACTCAAGTCCGAGTCCGAAGAAGTTTATCACAATGCACAAGCTCTGTAGCAGCTGTAACGATCCTGAAATACTTTGGGTAGATTTTTAACTCCAAATTTTGCCTGGGCAGTTCCGCTAGGCTACTCTTTTCCATTTTGAACTGTAAAAAGATATTTATTTACGTGCGCAACAGTGCGCATGGGCGTCCGATCTCATTATACAGGGACCAGGGGAAATTACTAGAAGTCCAAGTCCTCGTGAAAAAAACCCAGCCCTTACCAGGGACTGAACCTAGAACCTCTAGCACTCGAGGCGGACGCGCCATTCGTCAAGACAACGCAGCCCCCTCCGTGAACATAAAAGTGCACGAGGCGGGAAAGCTGTCGGGGGAGATTTTTTTCCTGCACGCAGAACGTGACTAGAGCGACGTTCTGCAAATGATCTGCTGCCTGATGATGATGATGATGTGTAGGTTTCAGCCACAGCCACTGAATATTTTATGAATTTTTCTTTCACGATCGCGGGTTCCAATCTAACCGCCAGCTGGTCCAACGAACGCGTGTTCCAATCTAGACGCCCGCTGGTCCAACAATGTTGTATTCCAGTCTAGACGTCAGCTACTCTGACGATCGGTTGTTTCAATCTAAGTCAGCAGGTCCAAAGATCATTTTCCATCTAACCCACAGCCGGCCCAACAATCATGTGTTCCAATCTAAATGTCAGCCGTTCCAACATTCATGTGATCCAATCTAAATGTCAGCCGTTCCAACAATCATGTGATCCAATCTAAATGTCAGCCGTTCCAACAATCCTGTGTTCCAATCTAAATGTCAGCCTTTCCAACAATCATGTGATCCAATCTAAATATCAGCCGGGCAAACAACCGTGTGTGCTAATCTCTCTAGAAACGGGTACTTCCATTTTAAATTCCCTGAGTTCGCTTTATAGTGAAGCATAAAGTAAAGGAAACAAACTGAATAAATTGCGGTTACAGGGTATCGTCTAAAATAGTACAGATTACCCTACGCGTTCAACAATACATAAAGTAACCGAGCTTTTCCTTGCCTTCATAGCTAGACCTGTAGTTAATATACACATCAGCTCTTTGTCAGGCAGCATCAGACCGTCTGGCTTTAATAGCCAGGACTCCATCTAGTACCAATTCAAGGAAGCATAGGTCATTATTGAAAAAAAAAGTCCGTAGCCTTCAGGACTCGAATTAACGACCTTCCGATCCTCAGGCGAGCGTCTACCCGCTGCACCACGACAACTCCTCAAACAATAAATGGATATAACCAGGTGCCTTAGACGCCACGAGTGAAGGAACATGTTTTTCTGGTTGTTTAAACTCAGCAACTCTTTCAAACAAATTAGAATACTTACCAACACTTTCTTTAGCGATGAATAAAATCAGCAGCTTTAGATACAAGCAGACTGTCATTGTCGTAGTTTCTGAAAGATAAAATACACTAAACATTGTTATAGCGACTAATAATATTCCAGAAAAGCGTATAATGCGGTTCATATTCTTCGGCTTCTTCCTGTTCTTCCTCCTCCTCTTAGCCTGGCTTTCGAGAATATACAAGTTCAATAGTATTATGTTGCTTCATGTTGTGGACTGTCTATATACAGTTTTGTAGGCGTTTGTTACATTTGCGTGATACTATGGTACTTTCCAAAAGTTGTGTTCTCACAGTTACACAAATCTCGAAAACTTTTGGCGGATCAGCAGGAATTTTCGAATGAGGCTTTAGATTTCCAATGTCTTTTGGAGTGTTTAATTTACAATTGCATAGGTGCTGTTGTTTTCTTAGAGCGCCGAATTTCTTTGATCTTCGTTTGACTAATAATTTGTTTTCCCCTAGAAAAAGAATATACACTAAATAAGACACGGGTAGATATGGTTTGAAAATAAATTCACATGTGTAACGGGAGACTATGAGTGTCTTTCGATCAGTCTTTTTTTTTTTTTAAATGGCTGCGACAAAATATGAGCAGCATCACCTATTTTTCATAAATCAGGTCGCTCCGGCGATTCTGACTCTTAGCCGTACACAGATAGAGAGACTAAGTCAGATACAGAGTGAGGTAGTGCGCATGATACTTGGACTCACAAAAATACAGATCTTCCAACATGAAAGTGAGCCCAGTTACCTGCCGAGCACGTGTGTATCTGTGCCAATACACATAATTCATGGCTCAACGAAATGTGCAGGAAGAAGGGTTTTAGGTTAAAAGGTGTAAACTCCTCTGTAGGTCACGATGACTTGTTCAACAAGTTTGTTCAATTGAGGACATAGAACCTGATGAGGAATGGGTGCGAATATCAGCAGAGGGATGCACATACTTTTAAGTCTGCATAAAACTGGATAGAGAATAATGACAACAACGCTCATTGTTGGTTGAGGCAGAAGTTCAAGCCTCTGTTCTTGAGAATTCTGCTGATGGATGTGCAGTTATTTACATTGACGCTCATGGCTTTAACTGTTTTGGTTCTAGGGAAAACTAAAAGAAGATGGTGATGCTCTGGCCTCGACTACACGTAGTCTGACTATGGAGGTGATCGTAGTAACAAAAGCGATTATATGGCTACAGACACATAATTCTTTCCATTTGTACTTTCAAAGTGAATCTGTGAGCATGCTAAGAAGATCGAGACAGGATGGTTTGGAAGAAATGGAATGAAATTGTTGAGGAAATCACGTCGGAAAGAACAGGTTTCATTTTTGTGCCAGAACACTCTGGAACAAGAGGGAATGGACGAGCAGGCTGGCTTGCTGGCAGGGCCACGTTAGGTACAGGAAAAGTAATGGACAAGGCTGATGTTCTCATAGCTCTCAAGGAGGGAGGACGTGTAGGTCGGCAGCACTCAAAAGACTGCAACGAACTGTACGTCAAAACATGTGTCAGCAGACATAAACACTATCTATACAGGGAGCAAAGCTGATATTATCCAGTCTTCTTCGCTGAGAGATGTACTGAAGAAGGGATTTGAATGCGTATAAGCTTGTTCGATTTGCCAAGAGAATAATCTGTTGAATAGCGAAGGCAAATGTAAAGAATCTAGTGTCATCTAAAGAAAACAGTGAATTAACTGAGTGTACATACGATATCATTGTAAAGATCTTAGTCATGTTTACATTATGTCTGCATGAAGCTGCGCCAAAACAAGGAAGCCAACGTGCGGATATTATTTCTTATGGCATGGTCATTGGGCTAAGACATGGAGATTAAACCACATTTAGATAGACGATGACGACATCAGTTTGGTGGATTTATTTATGACATGCTTAGGTAGCCATTTAGAGGTGACAGGTTCGATTCTCGGCACTGTAACTATAGCATTATATTTTTGTTTTGTGTGTCCTTCTATCTTTCAACCTCTTTCTATGAGTGCCGATCAATACATTGTCTTTTTATTTATTATATATGAAAGTGGGACCATTACAGTAGTTAGTATTTTAGAGAATCACACCCAAGGCAGGTGAATCATAAGTTTAAACAAACAAGTTAGCGAACTTGGCAACATCGAAGGCGACCAGCCACACACAAAAAGCCGTATTATTGTCTCACCACTGGTATTTGCTTAAGGATGTTGATCATTATTATTATCATTAGCATCATTATTAGCATTATCGTTATTAGTTTCAACATTAACCGTATCGTCAAGATAGCGGTAGTATTGTCTCACCACTGGTATTTGCTTAAGTATGTTGATCATTATTATTATCATTTTCATCATTTATAGCATTATCGTAATTAGTGTCAACATTAACCGCATCGTCAAGATTATCATCATTTATGTAATCATCACAATTGTCAGTGAGTATGATAACAACAATGTAACTTCTGTTAACATGATCCTATTGCTATAATGCATCTGGCAATATAATGTGCTCTAACAGTTACAACAGATCTTGATTGATATGATTTGATTCAACAACCGACATCACAGCACTCGGGGCATTCCTATAAGCGCTCCGTCCCCATCTTCAGCAGCCAGCGAAGAGTTCCCATATGGTGCCAGTAGCATTCTGATTAAACGTCCGTCTTGCCTTTCCTCTGAGCCTCGAGCATATGCCAGAACCTCTCGTCACTCCCCGCTGCATCAATCTCACCAGACTGTGGTGATCCATCTGCTCCTCCGAACTGTACACGCTCTCCCAAAAGGCACTAACCACGTCGGCGTTATCATGTATTAGTATTTCACCAAGTTGTGCAGAACTAGCCAGTATGTCCGCCTGTTCATTTCCCAGCACACCGGTGCGCCCCGGTGAAAAAATCCAGACAATACTCCTTACCAGTGTCCTCCGCAGCGAAGCATGCCACTCTGCATGAAGCATACCTGTTCTGATCTTCCTCAGCATGCTTTCTTAATCAGTTACAACCACGATGTGTGTGTGTGTGTGTGTGTGTGTGTGTGTGTGTGTGTGTCGTGATCTCTTGTCAGCTGCAAGCTGCAGTGACCGCCTCCACCTCCATTCTTAAGCTGGATGTTGTGGTATCATACGCTAGGCTCTCCTGCACCAAACGTCGACCAATAACTTTTGCTAAAAAGCCCCAAGCACTTATTTTGCCTCTTGACACTGAACCGTCTGTGTAAATGATCAAATCCTCTGAGAGAGAATAATATTGAATTAATTGCTGAATTTCCACCTCTGTGGCACCTGCTGGACAGTCTCTGCGTTACAACAGATTTAAAGGAGAAAGATTAGAATGCTCCACTCACATTCATCGACTACGCTAAAATGGTGAACACGTATTTATTTAACTTTAGCGGCACTCCGATTGTAGCTCTGGAAGCTCCGGTAATAGTCATTCCCTTGTAGAATGCAATTTTTCATTTTTAAAGCCCCACACTGGCTCTTGCCAGGGGCCGCAGTATAGCTCAGCCATAAATATGGTCTAATGGCTAAACGCGGTTTATGGGACCTCTCCACGGGTGATCCTGATCCACATGGTGGCATTTTGAGTCATCGGGTGTTTATCGCTTGTGTGATGTCCTAGTGGGGTAAAAGAAAAAAGATAAAGATAGTGTGTGATAATCAACTTTGTTCATCCGGACTAAGATAACACCGTATGGAAGAGTGCCTTTGACATATGTAAGTTCATATGTGCCCTCATCCACAGCATATGTGGAGCCCGCTAGTTTAAAGGTTGGATATGGATAACAACACAGAAATCGCAATGGATAGGGGACTGTTGACACGTGCTCTACGCATAGCGTTTTGACGTTCCGTGTTCTCCATCTGAAACGCACCTACAAAAGATAATGAAGTTCGATCTAATCACATAGTATCAACTTGAATGTGATGGCAATTGTTATACATGCTTCAGTTTCTGTCTGATAACGTCTGTCCAAAAAACCAACCGTACACTTGACACTGATCGTAAAGGTAGGTGCCAAATTTGCTACAGAAGCGACAATATTCACCACCAGATTTCAGTTCCTGTTGCAAGCCACCATTACATCTGTTCGAAAGTCCATTAAAGCGCAGTCCGAAGTCTGGGAATCATGACCCAAACTGACCCGCCCTCAGAGACTGTCTAGAAGGATAATAGGCCAAACCAATTGTTGAACGTGGAAACCACTTACCGAGGATCGGTAGATATCCTGCAGCGCATGCTCTCGCTGTGGAGTTATTCTTATCTTCTTCTTCTGCTTCTTCTTCTTCTTCTTCTTCTTCTTCTTCTTCTTCTTCTTCTTCTTCTTCTTCTTCTTCTTCTTCTTCTTCTTCTTCTTCTTCTTCTTCTTCTTCTTCTTCTTCTTCTTCTTCTTCTTCTTCTTCTTATTCTTCTTCTTCTTCTTCTTCTTCTTCTTCTTCTTCTTCTTCTGCTTCTTCTTCTTCTTCTTCTTCTTCTTCTTCTTCTTCTTCTTCTTCTTCTTCTTCTTCTTCTTCTTCTTCTTCTTCTTCTTCACTTCCTCTTTTACCGCTGTGGGCGTCGAGGGAGAAATGAGGTTCTGTTTCTGGCTCTTCTGGCCGCCCCGACCATAGGCACATCGTGCTGTTGTGGAGCTTCTCTGTTATCCTTCCATGTAGTTCTTGGTCTACCTCGTGCTCTACGACCTTCTTCTCTTTCCATGTATGCTTTGTATGGTATGGTGTCACAAGGCATTCTCTCTAAGTGGGCAAACCATTTCACTTGCTGTGTTTGTATGTAATTTAGAATTGGTTCTGTGCCGACTTTTTCTCTTATGATTTCATTCCTGATCTTATCTCTTATGGTCACTCCTACAGCCCTTCTCAGACATCTCATTTCCATGATTACTAATTTGTTATTCTTATGCTGTATTATTATTGACACTTTTCAGTCTTCAGACTTCATCATCATCATGTGGCATGTTCTTTGCAGAACGTTGTTCTCGTCACGATCTACCTGGAAGAAAGAAACTCAATCTCTCGCCAGCTCTCCCGCCTCATCTACGTTTATATTCAAGGAGTAACTTATATCCTCTGCTCATATCTGTGCCCCTATTTCCAGGTAGCAAGCCTTTTGCCACTAATTTTTTTTTTTTATCTGTGAGCCGCTTGATATGACCAAAATATTTCCGCTTCTGAGACAAGATGCTGTTTATTACCAATCGTCCGTGATGTTCAGATCTTTCGAAATGTCTGTGTTTCTTCTCCTCTGTGTCTTCTTTTTATAAGAAGGCATGCAATGGCGGGTGAGACCAACAAGACCCGCCTGCGTTAAGGAAAGTCTTTCACAGATATGGCATGGGTTTTCAGGACAGCTGTAGAGACCTGCCTCGACATCTTCTATCGGTAATTCACCATAGAGATGTCCTTAGGGACATCCTCTAGGTGTGACACAGCTACCGGAATCTTGGGATATTAAATGTTGAGAAAAAAAATGTTAAAATACATTCTTGTTCCATTTGCCCAGTGTTCGTAGTCTTCTCTTGCCACTAAATGTGAAAAAAAAAAAAAAAAACAAGACCACTTTTCACGCCTTTAGGAGCACCGGGTATATGAGAAGAGCTTCCATACAGATCAATCGGCACTATGTGGGCAACGTGGTCAGCATTCCGCCGGCTGTCTTTACTTCCCCAGGACAATCATCACGGTACCAATTTAAGACTGGGTCGATCTGCGACGCCCCATACCATGATAACATTTCACACAGGTAGCAGTGGGTTTCGATCAAGGTACGTTGTATTTACGAGTCAGACTCGCAACGCCTAAGCCACGGACGCCGCACTTAATGTGTAATGCCAGGTATTCTTCTTAAACACACTGCATGTGAAAGCTGTTTACCTGTTTTTCCGTGTGTAAATAAGTTGATACAATTTCTATGTCGTAAAGGAGAGTTCGGAGAACACTGTAGGTTTTGTTTACACTGTGAACTTTTTTGTTGTCCAAGCTCATTTTGTTAATCAGTCTATAGATGCTGCTGTCGTATCTATCTTGATTTTAATTAGGATATATATACCAGTGTCTATCAAATAAAATACTGACATCTCTCCGTGGCTCTTAATCTATCCTTCTGTCTTAAGTTTCATGTATCTTTCCCAGTTGTCACAAGCTGTCGAAGTGTTTTATCTTTATTCTCCTTGACTAAGATTAGGAGTATGTCATCAATTTTCTGCTCCGTGTATACTGGTGTACGAGGCAATGAGCAGGCTGATCGATTAGCTGATGGTGCTCCTTCTGGCAGCTAAATGTTGAATTAAATATCTATATCATAGCACTAGGGACACTCCAATAAGCGCTCCGTCCCCATCTTCAACAGCAAGAGAAGATGGTACCAGTAACTCTCTAATTGTATATTCGTCTTGCCTTTCTCCTGAGAGTTAAACGTCAGCCAGATACCCTGCTGATTAATCGAAGCGTCATTCTGCTCAGACAATAATGATCTGTCTGTGCCCTTATCTGTTCACTCGCTCCCAAAGGACGCTCAGGTCATATAGGCTGTCATACTAGCCAGGTCATCTGCTCATTTCTCAACACACCTTCATCACCTGGTGAAGATATCCAGAGGATGCTAAATACGCAGGACCGCGGAGGCGATGCTTGCCTGTCTCCACTTTTCTCATGGTACTCTGTGAGTCTGTTACCATTACGGCATGTGTGTACAGCTAATTCTCAAGCTATGAGTCAGTTTTCATCACGGCATGTGTGTTCTGCTGATTCTCAAGCTATGAGTCAGTTTTCATCACGGCATGTGTGTTCAGCTGATTCTCAAGCTATGAGTCAGTTTTCATCACGGCATGTGTGTTCAGCTGATTCTCAAGCTATGTGAGTCAGTCACCATTAAGATATGTGTGTACAGCTGAGTGACTTTCTCGACCTCCTTTCTCAAACTAGACATTGTAATATATTATACCAGGCTTTGTTGCACTAAGCAACATCCATTCGCTTTTGCCATGATCCTCATGCACTTCGTTTGCTTAACACAAAGCGACCTGTATAATTAATCATATCACCGCTGTGGGAATGGTAATAAATCATTCGCTGAGCTTCTGTTTCTGTTGTCTCTGCACTCACGCCCTAAAGTGATAAAAACCTTACACAGGTGTGACACTTTGACCCACTCGTTTGCCTGCGCAAATTTATCAAGCCTGCACATATGTCTAATTGTGTCTTCAGCCTGTGCCATCCAAGATTACATTCAGTCTTACATTCCAAGATTACCTACACGACTTTAAGCTGTATGCGTTCGAGTTTTATCAGCTGACTTTTGATATGATAAGCATTCCAAGTTCATAATCTAACACCGGCAGGATCACATGCTGAAATATTTTGTACACCATTCTTTGTTTCGCCTCCATTGCTGCCATAAACTTTGGAGCATTAAGTCTTGAAATGTTATAAAAACTTTCCGTCCTTTTTAGGATAAAAGTTTTCGTTATTTGAAGCCCTACTCTGGCTCTTGCCAGGGGCCGCAATATGGCCTGGCCATAAATATGGCCTAGAGGCTGAACACGGTTTCTGGGACCTCTCCACGGTGATCCTCACCCACATGGTGGCACATTGTGTCATCGGGTGTTTATCGCTTGTGTGATGTCCTGGTGGGGTAGAAAGTCAGTCAGTCAAGTCGTGTGTTGCATTTCATTGCAACTGCCTTTGCATAATCCCTAAACGGCTTTTATCTAAAATGATACCAAGGTGCCTAAGCTTGCTTTCTCTTTTGATATGTGTACACACACACACACACACACACACACACACACACAAATATAAAACTATTTACTCCCTGAGTCTGACGTCGGTGTCTTTTATTTCTCTCACACCTCTCTTCGTAAAAGCTAATATTTTTAACAACCTATCGGGACGTAATCAAAATCACGCCGGTCGCCTTTATATCCCAGAAAATTACCTGATATCCTTGTTACGCTTGCACACCTAGGGGTCAAAGTCACGTATTAAATGTCTGTCCAGGTATGGCATTTTTTTTCAACAAATATCCTTGGACAGTCCGAAAAACAACGACTCGTGGGGAGCAATTCATGTAATACCAAGTTAATTTCTATATATATATATTTTTTTTGAGAGCAAATTTAGCTTGACTGGGCTAAACGAGATTGTATTTCAAACTTTTGAAGGGATTGGAAAAAAATCATTAGCTTGTGTATTAGCATAGACCTGGAGTCTCTGTCTCTGAGGATGTTCTATACAGTTCATCATCGTCTACTATGTGCATCTTTAGAGAAGAAAGGTTGGGAAGGAGTGTCAGAAATAGAAGAATATTCCAGACCAAACACTGGATTTTGTCGAGACAGCAAAAGATGTCTCGAAAAGATCAGCCTAATTAACTCCGCGAGACTCTGTGGCTTGGGACTTCCAGAATCTGGTTATAGTTCGTGGCCCTCAAGTAGTATTGATGTACAAACATGCTGACTGTAAACGTATAATTTCAGCGAAAAATGTATGTTCACGTTACTATCTATCTCGAGGAGAACTTTGTCATGTTTCTATGTATTCAGTTTTGTAGATGGTGACGGCCACTT
Source organism: Candidula unifasciata (assembly GCA_905116865.2). Lineage (NCBI taxonomy): Eukaryota > Metazoa > Mollusca > Gastropoda > Stylommatophora > Geomitridae > Candidula > Candidula unifasciata. The sequence continues at coordinate 393,238 of CAJHNH020001414.1, read as the reverse complement.
GTCTGCATGCATCAGATGACTGATACCTTAACCTTTCACCCTGCGACCTGACAATTAGACTGCGAGTGGAGTAATTCTGTAGGAACGACGACACGATGGCGTAGTATCTGTCGGCTCCAAGGGCTAGTGTTCAAATATGTACCCAGTGGATTTAGGGACACAACTGATTGTTGATTTATGATTTTAAAATCTACATCATAGCACGTCAGGCATACCCATAGATGCTCAGTCTTCCGTAACAAATGAAGATGGTAACTGTTCACGTAGCAATATGAGTATACACGTCGTTCTCCTCCTCTCATACGTCCTTCCTTGTGGGATCCACATTTTAATTGCTCGTTCTCATTCTTACACATGTTAGAACCTAGTGTCTTTCACACAACAGACACTGGCTGTCAAGTGGATCCAGCTTGATATTTGTACTAGACACTGTCTAGTAAACAAAGGTCATATGTTGACCACATCACCAGATGAACTCCAAAGGATCTAAAAATGAGTCAAACTTCACATGCCTAAAGTGTCGCTGAAACAATTTCTACAGAACGTGGTCAGCTCCAAGAATAATTAGATTTTATTTTTATTTTGATAAAATACACATAAACAATATATTTTTGTAAACAATACTTATGAAATCACGTTATGTGGGTGGATGAAATAATGAACACATATTGGAGTTTGCTAAAAAAGAGTTTAATAAGTTCTTATAAAACGACTGCTTTAGTTGAGGATATCTCACAAGATGTTAGGTGTGGCTGGCCAGGTAATTGTAGCCAACCTCGGCTGTGTCTGCCTATTCCGGCTGGAACTTGCATGACTGTCCAGGTACTGTTTGGCTTGCGCTTCTTTTAGTGATGTGCATTTAGAAATATTAATTATTATTATTTTTTTTTTTTAATTTTGATGCTGTTGCTGTTGTTGCTCATGTTTTTATTTATTTTTCACATATTTAAAGACGTTTTGACAAAACAATATATAAAATTTGTGGCTGATTTTAGTTCAATACGTGATGATATTTCTTCGTGATGTTCTCATCCATTCATAAATATGATTTGTTGTATCTGAAACACACACACAAGATAACAAAATAAATCATTTTGTTTGTTTGTTTATTTTTTTCCTATAACAAGAAACGAAATCACTACACACACACACAACAACACTCAAACGGAAAACCTTTAAAAAAGCAACGAATACTGCTTTTATCCGAAGATATAGTTACGTTGACTCTGTTTACAGCATAGCTGCGATATTTGCGAGTTTTGGCCAAAACATCCGACTTATGCAGGCATTGGTTGACCGCGTTAGCCTTCCCGATCATATCAATCTGTAGCACTGATTATTACATTTTTAATTCACACAAAATCGTTAACTCAATATGAAGTAATACAACAACATTTTGGTATTTGGTACCATACCTTGGGGCGTTATATAAATTATGTATTGCGCACTCATTAAGCGTTTAATCAGTGACCATTAGGGAGAACAATCCCTCATAGTGTAAACAAAAAGATCATATCGTTAACTTGCTTACAGCAGGCAGGCAGGCAGGCAGGCAGGCAGGCAGGCAGGCAGGCAGGCAGGCAGGCAGGCAGGCAGGCAGGCAGGCAGGCAGGCAGGCAGACAGACAGACAGACAGACAGACAGACAGACAGACAGACAGACAGACAGACAGACAGACAGACAGACAGACAGACAGACAGACAGACAGACAGACATACATACATTCATACATACATACATACATACATACATACATACATACATACATACATACATACATACATACATACATACAAACAAACACACACACACACACATATATACAAACACACATACTTACATACAAATAAGACAAAAATAATAGACTGCACATGTATTGCCTGGCATATTTCGCCGTCTTTAGTCAGGTGCATTCTACAGTAACAATTACATACTACAGTAACATTTACATACTACAGTAACAATTAAATACTACAGTAAGAATTACATACTACAGTATCATTTACATAAATAAGCGTTAGCCAATGACTTCTCATGCTTGGTGGGCTGATCTTTACTTCCAATTCGCGTATTCTTAGCAGTGACATCTTGCTTCCAAAATTCTTAGAACCTCCTATCTCTCCACGGGCAATGACAATGTCCGCGTTCAATTAATGCAGCACCTGCTAGTCTATAAGCTCTTTCATTACCAGAAACGCCTGTATACCCTAAGGAATATAAAGGTAACTGCACACATAGGAGAGTTTTGCAATTCTTCTTCTTGTTCACCGGCTGTGAATTCCGGCGGTAAGTCGCGGTTGTTCGTCCAAAATGGACTTTTGGCTTTTACCTCGACCTGAGTTTTGCGTGTACATCCGTTTTACTGGCTTATTTGTTTGCCTCATACCACTGTCTGTGTAACCAGCCTGCCTCGACCCGCCGGATCATTCTCAAAGAGTCATTTAGCACAAACACACGTGATTCTAGGACATGAAAGCCTGTGTCACCGCCATCACTTCCATCGTCATGCTGCTATTGGTCATAGAGAAGGCACCGTGATATGACTCTGTCACTGCGGTTGCCCTGGTAAAGCAGGCAGTTGTGTTTGACTGCTGTTGAATTTGTGCCTCATTTATACAGAATTCACTTGTGTGCTTCATGTTTGTAAATGTTACTGTAGTATGCACCTGAAGAGATACAGTAAGAAGAAACTCCATAGGGGAGCATGTACAGAAGGGATCTACCAATCATAAGTAGAAGTTAACCTCTCGTCGACAAATGTTTCGGCCTACGATCTCCTAGACATTATCAGAGAGTGGGCCCATCGGAGTTCATGAAGCTCAGGGTTGGTTTCCCCTGCTGCACGAATTACCTGATGTTGTTCAGATAAGGACAAGACGAATCGGTGATTTTGCAGAAGGTACTGTGAGATAAGAAGTCGTCGCGGTAGCATAATTAAAGCAGTCTGCATACCTGGACGACCGAGCGGCAAGCTTACGATTAGTATACTGGATACATGTTGGACTTTGTTAGCAGGTGGCAGAGGGACACTGGCACATAATTCGGACTCGATGGACTTTAGGGAATGATAAATTCTTGTCCGCTAGACACCCGGCCCAGCTCACCGAGGCCCATCCCCTACATTGTTTCGTTGTGTCCAGAGCCAGCTTGAGGCCCTCTCAGCAACCTCGCCCAGCTGTTTAAGTGTCCGTTTGCGTTCATTACCACGTAATTCTAGTTCTTTAATCCCATTGTAGAGTGAAGTGGAAACGAGACCTCTCGCTCCCACTTCGACGGCAAAGACTCGTACTGTGTACGCTTCGTCTCTTCTCAGACCGGCTGCTAAGTCACTGTAATTCTCGAACTTATACATATGGCTTTCGTCCATTCGCGACTCATACGGGACGGTCAGCTCAGTCATGATGAGCTGCCGTTTTTCCGCAGAGTGGAGAACTATGTCAGGTCGCAGGCCGGTCTTCCGAATTGACTCAGGGTACCTTTCATGGCCAGGCAGATCAACCGCCAGTTACCAGTCCCTCGCAGAGTCTAACATAGAGGGAGCGAATGCGCCTTTGTTGATTTTACCTTTTTGAATCTGCCCAGCCTTGAGGAAGCGTATGGGGACGACGGTAGGACTGGCCCTCGCATTGGACTGCATCCTAGCCTGGTCCACAACTTCTGCCAACTCTTAGCACCTTGTTGTGGCGCCAGGGCATTTCGGACAGAACAGTAAAATAAGCCAGGCTGTGTAATCGATTGTTTGTGTCTTCTTTGTTCAAATTTGCAACGGGTAAACATTGCTTTGCTCTTTTGTCTGTGTTCTGGGTAAGCTTGAAAACTTCAACATACGACATAGTTTATATGAAGATCAGACACAAGGCCGGAGAACTTCGATGCGATTTTAGAAACTCAAGAATATTTCTATGACAATACCATGTCGTTGATAACTTACCAGAGTTAAGGGGAAGATATCTTGCTGCTCGTCTTATCTTGTTTGCACGTATCCCCATCCTTTTACTCAATTGCAGTTTCTGCTTCAGGAGGTTCATCAATTATTTGCCCTACATTGGTGGTGTTGACGCTTGCTACTGTTGGTTTGTGACTGAAGAAGGCGCCTTCTGAAACTACATGTGGACATTATAAACTTTGTCAAACGCACGTACCGTATAAGTACAAATGTTGAAACTATTCCTTTAGCTGGCACTGTCTGTGTGATGTGAAGTTTTAAATCTTCGAATTTTCTTGTTAACGGGGAATGTGGTTTCCATTTAATTCCGCATCAACTGTCCTTCAAAATCAATTACCAAAAACATGAAAATTGTCTGGCACGGTTGTGTGTGAGGCTGAATAGTGCCTAGATTCACTTTTCGCAGTAAACATAAGTTTCATTGCTGGGTATCTAAAAGAGGTCAATGTCTTGGTGGGCAGTCACACTATAAATATTGTCACATAAAATCTGTATGAGCAGTGCCACATAATAGTTTTATGGAATAGTTCTTATTTAAGAGAATGCGTGAAAGAGACAAACAGACAGAAGAACCCAACAACTGACCCTCAGACAGACAGGCAGTCAATCAGGCTGACAAACAAACACAAATACATACAGACAAGGAGACAGTCAGGCAAGCAGACAGACAGACAGACAGACAGACAATCATAAGCTCACCCACTAGGTGAAATCTATAGCATACGTAATTGTGTTACACAGACGTGTCTGTTCTTGTCAAGTGATGTCGTGTTCAAGCACTGCACTGTTAAACTTGTTGTTCGATCTACAGGAGTGGAAACCCTAACGAAAATATCAACATTTGCCAAACAGGCACGATTCCTGGAACGACTGGTATCGTCACTTACCCCAAAACACAAAGAAGCCAGTCAGGACAAAACTAAAACCAGCTATCAGAAGGCCAGGCCCAAATTTAGTTAGCACGTTTGTATGATCGGCTTGTTCAAATCGCATACCTGTAGAGAACAAGATTCACAATATTTACATCAACGACCGGTAACCCAGTGTATTATGAAATGCAAGTGATACTCTATTACACATTTCTATGTATATTCCCTGGTCATGTTGGCACCGAAACGGGGGAGCATCTAGCCGTTACAACACGGTGGCTACCATTTTACATTATGTAAAGTAAGTAAAGGACCCTTTTCCACGCCCTCACGCCCACTAGGAATTTAGGGCAAGAACTATATTTGATAGACCAATCGGCACTTGGTGGGTGATGTGGTCAGCATTACGCCAGCCGCCTTTACTTCCCAGGACTGCAGCATTTTTATGTTGCCAAAAAAAAACCTGCCTCACTGAAGATAGTATCGTCCATGTGGCGACCAAGAGATTCTTTTAGTCAATCTCAGAAACCTACTGCAAAAGGTAACTTGGCATTGCGTAGATCAAGTTTACAAGTATAACACATTGTAATTGTAACTGATTCTGAAAGCATGCTGAGGAAGATCAGAACTGGTATGCTTCGTGCAGAGTGGCATGCTTCGCTGCGGAGGACACGGGTGAGGAGTATTGTCTGGATTGTTTCACCGGGGAACGCCGGTGTGTTGGGGAATGAACAGGCGGACAGATTGGTTGGCTCTGCACAACTTGGTGGAATACATGATAAGGCAGACGTGTTTAGTGCCTTGTGGGAGAGCGTGTACAGTTCAGAGGAGCAGATGGATCACCACAGTCTGGTGAGATTGATGCAGTTGGGAGTGACGAGAGGTTCTGGCAGATGCTCGAAGCTCAGAGGAAAAGCAAGACGGACGTTTAATCTGAATGCTAGTGGCACCATTAGGATCGGAACTTTTCGTTGGGTACTGAAGATGGGGAAGTAGCGCTTATGGGAATGCCCCAGTGCTGTTATGTCGGTTCTTGAATCAAATCAATCAATCAATCAACCTGCTGGCATCATCATTACTGTATCTCTGAGCTGGCTGCTGAAGGTGGAGCAATCAGAGCGGAGTGGACTTTTTTTTTTCATTATCAACTTGGTCGCAGGCCACACTGAAAAAAAAAAATCAATATAGACTAACCAGATTTAATTGTAACACAATATTTGTGTGGGATAATCTAGGATTGCATCCCTTACTGTTCATCTTGCATGGCACATTCACTCACTGAAGCGCTTTTGTATAATCTTAAACGTTTCTGTTTACGCCAGTTAGTTAGCGAAATCATATCATTAGGCTTATGGAAGAGATTATATAATGTAATTACACCGGTCTCGTGGGCTAGTAACAATTTCTGGCCAGGCCGGTTTTGACCCGCGGTCCATAGCTTGAATGAAGAAGTAGGGTCAACAAGCTTTGAAAATGGGCTTCTGGATTACAGATATTAGTGACTTAAAACATATGATGCAGGAAACTAGTATTTTCATGCATGGGTTACAGTCGACACAATATGTTGTGGGAATGTATGGGGAAAAAAGGAATCAGCAATCATCTCATTAATATTTGCAAAAGCCTGTACACACGTAGTGAATGCTGCATAAGATCAAAGGCAGGGTTGTCTAGAACTTTTATAGTGAACTCTGGTGTGCGTCAGGGCTGTGTACTATCGCCGCTTCTTTTCATAACATACATGGACGCCATATGTAGCGAAACAGACTTTAATCAGGGAGAAGATATAACAGAATTACTTTTCGCCGACGACCAGGTACTCATAGCAGAAAATATGGAATGCCTACAGAACCACCTAAATCAAATTAGTAACAAAGGGGAGGAATATAATATGAAAATAAACACTACGAAGACAGAGACAATGATGATAGGAAGACATAAAGACAATTTAGAAATTAAATTAAAAAACAACACCTTGAGACAAACAGAGGAATTTAAGTATTTGGGAGCAATTTTTACTTCAGACGAAAAACTGGACAGAGAAATTAGCTCCAGATGTGCCAAAGCTAATCAAGTAATGGGTCAACTATCTCCCCTGTTGACACACAAGCAGATACCTCAGAGTACTAAAGTGAATCTTATCGGAACTATTTTTTGGCCAATATTATGCTATCAGTGCCAAACGTGGACACTTACATCCTCCAATGAACGTAAAATTGTGACAACAGAGATGAAATGCCTTAGAAGAGCTGCAGGAGTTTCAAGGAAAGACAGAATACAAAATCATGAAATCAGACGAATGCTAGGAATAAAGCCAGTCTTACAGGTCATCAAAGAACAACAAATGAAATGGTTTGGACACCTAACAAGAATGCCCTGGTACTATCTGCCACAGCGAGCCACACTAAAACGTTACAACGGGTATAAAGCGAGTGGAAGACCTCGGAAAAAGTCTTAATAGTGCTCTTGACAGAGCTCATCAACGAACATTACATCTCCCCCCGACACTTCGATGAGGTACAAGGTGGAAGAGAAGAAGAAGAAGAAGAAGAAGACAGTCGACACAACATTCG
>CAJHNH020001414.1:354367-385833 GCA_905116865.2 Candidula unifasciata | reverse complement strand
CTCACGGTGTGCCTGTCAGACAGAACCACAAACACCTGAGCACACGACTGCAGACTAGCCCACTGTACCTCCTGGTGCATTAGGTCCTTTGCAGAAAGTATCTCTCATCACGGTCTGCCTGAAAGAACCTTGGTCTCCTGACAGTTTTCGTATTTTCGTATCAAGGAGCCATTTATATCCTGTACCTATCTTTGGGTTGGTCGGCCCCTGCATCACCTTTCTAGTACCATGCCTTCTGGTATTACATTTTTTGATTCTCCAGAACAATTGATAATGCCAAACATTTGCAGCGTCTGTGAAAAGATGCTGCTTATTAGTCAATCTTCCTGAATGTTTAGATCTTTTAAAATGTCTGTGTTTGTTCTCTATTTTGTCCACAGTATTCTGAGAATCATTTTATAGCATTTCAGTTTAAAAGAAACAACTTTCTTTCCTATCGACTATGAGATATTCCACAACTCACATCCATATGTTGCAACGGGAAAGATGCATGCTCTCAAAATGCTCTACAATTTCCACAAGAAACCTGGCTCCCAAGAGCACAGTGTACAGAGCAGGTTGTGGGTAACCATGAAGGACTTGCATGTGACGTGCGATTGCATACAGGCAACCCGCCTAATGGTCTGACCCAAGCATACGAAATCGAACGCATATATGAAGTCTCAAACCGCGTATCCACACGGCACCCAAAGGATGCTGTTAGATTTATTTTGAACATATTTTCTAATTTTCATCGGATTCAGACACCTTCAGGCCCACCCCCTTTTTTAACTCATGTTTTTAGGGGTTAGGGATTGGGGGGGGGGGGGCTGAACTCCATTCCAGTAGAAATTGCGAAGTACTTAATTAATACTTACCTTGACTCATATGTAGAGAACACATCAATGCCAGCAAGCGAAAAACCACAACAACCGCTGTTCCTGGTTTCATCGTTAGCAGATTAGATCAGTCTTGTTTATCTCATGTGGTAAGTGACACCTTATACAAACCTAAGGATACAACATATTATTACACAAACATAAAAGTATTTCAGAAAAGTCTGTCATTGTTCTATAGGATATCTAGATCTGTTTGCGAACTTACACAATGATGATGTTGCAATCAATATCCAGTGTACCTAGCCAAAGGGTTTACAACTCATAGTTTCTGGATACTTAAAGAAATCTCATTATCACCAAAATCATTATGCAGACCCTTTTGCACTACATCAAACACAAACATTAATCCGCTAAAATGTACCTATAAAGTTTAATGAAAGAAGAAGAGGAACAGCACTCAGAACGTTGTGGTGCAGAAACCTCATTAAAACCGACATCGTCATCATCATCATCATCATCTTCATCATCACTAGTTAGCTAGTTAGTCGACAGATTATCATCATTAAACATCGAACCATTCAATCCATAAGTGCTCAGATCCCCTCTTTAGCATCTCCCTTAGCTTTTAGTGGCGCATGACACCAGTTCCGTGTTATTTAACGATTCTTCTTTTTGGCCACAGTGTAGCACTCTTGTCTGGCTTCACCCCTTTTTGCTGTTTTTAAATTTCGCTTCACACATGCTGATCGGCCATTGTGAACTGGGGGCGGGGGTGGCGGGGGGGGGGGGGGGGGGGGGGGGACACACACACACACACACACAACACGCTAGCGAAACACAACCCAAGAAGGTTTCAGATCAGATGCAGCTTTCATCTTAGATGCACGAAAACCGGCGAAAATCTAAAGAAATTTATCTTCCTGGTGTACATTCTGGCACACCTGTCTACATCTTAGTGAAGGGATTTCCATCGCTTTAACAAAAATAATCCGTGAGAAAAAATTTAAAAAACATACATGTATATCGGGGAGCCATATTTGACTTGTTATCATATATCATTATTGTTAAGCAGGTCTTGCATTACATCACTCACAGAAATTAATCCACAGAACTGTGAACAGGAAGCTTAATGACTGGGTGGGGAGAAGCTACATAAAACAAACAAAGCAAAGACCTTTCGGCTAGGGCCGTTCTCGACAAAAGTCTCATGAATGCCAAGAAAGGGAAAAGAGCTCAACTGCCCATTCTGTTTACGTTATTTCCCTGCCCCATTTCGTTAGGCTTTTCAGACACATTTTAGTGGATTATTGTCTCTGTGATCTCTTTTCACAGAAGTTATATCATGGTGCAGTGGGCAAGCACTTGATCACTTGCCGTCTTAGCTCATACATTTACATGATAATACGTGGATTTTCACGTTGATCGACTCCGCTGCTTCTTTCGAGACCAACTGATACTGTACAGGCCGCACGCTGTTTTTCAACATCTATTTTCGGTTGAAATACTGCGGTCTATACACGCTTGAATATAGTATTTAATGTGATAACTGAAATTGTTACTCATTACCAAGCTTACAGTAACCTTTACATCAAGTAGAACTGGCATGTAAACAGCATCCACTTCCGATAACTGAGGTAGTTTGGACTTGCCAAGCGCTAGGGTGGTTTGTAAAGAACGTTGATGGAAGGTGCAGTTTTAGGAAAGCGAGGCAGAGGCTGACCATTGCGAACGTTGACAAGGATATTGAAGATGTACTGGTTATGAAAGCACATAGGGCTAGAGAATTGGCTAGAGAAAGACCGACTTTCTGCTGTACCGTGAAGAGAGCGACGTTCTGCAAAGGGGATGCTGATTGATTGATTGAGCAAGCTTACACATATCAAGCAAAACCGTTGTTGCCTGCGAACAAGGCTCGGCGCGCACGTTATCACTGAGTCGATTAATCACACCCCGATACAGGTAGACAGTTTCTTATCAGCTGTCCGTACTGGTGGCAGAGCACTTATGGTTTATAACCGTGTGCAATGACTGTCACATATAGGTCCTGTCGCGTGCCTGATTTAAGGATTTCTCCTTAAGAACCAACAGCACTCTGAAATAATTATGTTGAGTCGTTGGCTCGTATCGGTCTAAGGGATATCCCGTGGCCAATATACGCTCAACTTATTTCAGGAGTAGGGCAACTCAAGTTTTGGCACTACAAAATATATAATATTCCTAGGCACACTTGGCTGGACACCCCCACTACTATAAAATGATAGCCCCCATGTTAACATAGATAACACTTATTACTCACACAAACATCAAAGCTAGACAGTTAAAATGGTGTAATAGGGACACCCAAGTCAGCCATGAAAATGTATGCATGTAATCAGTACAATATATACATATAATAATGAATCGATAAACAAGACTTCAGTGAATGGAGCACAGGAACCAATGACACAACCCAGATATTGAAGCAGCCAGATTTAGCCATGAGGTGTACATGAGTTCATCATGACTTATAAGGTGCTGTGGAAAGAGAGCATGTAATGTGAATAATAGATCACTTAGCCCTGTTCGTAGGTCAATGCTTCCCTCAGTCCATAGTGATTCGCCTGTAGTTGACTCAATCAGTAGTTGGGCCTTGATTTGATCTGGTACAAGCTGACTGTCACAAAGCTCTTGGAGACTGTGATGCCCGCTATCGGTCTCACAGGTGATGACACAATAAATGTATAAGAGCCCAACAAAGCTCCTGAAGACTGGTTCTCTTGATTGATGACATAGGTGTCTGCAATTGTCAACTGATCCTGGAACTCACAAACAAGATCTTGCCATGTTGAGGTAGTGGCACAGTATACAGCACTTTTGGATATGCTTGGTGCACAGAATGGTATGGGCTGGTGGTTGTTGGCTGGACTGTGATTCGTCTGCCTGATCTCTAAGGAGGCATTATCATGTCAGGAAATAACCCAGAATTAGTAATCAACCTTATTCACACACCAGCTCATTCCACCCCTGCCACCTTTCTCCATTCCTCAGAGTGTAACTCTCAAGAACAGGAGACAATGTCTTCTTTCATTTATCTGCCTGTAAAATAGTGCAACAGATAGAAAACAAGGTATATAGGGGAGATAGATAGACACTACCACAAATAGATCATCCTCTCTCCACCCTCACCTCTGCACTCGCAGACATACAATGTTTATAGTTAGTACCTAAATATATATATTTCGTCTCCACAGGCCGTTCACTACACACCCACTGAATCTGTGTCAAACACACTTTTGACTCAGAGCGCCTAGCCCTGACGGCACAGTATTTCACCGGTTAAAGATGACCTAGATTCCTTACTTCTGTTATGCGGCACAAAGCTTCGTTTGACTGGTCAGAGAATAATTACTTGTAGGGTTTAATATATTTACAAATGGTGTGGGTTATGTAGAGTACCAACTAATTAGTCTGCACAGGGAAAGGTCTAATTTTCGGAGCCTGATCTCTAGACATCAAGAACGGTCGAACTCTGTGCGATCACACAGCTGACTCTGCCCTTTCTGCAGCAGTGGCCAACTTTAAAAAGACACCAATTATGGTACTCGTCAACTATAATCAACTTACCCAAGCTTAGGAAATCTTCCAAGACAGAAATGGAACTTTGAATGCGCCAATTTCTACATAGACTGTATACACGTCTTTACACTTTGGGATCATGCGAAAGAGTGTTTTTACAAAACCCAACTTAGCGTCTCTAGGAAAGAAGTCCCCTGTATTCATTCCCAATGAGTAAACCGGCTTACAGGAATTTCCAAATGAAATACCAGAAATCGCCAACCTGCATTTGCAAGTCTGAAAATGAAGATTTATCAAAGCAACTAGAGGGTCTAGAAATAAATATATCACCAGATAAAGGTATATATCAATACAAGGGACTATATACCCTTCCGGACGGGTTTAAGTTTGAAATGTGACTGCCCGCGAGGGAAGTTAGAGTCACGACTCGTCCATTGTGTAGAGTTGGCTGCTCACCTCACGACAATGACGCTAGTTCAAATCTCCAGACTTTACTTTTTTATCACACCCCGAACAGCGCCAGTATTCCTCTTCTTCTGCCTTTCTAATCCCCCAATGGAGCATAGGCCCTTATCCAACTAACGCCAAGTCGTTCTTTCTTTCGCTATTTTAGACAGCTCTCCTCATGTCCTCTCCCATCTTTTGTTTTACTTCACTCTCCATATGCTTTCGGTCTTTATTTCTATGTCCCTGTGGGTTACAGTGCAAAGACATTATAGTTTTACTGTTTTCATGTTTTTCCCAACTTGTGCCTTTTCAAACGGCAACGTCTTTCTTTAGCTCTGGGCACACTGGAATCTATTTAGTTCTCCTCCTCCCCCCCCCCTTCCCACAAGCTCTACATAAGTGATTCTATCATACCAATTTTTTCCCCTATTCTGCGCTGGTGCCAGTTAATGAATGTTTGTAGTTTATTATTAATTGCCTTAGTTAATCTCCATGTTTCCGCTCCATACAACAGTACTGATTTGACATTAGAGTTAAACATTTTTTATTTAATAATAGTGTGAAAAAAATCCCTTCACGAATTTCCGAATGCTATGAAAGCTTCTGTTTCCTTGTGTATTCATGTTTTAATATCTCTATCAATTCCCTCATTTTATCTACAATACTGCCCAAGTAGATGTACGACTCCGTATCTTGTAGTGGTATACCATTATGAGAAACCAATTACTATTTACCTGATTTTTTCTCATTTTCTTTGTCCTTTCCTTATGGATTTTCAGACCTATTTGTTGTGATCTCGCAATAAGTATATTTAATTTATCTTGCATCTGATTCCGTGAATGGGGCAGAAGAGAAATATCAGCGAAGTTCAGACCATCAAGCTGTTTTAAAGGGGTCCATTGAATTGTATTCTTGATGTTAGTAGTTACTGTTTTCATAATCCAATCTATAGCCAGTAAAAAATAGGAGAGATGACAAAAAGACATGCTTGTCACACACCTATTTTTATTTCAAATGTATCTGTTAGCTTTCCCTCATCAAGAATTCGACATCTGGTGTCTTTGTATGTTGCCTTTTTTTGGGTTAATAACTTCCAGTGGGATTCCATAGTGTCCCATTAATTTCCAGAGAGATTTCCTATCAGTGCTGTTAAAAGCTTTTTCACCATCAATGTATCCAATGTAAAGTGGTAAATTCAATTCAATTGTCTGCTTTTTCTTCTTTTTTCGTTCGCCTGAAAAAAGCTGTCTATATCAGCAATTTTGTCTCTTGTATAAATTTCACTGTTGTTGTTAATTCATTCAGTGGTCCATAGAGTTTACGTTCCACTGTTGTTCTTTCTGGCCAAAAGGTTTGCCTTAATGTGTCGAATTCGGTGCAGTCCTGGAGTACATGCTTTGCTGTCTAGGGCACCTTTCCACAGGTGCACATGGCTGATACGCCTATCTTGAATTGTGTGTACATGTGGTTACGTAATCGGTTGTGCCCTGTTCTGAGGCGGAGGATAATGACTAATCTGTCCATAATAAAATTGTCGACTTGTGCTGGGGCTGGTGGTTTCCTGACTGATTTAATGATTCTTTTCTTTTGGTGGTATGTGACTGGTACATCTAACTGCACTTTTGTCGCCCATTCTTCTGCCAGTTTCTCATTTCCAGGCACTCCACAATGTGATGGTATCCACTGCATTACAACTTTTCGCTGAAGTCTGAGTTGTGTCAGCTGTGTTTGCAATTCTGGTAGTTTCCTAGACTGGAGTGCTTTAAGTACTGATTTTGCATCTGTCAGCATTACACATACTGTGAGCCAAGATTGGTATTTAGCAGATTCTCTGTTGCTATCTTGATTGCCTGAGCTTCTGCATTATAGTTATGGCAATACTTTCCGGTTGGTAAGCTGGACTTATCCCCAGTACCATCTGGGAATTCTATGTACACTCTCTGCTGTTATAATACGTAATGTAGCTATTTGACCGAAAACCAATTTTTCATTTCTTAGCGTTTCATCAGTAGCATCTTTTAGTCTTTCTAAAATAATCCTTCTCAATATCTTACCAGCAACATTATTACTCTATAGTTCTCACACTCTGGTATATCACATTTTTTAGCAGTCTCACAAGATATCCTTATCTGCAGTCTGCTGTTATTTTTTTGTGTGTCTCGCAGACATTACTAAATAATCTATGAAGCAATTCCGTTGTTTTGTTTATGTTGGCCTTAATAGCTTCTGCTGGGATACCATCTGGACCTCCGACTTACCTTCCTCCAGGAGACTAATGGCTTTTCTAATTTTCTCTTTAGAAGGTATCTTACAGTTGACATCATTATGAGAACAAAATCTGTGCAGGAGGCGATCACATAAACACATTTTTAATTTACATTAAAAAAAAAATTGTGATAGCCTATCATTGCATGGCAACCCTACAGATAACCCATCGCTATCTCACACGGGGTGGCCACCCAAGACCTTGCTCTACCCTCACAGAAATAAAAATATAATTTATCGATATATTAAATTAGCATGGGTGTCCCCTGCTTGTGGGGCTCCTGGGCAACTACATAGCTTGTCCTAGGGTCTAGACCTCAATAAATACAAATGTGGTGAATTTACAATGATTAACTCATGCATTACATCGATTCAAGATAAACTACACTGTAGTTGAAAGATGGCGTACAACAAGGTTTACGTAAATACAAGTTAATTCACAATGCAATCTCTCTAAGGTAGCCAGGAACACTTCAAGACAGCGAAAAATTGTGTTTGAAATTTGAAAGTGCAGTCTTAACACCATCTTGGTATTACTTCCTGCTTCAGATGTGACATTTGTGTAACTTTCGATTGAGAGACATGGAGGGGTGAGCTAGTAGGGCAGAATCAATAGTTCAAGGACACAGCTGTTATAATGTAGAATAATAATAATGATGAGGCGAAGATGAAAAATGAGGGGAAGGAGTAGGAGAAGACGTAGTAAAGCGTTTTCAACTACTTCAGAGAGCGAATGACTAGTGTTACTATGTTTGTGTTAGCAAATTACCAGAACGTACATAATTGCAGAGACAGACTGCTATATATGATACTGTATACACACAATAAGGCAGAGTGGCCGCAGATAAGAAACACCTCCTGTATGAAGCGCTAGACATAGCTAAAGTTCACAGACTGAACCGAAGAAAATCTCGGATGACGCGCAAGGTAAAGACACAATTAGACATGTCTGCAGCCTTGATAACATTCGGCGTCGAAAGGAGTGGGTCAGAATGTCCTAGCCGAAGTCACATTTGTGGATGGCTCTAATCAAAATGGACTCCGAGTGCATGGACTGGCTAGCAGGCTCTGCAGATAAGTTCAACGAATGATTCATGACAATTCTCGCCCAGATGATGTGACAGTCTATACAGATGGCTCTGTGTTGAGAGACAGGTACGCTCCGTAGAGAGTTTCAAGCATCGCTTCAGAGGTCTAAGGTAGTTAGGGTCCTTTGGATATTGTCGCCAGGATACAAGACTGCTATGGTACCACTGGAATTTGAATTCTCCGCTTGCTGCTGAAGATAGAGATTGTGTGCGTATGGGAATGTTTTAAGCGCTGTGATGCTGATTCTTTATTTAACATTTAACACAAAAAGACAGTATTCAGATAGCGTGTTTTTATTAGTTGTGGAGAAAGCCTGTACGCCTAAAAACTATCTTTGACCTCAGTGCAAGAAAACTCAAAAATTGATAGGTTGAACCCTAAGATATTCGTTTGTGCCGTTTGAACGATTTCACTCATTAAATTACACAGATTCAGAATGTCAAAATTAAGACAAACTTATGCTCCTTTCAATAGTTATTTTTATTTTTATAGAAATAGGAAACATAGAGAAACGTAGATCTGTATCACCACAGAAAGGCGACCAGAAAAATTAGCTATAAACAAGCTGAACTTGGATCCCTAGCTTTTTCTTTGATACCTGCTTGCTTTCCCTTTACCCTGAGTTAGGGCTTGTGAAAGTATTTCTCGATTGTTTTTCGCTGGTAAAGTGGTTTTATGAGATTCTTCTTCCTGCTCTGTCTTTGACCTCTGAATGGAGTACAGCCTTTTAACTAACTTGAGTCAGCTATTGATTTCATAAGTTTGCTATCTTTTTCCACTAATGTGATTTTCTTCCTTGTTTAAACATGTTAGTTAGTTAGTCTTTCCTCTTGTGTCGAGTGCGGCACATAGGGCAGAGGTCATGACTCTCCATGCATGGCGGTTCGTTAAAATCTGTTGAAGGTCTTGGATGTTTGAGTGGCCCATGAGCGAGCCTTCCCTAATGATAGTTCTACGTTTAAACATGATAGAGTATTAAATACCAACCATACCCTTCAACATGTCTTAATAAGCAGAAGATAAGCCAGTATCATCAATTTTATAATGTCTGTACTCTAAAGCTTTTGAACAAAACGGTAAATTATCTTCTCTCTTCAAAATAACGTTGTTTCGACATGTACAAAGTTCATGGGCTTTCACCGTTTTGATTCGAGGAAAATCTGTAAAAGAAGATTGCGGGACATTTGCCCAGCATTCTCACCTATGGAGTTAATGGCGATAACAACAGAAATAATATGGCTAAAAACGCAACATTTTCCTCCAGTGTGCCTTCTAATTGATTTAATCTCGTCTGATAACTGACTGACTGACTGACTGACTGACTGACTGACTGACTTTCTACCCCACCAGAACATCACACAGGCGACAAACACCCGATGACACAAAGTGCCACCATGTGGGTGAGGATCACCGTGGAGAGGTCCCAGAAACCGCGTTCAGACAATTGGCCATATTTATGGTCTGCCATTCTCTCTCTCTCTCTCTCTCTCTCTCTCTCTCTCTATATATATATATATCTATCTATCTATCTATCTATCTATCTATCTATCTATCTATCTATCTATCTATCTATCTATCTATCTATCTATCTATCTATCTATCTATCTATCTATCTATCTATCTATCTATCTATCTATCTATCTATCTATCTATCTATCTATCTATCTATCTATCTATCTATCTATCTATCTATCTATCTATCTATCTATCTATCTATCTATCTATCTATCTATCTATCTATCTATCTATCTATCTATCTGTCTCTCTCTCGCTCTCTATACCTCAATATCTGCAGTCTACTAACCCTCAAGATGACTCTAATTAGTGGTGCTTTTACCAGATGATGAATTTTCTTCTTCTCTGCGTTCACCGACGGTAAACTCGGGCGGAAAGTTATATTTTGTTGCCCACACTGAACTTTAGTCATTTTCCAGTACTTGAGTTTTGTGTGCACATTCGTTTTACAGATCTGGCTTACTTGTATGCAAACTTTTCTTTTTTCCTGTCCTCCCAGGCACTTGCGCTCTGACTTTGAAAGAAAGAACCCTAAAAGACTTTAGTGGTCTATGATTGCCTCAGTTAATTTTTTTCCCGGTCTCCCTCTGCTTCTTGGTGTCTGCGTTTTCACACCTACGCTGTTACTGCAGGCATCGTTAGATAAATCCTCACTCCGGACTGAGCTTTTCTGTATTTTATTCTCTTGAAATATTATCAAGTACAGAAAGGCTAACATCACTTCAAAGGTCCCGCGTAGTTAGGAATATTACGGATATTTTCTCCAGGTCATGCCGGCATGTTTGGAAATGAGCGGGCAGATAGATAAGTCAGTTCTGCACCATTTGGTGGGGAATTGATGTACGACATGCTAGATTTTTTTTTTGTAATAGAGAGGGAACAGTGCGGAGACACATATAGATCATTACTGTCTGAGGTGAAAGGCGTTGCCTGGCGTTACCATGGGATCTGGTAGACGCTAAGCACTCAAGGATAAGGCAAGACAGATATACAATCAGATAGGTACTGGTGCTATCAGAATTTTACTCTGCTGAAGATGGGAACGGAGCGCTTTCTGGAGTGTAGCGGATGCCATGATGTCGATTCTGAATTCAACATTCATCTCTTAAAAATATAATGATTGATATCGTTATAATAATTCTTCTAATCTCTTTATTTCTCACAAGATGTCTTTGTGTTTGTTTTCGCAGCTTTTCCCAAACATCTCATTTCACAGAGGGCAAGCGATCTCTCGTGTTCTTTAGGTAATGTCTAAATCTGAAACTGATAGCCTCAGGTAGCAATACTGATTGCTGATTTATGTAACGACATCATAGCACACCGGGCATACCCATAGAGACTTGGTCTCCCTCAGCAATGACTTACCGTGTAGATGCTAACTGTTCCCGCAGCATACTGATTAAATATAAGCATCCTTCTCCTAACCCTCTTCTACGTCCCTCCTTGTCGGATTACCACCTAGTTCCTAAAGTAAATATTAAGATTTATAATTATCCCTAATAATGTTTTTTCAGGGCAATATCCATAGAATCCACAGTGGTGTAGCGGCTAAACGTTTGCCTGTGGATGGGAAGGTCATTTGTTCAGATTCTGACAGAGCCGGTCTTTTTAAAAAATTATTATTTGAATTACCTTGGCTCCCAGGTCAACCCAACCTTAAATGAGTACCAGGTACAGGACTGGAAAGTAAAGGCGGCCGTCGTAAGATTGACCTGATCATAAATTGAATAATAATTGTCAAATAAAAAAATAGGTCTAGGCCTTTATGTACAAAAGCCTGAAGGTGCGGACAAGGATCCCTTACTTGAGTTAATGTCCATCCAATGGAATGATGGTCATTACGGACCAGCAGCATGCAGTGTACATTTAGAACACTCCATGGTTAACTGGGAGCATGGGTAATTTTTTTTTCTTTAATTTTTCTGATTGACGGCCACAGGGTCAGCATGCTAAATTGCTGCATGATAATAAAGTGCAGCCATTAACAATGACCAAAAGGAATACACACAAGCTATCCATCTTCCATCACACATGTCTACGTAGAATTGTCACAATTTTCTGGCCAGATACAATCTCAAACATTAAACTTCTTCAAGTCACAAACCAAGAAACTCTAGACATTATGATAACTAAGAGAAGATGGAAATGGCTTGGCCCCGTTATGAGAATGAATCCTGATATGCTTGGCAAAACACCTCTCACATGGATACCACAGAGAAAGAGAGAGAGAGAGAGAGAGAGAGAGAGAGAGAGAGAGAGAGAGAGAGAGAAAATGGGCTCCTAAAACAACATGGAGACGAACGATGGAGAATGACCTAAATGCGGCATCTCTGACATGGACAACTGCGCTGAAGATTGCACAGGACAGGAAAGCATGGAAAGTCCTCTCTGAAGCCTCGTGTGCCACTGGGCATAACAAGAGCTGATGATTTATGATGTAAAACTGTTTAATCAGATCTCTGTTTTTGTGCTTGATGGTCTACGACTCTGCTGTACTGTAATATGTCTGTAGTGCGTGCCGGTATCCTTCATGTGTGTGCAGCGGAAATGTGATTTTAAAGACGAGTAATGAGAATTACACTTGGAAGATGAAAAGAGCAATGAAGACCTCTTAAAAGAAATTTACTCACGAGGAGAACTGATTGCCCTCATCACAAAAAGACAGTCTACATGCTTGTATCGTGTCATGAGACAAC
The DNA here is from genome assembly GCA_905116865.2 of Candidula unifasciata. Taxonomy (NCBI): domain Eukaryota; kingdom Metazoa; phylum Mollusca; class Gastropoda; order Stylommatophora; family Geomitridae; genus Candidula; species Candidula unifasciata. Next base: position 373,448 of record CAJHNH020001414.1, on the reverse strand, counting down.
TATAATTTATCGTGACTGGGGTAGAGTTGGGTAGAAAAGAGAGGTGGAATTCAAACAAGCGATAAGATAATGGATACAGCTTTGCATCATCACATGAAATCAAAAATTTACCCCTCCCTCTCCTCTCTAAAAAAAAAAAAAAAAGTTTTTTACAACTTTCTTTGCTCAAGATGAGGACAGTTAACAGACAAATTCTAATTTTGTAATAAATCTATTTTATTGGTCATGCTGTAAATAGAGAGCGACTAGACGATAGCATCGGATCCGAAAGTCCTGTGTTCGAATCCGAACGGAGCTTGATTTTTGTTTTAAATTCAAAACATGTCCTTGACTTGCTCCCAGGGCAACCCATCCTTAAATGGATACCAGACGACGTCCTGGAAAGTGAAGTACGATAGGCATACCAACAAAGACACTTTTTTTTAGGGTGCCTAGTTGGTTGTGTTCTTTTTAAGCTGATTGGTCCCATTGATTGTGTTAGTCATCTGCTTGTGTTATTACTAGCATTACAGAAGGTAATCTTCTGTACTGTACTGTTCGTCGTAATTGGCGCGTCATTTCTCTCCTGGCCGTCCGGCTCCTTTCGCTTACTCTGAAGCGTCATCCTGTAAGGTATCCAGGAAAATCATTTGTCATTAAAAAAGCCTATTTGCAATATGGTTTAGATATCTATTGCTAAACGGCTAAACAGCTTAACTAGAACTCTGAAGGTAATTGATTCACGAGTACAATGTTTACGAACATCTTCGCTGGAGCTACGGAGTCTGTGAAACATTCTCCATAAGCGGTTAGTTAGTCGTCTGAGAGACTAAGCCCCATAGGATATAATCCGATGCAATGAAGACAACAATCTCCACATAATATGTTAACATTTCATCAGGGTAACCTAATCTCTATCACTGCCGGTCCCAGGCCTGGATGATAAGGGAGGAGGGCTGAGTGTGGAGCCAGCTCTCTTATCCAGTAAAAGTCTTTTTACTACAGAAACTTGCTGGAAAGCAAGCCATTCCGGTAAACAAACAAGTCAGGCGATGCCTGGTTTACAAAGTGCATGCATGACGGTTACGGATACAAACCGCTCTGCTTAAGTCAGTGATGAGACATGCGCACTATTTGACTCTAAAACATCCACAAGAAGTTAACTTACTCAACGTTAAATAGTTATGCAATCTCTTTTGTCAACTGAGACAAGAAAGAAAATTCTGTAAAGCTCTAAAAATAATATTTTGTTACACTTTACCTTGCCTCACCTCATTACCACGCCTCGCTTGACTTCACATTACCTTGCGTTACCTCACTAACACGCCTCGCTTGACTTCACTTTACGCTGCCCCGCCTCCCTACCAGGCCATGCTTGACTTGACTTGACTTTGCCTCACCCCACTACCACGCCCCGCTTCACTTCACTTTTCGTTGCCCTGCCTGACTTCCACGCCTCGCTAGACCACTTTACCTTGCCTCACCCCACTACCACGCCCAGCTTCACTTCACTTTTCGTTGCCCTGCCTCACTTCCACGCCTCGCCAGACCACTTTACCTTGCCTCACCCCACTACCACGCCCCGCTTCACTTCACTTTTCGTTGCCCTGCCTCACTTCCACGCCTCGCCAGACCACTTTACCTTGCCTCACCCCACTACCACGCCCCGCTTCACTTCACTTTTCGTTGCCCTGCCTCACTTCCACGCCTCGTCAGACCACTTTACCTTGCCTCACCCCACTACCACGCCCCGCTTCACTTCACTTTTCGTTGCCCTGCCTCACTTCCACGCCTCGCTAGACCACTTTACCTTGCCTCACCTCACTATCACGACTTGCTTGACTTCACTTCATTCCACTTTTATCTGCTCTGCTGAGCTTTACTTTAGTGTCCTTTACTTTAGCTGGCTTTACTTAACTGTAGTCGGCCTCTTTGGCCTATGGGTTGCAGACATGCTTCATAATGCCGGGTGCCAGCATCGATCCAAGTGGCCGACAATTTGTCTTGCGTTGGTCTCGACAGTGGTACCGCAAGCTGACAGTTCAAGGGCAATGGCAAACTACTGAACGTTAAATCTGCCACACACAAAAAAAAAAAACAGCCAAAAATGATGTGGCTAGTTCTGCAATGTCCTGTAAAGGATACGCACCTAACTTTTGATTAAGAAAATAAATTAAACGATAGTTTCCCTTCCACTTACCTGGCAACAGAGTGAAGAAGCCGGCGGATTTTCATCATCCCAGCATGTGGTATGCGAAGATGATGGATGCTACCAGAAACACGAACAACACCACCCAAGCGTCCTTGTGGCTCTGGTCGAACAGACCTGCAGCAAAAAGAGTTGTTGTCTACATTTTTGCAGTTTCTAGTACAGAAATATTCAAATGAGGACAGATCTTCAGCTTTGCATTTACTAACGCCATACACTGAGAACACTCTGAGACGTAATAAGAACACACACAAAACAAGCATATAAATAGGAAACAAAAAATATGTGAAAAAAGATCACGTCCAATAGAAAACCTAAAAAGAACATTATTAAGAGAAGCAAAAAATGCTGGCATGAACACGTAAAATAATCGAGAGAGGTGCGGGCAATAGAGTGGAGCGGAGGAATCGAATCTAAGCTCTTTGTGACGTCTAACGGCACACAGACGATGTCGATTCTTGACCAGTGTGGAAGGCACTAGCCTGTACCGGTGGTAGCTTCGTAACAACGGGATGCCGGGCTCGATCCCAACAGCTGCAAGAGAGTTAGTAGCAGATCGTCTTGGTTTTAATGACCGGTCAATAAGCAATGGCAAACTACTGAACATAACATTTGCCTTGAAAACCGCAAAAATGAAACAAGTACTGGGTTTAGTTTTACAGTTTTCTGCGCTATCTGCTTCTTTGCATTTACCGGCTAGAAACTCCAGAGGGAAAGTCTGGTTTTTCATCCCTTCTAGACATTAGTATGGTCCCAAAAATTGAATTTTGCGTTACAGATCTGTTTTACTAAAATATGGCGTAGACTCGAGAACTTGGTTGACGACTGATTGCTGGGGAAAACAGCACAAGGAAGCCAATAACAAAATAACCAACGGTATTGTCTACTTGTAGGCAGATTGCTGGCCTCTCACCTTGTTAGGCAGCTGCACTCAGACAGTGAAGGAAACATCCCTAATTTGTCACCTATTACGACCTACTTGTGTGTGTGTGTGTGTGGGGGGGGGTGGCAATAGGTTAATTAATGGGGTCAAATAATGGGGCCCTTGTGCCCATAAGGGGAACGCTTTTAACTAAAGCAGGCACAAAATAATTTATTGCACAGTTTGGCGACATACAGTCGGGCTGTGTGAAGAGCTCGGTGCGGGGCTAAATGTGCAGGAGCAGACCAATACGAAGATGGGCAGGGGTTATGTGACACCATCGAAAGAAAGTTGAGGTGGGAGATCTAGCAAATAGCCCTGTTGTTGTTGTTGTGTTGTTGTTGTTGTTGTTTTTCAGGCGGTCTGTGAGGGGAGCGACCTTCTACTAAAAACATATTACTTGACACTGATGAAATAATGAACGGCAACAATACATAAGCCACACACCATCAGGCTTTCGTGTAAGAGTTGCAGGCGAGCATGAACTGTCGGCAGTTGGATGGTCCTCAGATTGTTGCTGGTGCCTCCCAATAGGACGATGTTATCTATGAATGTGTGTGCCTTCTTTGGAGGCATCAGAGACGGGCAATGAGCGGCACAAATTACAATCCGGTAGCTACGGAGATATTAGGAAATGCTGCCATTAGAATGACCTAATGAACACAAAATGCAGTTAGAGCGTTCAGATTACATTGTCCGCTTGCACAAATGCACATACCCACAAACACAAAACACACAGTAAGACAGACACAGACATGCAGACATGCAGACACAGGTATAGACAGACATACAGACACGGACAGACAAGCATTGACAAAAACACGCAGACAGAGATAGAGACAGGCAGACAAAGACAGACATACAAACACCGAGACACATAGGCAAAAATAGACAGAGACAGACATAGACTGACTGATATACAGAGACAGACAAAGACAGCAAGCACAGACAGACAGACAGGCAGACAGACAGAGGTCAGACAGAGACAGCCAACATAGACAGACACAGAGAAACAGAGACAAACATAGATAGACAGAGACAAACAAACGCAGAAATGCAGACAGGGACAGATAGGACGGATAGAAAGACAGTAAACAGCGACAGAGAAACACAAACAGACAGACAAAGGCAAGCACAGAGAGTCACAATGGTAGAGACCGACAGAGACAGACAGACAGGGACAAGCAGAGACTGTTAGACTGAGTCAAACAGAAGCAGACAGACATAGGCAAACTGAAGCAGACAGACAGAAACAGGCATTCTTTAACAGACAAAGACAGACATAAAGAGAGACAGACAGAGAGAGAGACCGTCATACACAGAGACAGAAAGTCAGAAATTGAAAGACAGACAAAGACAGTCTGTGACAGAAAGACTTAGACAGACAGACAGACAGATATAAAATATCACAGCTTGACTTAAAATAAAAATCAGTTTTGGTGTCCTTTGTGAGGCATTACAGTCGTTAATTGATAACTGATAAGAGAACCTGGACGGAGACGGTGGGTATTTTTCGGACACGTAAAGTAGGCACTCGAGAACTTAGTTGACGACTGGCAAGAATGCTTGGGAAAGAGCACAGGGAAGACAAAAATGAAACAGATGCCCGGATAGCTTAACCGAATGATGGGACGTGGCCAAAACATTGATTTGATCCGTGATTCTGGTCATCGCGTGACAGCCTACTCTTACCGGCACGGCACATGATGATGATGATGATTATAAAATAAATCTCTGTCACACTTACGTTAGATAAGGTAACTTTAGGAGTTTTAACTGTGAAGTCGGAGTGCTTAAAGCTTCATTAGTTTAGCTAAATAATTGTGTCATACAAACTAAACATCTGAGTCTTGGATACACGGCGGTTGAAAGATTAGATACTGCACGCTGACGTGTCTGGATACTCGAAGATTCTGTCTGGACGTAAAAAAGAACTTGCTGGGAAAAAGACTGATGATTTCTGGGCACTGAAGGATTATTTGCCTAGATACGGGCAATATTCTAGAGGACGAGAGAGTTTACACAGCTCTCGCCATTTTTCCTGTGGGCTATTAATGACGCCGATATGCGGGTGGGGGATATCGTGCAGTGGCTGCTCACTTGACGAACTTGCAAATTCCCGATGCAGTGCATAATGTTACATATACACTAAACAAGTCGAACAGCGCATAGACGGCTACTAAGACTATAGTGTGGAGAAAACAAGTGCATTCATACTTCAAGAACTGAATATTGAAGAATGTTGGCTATTAAAAGACAATAAAAAACAGAACATTGAAATAGTGTGGTCACTTGAAACGTCACGACAGTTTAGTAAGAACAATAATGGAGGGGTATATGCCTGGGAAGAGTGGATGAGGATGCCAAAGGGAAGATTGGTGCAGGATGTTGCGAATGTTCTCCAGATGGGTGTATCAGACGCAGGACATCTTGCTTGTGATCCAGACGTTTTCCGGAGGGTTGCTTAGGGAGCAAAGTTTGCAAATAACATGCTACTAACTGAGTGTTAGTTAGTTAGTTAGTTAGTTAGTTATTTGGGTTATCATCATTGCACTCCGGATATGTCCATAGTTGCTCAGATCCTCCCCTCAGTAGGAACCTCAAGGTCCGATGGCTAATAGTACCAGTTCTATGTTGATTAACAAGTCTTCTGGCCTGTCTGGTGTGCGTCTCGTTTTTTGCTTTGCCGATCCTAATTCCCAAGTCTGCAATTCTGGCGAGTGATGTGGATTCATTGCCAACAAAGTCATCTATCCTTTCCATTTCTCTGAGGGCATTATAATATCAGCATGATCCTTAGGCTGACCATCGGTAGTGATAGCGGATCCAGCCAATCTGTCTGCTCTTTCATTTCCATCGACGCCCTGACTGAAGAATAATATCTATATGATCTGAACTATCTGATCTAATCTAATTTAAATATCTAATCTATCTAATCTATCTTTACACCTCTTTCGCTGTTCTTAGCAAAAGCAAATTGTCGACGTTTGGTGTAGGAGAGCCTAGCATATGATACTACATCTAGCTTAAGAGTGGAGGTGGAGGCGGTCCCGGCAGCTTTCCGCTGACTAGAGAACACTATACATACAAACGTCGTAATTGTAACTGACTCAGAAAACATGCTGAGGACAGTGAAGACATGCATGCTTTGTACAGAATCGTATTTTTTGCTTTAGAGGTGTTGGGGGATTAGCATTGTCTGGCTCTTTTCCTGCCAGTGTGTTGGCAAATAAACAAGCGGGCAGGCAAAACTTGGATTTTGATGCATGATGCAGCTCTAGTGTAGGAAGAACGCATACAAAAAAGTGTTGCAGGGGATTAGACGAGTGGATCTGGCCGATACTTGACACCTATAGAAAAGACAAAACGGACGTATAATCAGACTAATACTGGTAGGTATTCGATTTCTGCGCTGGCTGATGAAGATGGGGACAGAGAGCTTTTGGGAATGCCCCGCGTGATGTGATGTCGGTTCATGAATCAACCCAACTCATCTATCTATCTATCTATCTATCTATCTATCTATCTATCTATCTATCTATCTATCTATCTATCTATCTATCTATCTATCTATCTATCTATCTATCTATCTATCTAATCTATCTATCTATCTATCTATCTATCTATCTATCTATCTATCTATCTATCTATCTATCTATCTATCTATCTATCTATCTATCTATCTATCTATCTATCTATCTATCTATCTATCTATCTATCATCTATCTATCTATCTGTCTATCTGTCTATCTGTCTGTCTGTCTGTCTATCTGTCTATCTATCTATCTATCTATCTATCTATCTATCTGTCTGTCTGTCTGTCTGTCTGTCTGTCTGTCTGTCTGTCTGTCTATCTGTCTATCTATCTATCTATCTATCTATCTATCTATCTATCTATCTATCTATCTATCTATCTATCTATCTATCTATCTATCTATCTATCTATCTATCTATCTATCTATCTATCTATCTATCTATCTATCTATCTATCTATCTATCTATCTATCTATCTATCTATCTATCTATCTATCTATCTATCTATCTATCTATCTATCTATCTATCCGCCCGTCCGTTTATTTATTGATCAAGTAGAGTACCCCGACTGCTCTGTTCGTCGGCCTGTTGGGATCTGGCTGGGGATCTTCAGCTAGAGTGGAGGGAAATATTGTGGCTGAAAAAAAATATAAAAAAAATTGTTTGAGTCGAAAACTTTCAGCACGAGGATGCAGATGAGGCAATCACTGCAACTCTGATGTAGATGGCAGAAAATATAACAACCAGAAGAATTCGAGTTACTTATTTTCAGTCGCTGTTGAAGAAGGTTCAGCTTGGAGAAATTTGGCATGAGTGAAAACCAAGCATCAATCAGCACGTCTTATGACATCGTTACAGGACTCTTGTGGATATAATGTCTGGCATGTACATGTGTGCGAGTATATGAAAGAGCGGAACACTCAATAAACACTCGTACAGAACAAAGGAGATATTCTGAAGACCATTTAAAAACGAATGTTAACAAAAGACACGAGGTTAGATGGAAAAAACATGTGTTAGAATGTGTGAGCGATAAATTAAGAGTGGATCCGACAAGAAAAAACGTATTAGAGGAAAAGAACGTCAAGTTCATAATCAGTGTGCTGCTACAGAAACAATCACTTACACCTGACAACATTTATTGCTGGAGACGGAGCACTTATGGATATGCCCAGTGTGCTAAGATGACTGTTTTAAATCAGTAATCCAAAGCAGAAAAAAAAAAGACGGAGATTATGTCTTGAATTATCTGTTGCAGTGGCTGTTTGTTCTTTTTTGCTGATGATGGTTTTGTTTTGTAATAGAGCCGCCTTTCGGCCCCTTCTTGGATTCTAGATAACTGATTCCATATCCGAAAAGCTACCCAAGGTACACCCAGTTTATTAATATCGTCTGTAAACACACCGAAACTCCACTACTGCACTTACTGTAAAATCCTACTTTCTAAGAAAATCAAATGTATTGATGAGATACCTTGCTTTTAACAGCCGGCCCTAAAGCTTAGGCACGCATGTACCTTGCGTGTAACAGTTAGTTCTAAAGCTTAAGCAAGCATGTACCTTGCGTGTAACAGTTAGTTCTAAAGCTTAAGCACGCATGTACCTTGCGTGTAACAGTTAGTTGTAAAGCTTAAGCACGCATGTTTTATAATAGTGGCATATTTACTGCCTAATAATAGGGCTTTGTGGAGTGTGACTCAAAACAGTATCGGCCCACACTAACAAGCATGTTGTATGAAAGCTAAGTGTATGGTATTTATAACAATTTCATGTAAAATATGTAGTCGAAAAGCAACAGCAGCAACAATAAACATATTTTGAAGGCAATAGACTGCTCGAGTTGATTAAGGAGCTGTGCTCTATCAAAAGATAACGGGTAGAACAGTAGGGAAAATAAGAGCTATGTAGAACGTCCTACAACCACCGGAATGGCTAACCCGGTCAACAAATGCCCGCAGAAGTCGGATGTGTTGGCCGATAGGTGCAAATATCGCAGTCATGCTGTAAACGGACACAACGTAATGTACTAGGGGAAGAAGCCCTAAGTACTAAGAATAAAAATATAGTAAATAGTTCGTTTAGGTGGGGGCTAGAAACAATAATATTCTAGTCCAGGCATGAGATCTTCTGTGTAGAGTCTAATAAGTCAGGTAATAATAAACTAAACTAGAAAACTACTAAGCACACTAACTACTAGAAGTCCTAAGCTGAAGGAAACAACTGAAACTATGAATACAACGTTGAACATGATTTTATTGAACTTCACATCAGCATGGCCAAAAGTAACGACATAAACGACCACGTGCTGGAACAAAACCTCAAACATACAGCAATCTACTATCTAACTATTTCTTGTCTAGAATACAAGTGACAATTATTATTGAATCTAACCAAAGGAACATACCATACCGAGCCGATCCAATCTAGCGACGCCCAGCCATTCGATCTGACACACCTGTACATTTTGTACGTTGCGACCAAGTGCAGTCGACAACGACAACAGGGCGTTTTGACCGTGACAAGCCGAAGCGGCCACCAGATAGGAGAAGGGCCAAATAAATCAGTCGGCCGTTTAAATACCCCGTGGGCTGATTTTTTTCCATCTTCCGGTCAAATTTGTTAGTTAGTTCCGGTGGCCTTTTAACCATTTTAAAACCAGAATAAATCTCAAGATCTTTAATCTGCTGTACTGTAGTCTCCGTCGCTTCCACCCTATTACACGTCGGATTATTATTTTTGTTGACGTCTCGGCAACTACACATAACATAATAGATAAAATCAATTGTCTAAAAATCATCCCCCAACTCCTGTTCTACATCCAACAGAGTTACTGGCCATAGCCACCTGCAATAAAATCATCCCCTTACATTATGTAATCACTAGTCACTTGCAGTATCATTAATAACATTCACCCAAAAATAGCTGACATCGATATATGATCAAAGCATGACTCGTCCCAAGGAAACTGGATAAGGAACGTATAAGTCCCAAATAAGAAATTACAAAGATGGCAGTAGTCATGAAACATCCAGTAAACATTTGCGTTCGAGTTTCAGCTACCATCTGCAAAATCACTACAAATCCCCCCTCTACATCAATAATGGCGATATCATCGGAAGACGTTAGCATGTGCGCTTGGGTCCGAGACACCATCAGAGTAGAACAAACCCCCAATTAATCCGCTCCTCGCTAGAACAATGCGTTAAACACATACCAAATCACTACTAAAACACAACAAGCAAAACCTTAAAAAAAATACATGTTACTGCAATAAAAACATAGTAATCAGTTAACATCCGGATTCTTGATCAGTTGGATTTCCTCTCCGACGTCCAGTAATTCTTCGTAGATAAGTTGTCATAATATTTGATACCTCAGCCGCAGGGCTTACAATGGACATTTTCGTTTACTACCTCGGCCAAAGGCCTACAATGAACATTGTCTCGGCCGCGTGGCCTTGGAGAGACGTAACACTCTTATCTCGGCCGCGTGGCCCTCGAGAGACATATCGGACATTACCTCGGCTTTGGCATAGCCTACAAATTGACATTTTCGTTCACTACCTCGGCCAAAGGCCTACAATGGACATTGTCTCGGCCGCGTGGCCTTGGAGAGACGTAACACACTCTTGTCTCGGCCGCGTGGCCATCAGAGACACATCGGACATTACCTCGGCCTCATGGAAGGCCTACAATTACCTCGGCTTTGAAAAAGCCTACAATGGACTGATCGGACACGTTACCACTTTTGCCAATGTCTCGGCCGCTCGGCCATCAAGAGACAATCTTCCAGTCACTGCCAACACCGCTTGGCTTCCAAGTGACATTCAACAATTACCTCGGCCGAAGCCTACAATGGGAATGGAACGCAGCAATTACCTCGGCCGAAGCCTACAATGTTTCAACTGGTACCAGCAATGTTAAAAACGTCATTGCTTAAGTGGCTCGGTCGGTGTACTTTAAACAAGGCTCCCTACTATATAAACAGACCTAAAGTTAAACCTTGATGTGGAGACATAAATCAAGATAAACTGACCCCAAGTTCAGGTCGAGATGTAAACAAGTCACTCCGTGGACAATAGACAAAACCACTCCTAGTCGACAATAGACACTGACCACTCCTAGTTAACTTAACAATAGATGCCGACTACTGCTAGTGAAAACAGAACTCAGAACTAACATCTGATCACACAATAAAACTACACAGGCCGCACCTACACAAGTCCTAAACCAAATTAAAATCAAGACGCGATAATCTGAGCCGACTAGACCTGGCAAATTAAACTACACAACGCTATTCATCCATGCACAAGATGATATAAAACCTAACTATGAACAACCCAAGTCTTCGATAACCAAACCACACACATGGGCGAACATATTTAAAGTCTGAAATAAAAGAGCACGTGGGCGCCATAAAAACCGAATTTAAAATTGCAAAATCACTACTATTACCTGCACAACTAGAACTCCGTGAATTAAATCCTGTCACATCTAACTGAACAAATATCAAAAGACTGCAATATAGAAGCCCCACAAGTTGGGCGCCATTTAAAAATCAATCTAAACTACGAAATACTATTATTATCTGCACTAACTAGGCTAGACACAAAATATCTAATGGCCACCAAAATCCTTGCCAGACGACGCCATTAAACCTCTTCAAATTAAACTCTTATAATGAAGAGTCCACCGTGACTCCAAAACTATGGCGTGCCTTTCGCACACTTATTATATTCACAAAAGTATTAATCAAACATTTCCAATAATTACCTCAACTCAACTTATATCTAATTGGATTATTAATTAGTCATGGAACAGCCAACCCCAAATTACTGTACTTCCCACCAAGGAATACAAAATAATAACCTAAAAATATTAATAGTAAAACTAAATCAGAAACTAAAAACTCACGCAGTCTGAACCTAATTTGCGCTTTAACCGTGTACGGTTTGGGCGACAAATCGGAAGGGCTTCTAGCGTCTGTTACCGCTATCGCTGGAAAAGGAAACTGTTAACAGAATCAGGCCTTTTATCACCTTCCACGACTCACGTGACCTGCTGGACAATACTGAAGAGTTCCACTGACCCACCTGGCCAGTGCCAGCAGCTATAGGTTGTTAAACTAAAATAAACAGGCCAGAAATCTACCTTCTGTCACCAGCCTGTTACAGTAAACACATCTTCAGATGAACGCAGAAGAAGAAGAAGAACGTTCTACAACCATTCTTGGCAGCGAAAACCAATCCACAACTAGTCTCGCGGGTAGCAGTTAGCACTTAAAGAAGTTGGAGTGAAGCAAGTTGTCACCAAACAACATCTGCATTCGTAGTGTTTAATGTGATAAAGCTTTTAATTTCAATTTGTAGAGGATAATTATTATTATTATTATTATTATTATTTGGTCTGTTTTTTTTGTTGAAATATTATTTTCAATGTCTATAAAAGTATACGTTTTTCACTGTCCCTCTTTGTATATGTGTAGCATTATTTCTTTTACAATTCTACACTGGAGCGCATTCTGTGAATTTGCTGACATAAACGCCACAATAGCATTAGCCCTTTATTCTCTAATGTAATAGGCGATACTTCATTTTTTTCCCTCTTTATCTAAACCCGCCCTCTCCTCCTCCTCATACTCCTTTTTCTTCTTCGCTTTCGTTTATGATGTTTCCCTGTTCTTAGCTGCTTAGCAACACGCCGTGACATCAACTATTGTATTGTGTATAATCGAATCTTGATTTCCTTTTCCAGTTTACACATCCGCCTTTATCACCCACCCCACAACTTTTCTTTCCCACCCCTACCCCTTTTCCCCTCTTTTATCTCTTGATTAAAAGGTTCACAAGGTCACATTTCAACCAGGAAGTAATACTAAATTTTGTTCAGACTGCACATTTAAACTTCAAACAATCTTTACTCGCCCACAGAAAGTGCCCTATACCGTTTTAAGGATATTATATTGTACAGGAGCTTGTGTTTATGAGTAGTAAATCTTTTTGTGCGCCATCTTTCAAGCTGTTTGAAGATCTACATGTGTATGTATCTTGAATCTATATAACTATATAAATAAAAGGTTAATATAGTATGACGTTAATCTTCGTAAGCTCATGAACATTTGTATGAGGTGGGCCTGAACATATAGAAACACTCAACACTGGCCGCTGGCTCCATGAGCATGGCAGCTTCGTGCTTATTTATTATATCGATAATTTACATTTGTATTTATTTGAGCCTTAGCGTCTGTGGCTTAGGCGTTGCGAACTTGCTTCGGAATGCAAGGGTGACAGGTTCGATCCCAGCTGCGGACGGTTCATCTTGCATTGGCTTCGACAGTAGTACTGAGAGCTAACAGTTCAGTAAACATTATCAAACTACTAAACGTAAAATGTGCATAGACAAACTACAACAGCCAAACAATGCTGAGGGTTGGTTCTGCAACGTTCTTTAAAAATTAGGTAACTAACTAGCTTTTCAAAATTTGTATGAGCTGCTATGGAGACGTAGATCCTGTGCATTGATGTGCCATATGCTTCTTAATAGTGTTATGACGGTACTGGTTATTGCTAGTTATTGTTCGTTAAATTATGTGTAGGTGCTAGTTATTGTTCGTTAAATTATGTGTAGGTACTAGTTATTGTTCGTTAAAATATGTGTAGGTGCTAGATTATTGTTCGTTAAATTATGTGTAGGTGCTAGTTATTGTTCGTTAAATTATGTGTAGGTGCTAGTTATTGTTCGTTAAATTATGTGTAGGTGCTAGTTATTGTTCGTTAAATTATAAGTAGGTGCTAGTTATTGTTCGTTAAATTATGTTTAGGTACTAGTTATTGTTCGTAAAATTATGTGTAGCTCCTAGTTATATATATTTTTCGTTAAATTATGTGTAGGTGCTAGTTATTGTTCGTTAAATTATGTTTAGGTACTAGTTATTGTTCGTTAAATTATGTGTAGGTACTAGTTATTGTTCGTTAAATTATGTGTAGCTCCTAGTTATATATACGTGGAGAATTGTTTACTGATTACTGATTCGACAATCATAGCACACCGGGCATACACATAGATGCTGCGTCTCCCGCAGCAAATGTCTTAAGGTGTGGGTGCTAACTGTTCCCTTAGCATACCGATTATACACGCGTCGCTCTGTCCCTCTCATGCGTCCCTGCTTGCCGGATCACACATTCTTGCACATGTTATTTAATCTAATCTCGTGTTTCCTGTCAGTAGTCGTTCATATATCTTCTTCTTTTGTCAAAATCTGCTTGTGCCGCTAGGCGTCGCAGTCTATCAGATGATCGGCAACCGAGCCAGGGCGCGCTCAGTCGCTTCATATGTCCGTGATGTTATGAAGTCTCAAGTTGTCCGTGACTCCTTCAATCCATCTTCTTCTTGGTCTTCCCCTGCCTCTTGGTGTTTCGATTTTCATGTTGTATGCTCTTGATGCTGGCATCGTTGGTTCCATTCTCATTAGGTGACCAAACCATTTCATTCTTTGCTTCTCAATAAATTTAACGATGGGTATGGTTCCAATAGTTCTTGTAATCACATCGTTTCTCACTCGATCTCTTCTGGTTTTATTCGCAGCCATTCTCAAACATCTCATTTCATATATATATATGCTACTCAGAATATCTCGAGTGTTCCCTTAGCTTTCGCTTTTGTAGCTAGAAAATCAGGCCTTTCATTCTCTCGCACTCCTGCATTCCCGGGACAGTATATCCACGTGACTCGATGCAATGTTGGTGTTCAGTATTCATTCAATGTTGGAATGGAGAATGAAGGATGAATGAAGGACCTAAGGACGTCTTTGATGAATTGGTAGAAGATGTCGAGGCCCATTTCCGCTACGTTATAAAGATGTGTGAAAGCGGGACATGAATGATGCAGGTACTGAGGTGGACTCATGAGAACAATATGCCAAAGACCGTGTTGTGCAGAGGAGGCACATCTTGAAGGAAATTATTATGAAGGAAGAAATGATTTTCAGAAAGGATGAGAACTGAGCGTCTGTGAAGAAACAGACTAATAACAAATGTTGAAAATAACGGTCTTCAAATCCTAAGCTATAATTCTGGAAGACTTTTATTAACGCGGGCCGGTCTTGGTGGTCACACTCGCCATCGCCACGGATTGTGAGTCCCACGAATCCTCACAGCGCAATATAACAATATCGTATAGAAAGATAGAAAAATGCCACACACACACACACACACACACACACACACACACATACACACACACATACATACATACACACACACACACACACACACGTACACACACACACGTACACACACACACACACACACACACACACAAGACGTGTAATTACACTTAAACAAATCGTGTGCTCAATAGCCTATATTTTACAGCCTTACAAATGGGGTCACGAAAGGTTTTCTTTTGTGGTCGCAGAAGAGTGATGGTGCCGAAGGCTGGTAATCTATGAAATTTGAAGAAAGAAAGAAAAATAATTTGTAACGTTATCACATACTGCACATATATTTTCTTGCATAATGCGCACGTTGCTTGGTTTGTGATTGGTCGATCCTTAGTGATGCAAGCGCACTGAGTGCCTAGCTTTGTTTCTTTCGGATTCTTATGTTTTTAGTTGCATTAGTTAATCGACTGCTGTATTGTTTTACTAGGCAAATTTACGTTCAATAGTGTAAGACTGCTTACTATTTTATGTTATCATAATCGACTTTATTCCACACTGAACATTCCTGTGTTCTACAAAATAGCAGCCACTCCACGATACCTCAACTGATTGTTCTAATAATAAAAGAAGTTATAATAATGTCTTCTATCTTGCTTTCGGGGTGTCACCAGACCTACTCCCAGGTCACGTAAACTGGTTAGGGCCTGGTTAGTATTTGCCCCCCCCCCCCCCAACCTAGACCATAGATCCTTGATATCTGCTCTTTGCGTGCATTTGGCGAATCCAGTATTTGGCACTGTTCTCTCCCATTCCGATTCCTTTTGAGAAAACAAATTTAAAGTTCGACCACTTTCAGACTGCTGCTAGCTAGTCGAAACTGCTACCAGTGTCCGTCTATATTTGTGGTCTGGTTTATTTGCGTCACTTTCGTGACTGAATTTTCTTTTCAGTATTTGCGCCGTCTCTGGGCTTGATGCTTCCTTCCTTTGAGTCAAGCCGCTCGTTCTCTACCCTGTTATTAGCTGTGTATTTATTGTCTTTTCTTTCAGGTGTTTCCTCCTTGGTTTCAGCTCCCTCTGATTTGGCCAGGGGTATTAAGTAGGATAGCGAGCTTCTTTACATAAAATTCTTTGGAACACCATTTATAGTTTAAAAATTTTGAGTATTTTACTTTGCCCAAAAGTACTGAAAAGAGTTTTTTGTTTCTTGTTTTGTTTTAGATAGATTAGAAATGTGAAAGTATTTCGCGTTTGACCAAAGTGGTCTAATAGTTGTCTTCCTGCAATAAGACATGTTAGACATGTCGTGCATTTGTGTGTGAAATGTTAGGTGGAGCCTCACAGTGATTCTTTTCGTCATTTGTTATAGTGTGATCCGGTTGTGTCAGTTTGGGTTGGCAGCTAGGCTCCGGTGTACGTAAATACCATATACATGGAACACCCATCTCACGCTTGGAGATCCAAATGTTCGGCAATGAGGATTGATGTGGCATGTTGGGTACCGAACTCAAGAGCTCTCTGGGGGTGGGGTTAGAGATTGTACTCGTAGTGCATCCGGAAGAGGTAGGGAAGGATGAGGGGAAAGAGGGCGGGAAGCCATTCAGTCAGTCCTCGTCGCTGCCGTATTGTTGGATTCTAGCGTGGCCTTTAGCCTGGATTATACGTATCACCACTGTTCTCTGAATTGTAAACATTCGTATAGAAACAAACATAATAGGGCCCGCTAGAGATTGGCTGACAACTTTTTGCAAGCCTAGATTGTCGGGATTGTAAAACTATGTGCAAAACCCTCAAGTCACAGACCCCCCCCCCCCCCCACCACCTCCCTTCCACATCCCCTAACCTCCCCCCACAACTGGAGCTATACAACACTTTAGAAAATGCACAGAATACTGACTGTTAGTAAAAATTATAGAAATACCTAAAACATTAAACAACAGTTAAATTAATACAACGGGGGAAAGGGGGGGGGGAGCATAGGAAAATGATAAATATTTCACGCGATGCAATTGAAAAGTAGATGAAATAAGAAAAATGTCTGCGCAGCCACCGATATAAACAGTTATAAAATAAATAAGATATCGATAAATTCGACATATGCATGGGAATAGCAAGAATCACTAAACAGGCATATTAATATATTTTTACAAAGTGGATAGAGAAAATGGGACGTCCAAGAGAAACCTTTAAAAGAACGTTGATGATAGAAACCAAAGGTGCTGGGCTGCATCCCATTCACGAGGTGAAGAAGATTGCAGGCGATATAACAGAATGGAGAAACAGAATGGAGAAACAGAATGCGAGCCTCATCTCTGATAACACTAAGTAGGGTCCAGAAGTCTATTTTAACCATATACAGGATAAGACTTTCTAAATATTTGCTCATAAATCCTATTATTTCACGTATAAAATCATGTATTTGTTTTCATCATTTAACACATTATTATGATTATATTATTGTGCTAAATGGGAAATAAACATTATAATTTACAGGATATAAATATTCAAAAAACATTTCTGCACATGGTCAAAATGCGTTTCTTAGGGCCTTTCAGAATTATGGGGCTAGGTGGAGTTTAGCGAGCCCTTTAAGGGGACTGAGCGACCAGTTACCGTGCCTATGGGGAAAAAAAGTCCTTATTTTATTTCCTACCCACAATTGTATTATTTTATGTGCCCATGTGTGTGTGTGTGTGTGTGCGCGTGTGTGTGTGTGTGTGTGTGGTGGGTGTGTGCACCCACTTGTTTACCACTTAAACATTTACCGGGAAACGCTCGTGCCGTCAGTGTGTTGCGGAATTTCCTGGTGACATGAACAAGTTCTTGCACAGCCATATTTGTATGAATCAGCAGAGACTAATGTCAGAACTGTGACCTTGAACTCTGAGAAACGAATGGCACAGAACGGTGTTCTTCAGCTTGTCGTGCAGCGGACCACTGAAATGTCCCGTTGATCCCTAAGGTACAGAGTTTTCAGTTTGTTGTTTTCCCGAATGCTGTTTTTGTAAAACATACTTTCTAAGCCATGTCAACAATAATAACTAAACAGAAAAATTAACTGTTATTCCAGAGCTACGTCTTTCAGAAACAACATCTAGCACATATGGCATATTTTCTGACCTCTGCATTTCTGAAAATTGTTTTGTGACATCGGAGAAAGCGCTGTCCACATTTGTTTTCGTTTCTGTGTTCGATTGTCTATTAGGTGGGCATCGAAACAATTTCCTTTGTGTTGATGCGCCGCCAGTGTAATAACAGGTTTGGGAATTGAGCAACGGATCAACATCATGGCACACTGGTAGTAACCCATAAGTGTTCCGTTCTTCTTCTGAGTCCAAAGAAGCTCAGAACACCCCACAGGCCGTGTAACACCGGCGAGGATCCTGAAATACTTTGGGTATAATTTTAAAACTCTAATAACGTTTTTTTCCGGGCAGCGCCTTTAAGCTACTCTTTTCGATTTACAATTGCCAAAGGATTTATTTACGCGCGCAACAATACACAAAGGCGTCTGATCTCACTACCCAGAGACCATGGGAAATTACTATAAGTCAAAGTCCACCTGAAAATTCCCAGCCCTTCCCGGGGCTTGAACCCAGAATTTCTAGCGCTCGGGGGGTGGGGGAATACTATGCCCCGAGACCACGCAGCCCCTGCGATGTAATAAAATAAACATAAAATAATCCTGGACTCGTTAGGGTGTAGCGATGGCAGTACTAGAACACAAAAGCCGCCATCATTCTCTGTCTTCATCTTTTTGAGCAAAGGTGTAATAATTTATTTCTGTCCATTTCTCGATGTTGTCATTCCAGTTTCTTCTCTTGACATTACAGTAGGTCATGGATAGATATGACCACCAACGCACGTGGCATGGACTAAAAGAAGTAGAAACGTGGAGGTAAAGGGGGAAAGGGGGGGGGGTGGACAACATTGATGGAGGGAATATTTTCCGGAAAACGAGGCAAAGGCCAACCATAACGAAAGTGGGTACACTAAAATAAAGCTGCATTTGCCAAGAAAGCACACAGGGCTGGAGATAGGCTAGAGAAAGAGAGACTTTTGGGCGTTATTTGGGAGAGCGATGATCTGTTGGTGCCTGGGCACTGTTTACTCGCTCCCAAAGACCTTACGACATCTGGCGTGTCACACTTCAATATACCATCAAGTAGTGCAGAACGAGCATTTCCCAACACACCATCATTCCCTGCAGAAAATATCCAAAGGACGCCAATTACCTAGTACCTCTAAAGCGATGCTGGCCACTCTGCGAGGAGCATA
>CAJHNH020001414.1:186867-349367 GCA_905116865.2 Candidula unifasciata | reverse complement strand
TACAGTGTAACGGCATGAGTTTTGAAACGCCCTATAAGTTAACTTTGTGCATTGTTTCTGTGTTTTAAGGCAAAATCAAGTCTTTTAATGTGGCCAAGCTAACAAATGGAAGCATTGGTTTCATTCAACAGACAGACGAAGTGGCTCTAGTTTGTGATACCGATGCCGAAGTGTCCACAATTGAAATAATACGAATTGACGATAAGACCACAGTCAGCATGTCCCGAAAATGGGAAAGGTCCCTCACATACCACATCAAAAGTGTTTCATGCTCTGATATGGGAAGCTATGAATGTGTTGAAGATAGGACAGAACGAATGACTGCAGATCTGGTCATTCTAAACTGTAAGATCTAGTCTCATTACATGGTAATGTGATGTTAAAATATTATATATGTCTGTCTGTGCATCTGTCTGTATGTATGTCTGTATTTCCGTCGATCCAACTGTCTGTTCATTCATCCATCCTTCCTCACTAAAGTGACAAAACAAGTCTATCACATTTATTAAATATGCTGGGAAAGCCAAATCTCTCATTATCTTCCTAGTTTCTTGAGCTGAATTAAGAATTTAAAATATTATCATCTAGAAAATAGGTGAGAATGATGCAATGTTTTGTTAAACTCTTTCAGGAACGGGCAACCAAATGTGCATTTTTCATTCGTTCTCAACCTGTGGATCTTCATCATGTAGCAGGTCCTTCGCAGAACGTCGCTCTCACCACAGTCTGCCTGAAAGAAACTCGGTCTCTCGCCAGTTCTCCCGCCTCATGCACTTTCACACTCAAGGAGTCACTTATATCCTGTGCCCATCTTCGTGTCGGTCGGCCTATGCCCCTCCTTCCTGGTACCATGCCTTCTGCTATAATTTTTTTTCAATCCGTCGTGGCGCTTGATATGACCAAACTATTTCAATTTTTGAGAAAGGATGCTGTTTATTAGCCAATCTTCCCTGATGTTCAGATCTTTTGAGATGTCAATATTTCTCATCTTCTTTGTCCAAGATATTCTGAGAATCTTACTCTAGTATTGCAGCTCAAAAGCAACTATTCTCTTTCTTAAGGATTGAGAGATAGTCCACGACTCACAGGGCAGATAAATGCTCTCAAAATTCTAATTTTGATCGCCTTGCTGGTGCTTAACCATAGACTTTTAAGGCTGTTCAATCTTTGCATTGCTATTGCCACCCTCCTTTTAATTTCTGTCGAACAGTCTCCATTATTGTTTACTTTATGAAGTCTTCTTCTTCTTCTTCTTCTTCTTCTTCTTCTTCTTCTTCTTCTTCTTCTTCTTCTTCTTCTTCTTCTTCTTCTTCTTCTTCTTCTTCTTCTTCTTCTTCTTCTTCTTCTTCTTCTTCTTCTTCTTCTTCTTCTTCTTCTTCTTCTTCTTCTTCTTCTTCTTCTTCTTCTTCTTCTTCTTCTTCTTCTTCTTCTTCTTCTTCTTCTCCTTCTTCTTCTTCTTCTTCTTCTTCTGCCTTTCTTTCCCCCAATGGAGCATAGGCCCTCAACCAACTCACGCCAAGTCGTTCTCTCCTTCGCCATTGCATGGAGCTCTCCCCATGTCCTCCCCATCTTTCTAACTTCATTCTTCAGCTCTCTTCTCCGTGTGTTTTTTGGCCTTCCTTCATTCCTATGCCCCTGTGGGTTCCAATGCAAAGACATTCTAGTTATGCTGTTATCTTGTTTTCTCAGTGTGTGTCCTATCCAACGCCAGCGTCTTTTCCTCACCTCTTGGTCCACTAGAGCATGTTTAGTTCTCTCCCAAAGCTCTACATTAGTTATTCTATCATACCATTTAATTCCCTCTATTCTGAGCAGGCACCAGTTAATGAATGTCTGTAATTTATTAGTAAGTGTATTAGTTGTTCTCCATGTTTCCGCCCCATACAATAGTACTGATTTGACATTAGAATTAAAAATGTTTAGTTTAGTATTTCTTTTAATTTCTTTTGACCTCCACAAATTCCCTAGTGCTATGAAAGCCCCTCTTGCCTTTTGTATTCTTATTTTAATATCTCTATCAGTTCCGCCATCTTTATCTACATTACTGCCTAAATAGGTGTACGACTCGACGTCTTGGAGTGGGGTGCCATTAAGAGAAACCATCATTACTATTTGCCTGATTTATTCTCATTATCTTTGTCTTTCCCTAACGGATTTTCAGACCAAGCTGCTGTGATCTCGCATTAAGTATATTTAATTTATCTTGCATCTGATTCCGTAAATGGGATAGAAGAGCAATATCATCAGCGAAGTCCAGATCATCAAGCTGTTTTGTAGGGGTCCACTGAATTCCATTCTTGGTGTTAGCAGTTACTGTTTTCATAATCCAGTCTATAGCCAGTAAAAATAAGAGAGGCGACAAAAGACATCCCTGTCGCACACCTGTTTCTATTTCAAATGTATCTGTTAGCTTTCCCTCATGAAGAACTCGACATTTCATGTCTTTAAATGTTGCCTTTACTAAGTTGATAATTTTCTGTGGGATTCCATAGTGTCCCATCAATTTTCAGAGAGATTCCTTATCAATGCTGTCAAATGCTTTTTCATAGTCTATAAATCCAATGTAAAGTGGTGAGTTCAGTTCAATGCTTTGCTCTATTATAATACGTAATGTGGCTATCTGGTCAGTACAGGATCTGTTTGTCCGAAAACCTGCCTGTTCATCTCTTACCTTTTTATCAATATCATCTTTTAATCTTTCCAAAATAATTCTACTTAATATTTTTCCACGAACTGACAGCAACATAATTACTCTTTAGTTTTCACACTCCTGTATATCACCTTTTTTTGGGCAGTTTCACAAGATATCCTTCTCTCCAGTCTGCTGGTATTTCTTCGGTCTTCCAGACTTTACTGAATAATTTATGTAGCAATTCTGTTGATGTGTTTATGTTGGCCTTGATGGCTTCAGCTGGGATACGATTTGGGCCTGCCGCCTTTTCTTCCTTGAGAAGATTTATAGCTTTTCTAATTTCCTCTTTGGATTGTATCTCACAGTTGACATCCAGTTCCATTTCTAAAGGCTGGATATCTGGGGGAACCTCTGGGCCTAGTCTATTTAGAAGCGTTTAAAAATATTCAACCCATCTGTCCATTTGATCTTTAGTGTAAGTAAGTACTTTTCCTTGACCATTTTTGATTGTGCTAGATCATATAGATATTTCACTTTATCTGCCCTTAAATGCCTCCTAACTTCCTTATTGGCTTCTATGTATTTCTCCTGAGCTCTAGCTTTAGCAGCTCTAGTTTTGCTATTGTTTAAGTCTGCCTTTTTACTTTTCCTATCTTCAATCAGTTTAATGGTTTCCGGTGTTATCTACGCTTTATGTTTCCTTTCTTTCTTGCCAAGAACTTCTACGCAAGATTCATTTCAGATTCCTTTAATCTGATCCCAGCAGACTTCTGTGCTGACATCTTCAGCTAACTGCTGCAACACCTGGTACTTATTAGAGACCGTAACTGAGAACTGTTCCTTAATTTCTTTATCTCTGAGAAAGCCTACATTATTTTGGTTTCTATGATTATAAGATGTTATATGTCTTTTTAGTTTCAACTTGATTTTACTTACCACCAGGAAATGGTCAGTAAATACATCAGCACCTCTGAAAGCCCTAACATCGTAAAGGGATGATCTAAACTTTTTGTTAATACATAGGTGATCAATTTGATTAGTTGTCTTATCGACTGGTGATTTCCATGTTGCCTTGTGCATTCTTTTATGGAGGAAAAATACTTCCACCAATAACATACTGGTTTCCTGCACAAAAATTTGTGAACAATTCTCCATTTTCATTCATTACTCCTAGACCATGTCTTGCCATGATTTCTTCATAACCTGTGTTATATGATCCTATGTTAGCATTCAGATAATCCATCTACATTTTTAAATTGCCCTTTTTTCATTATTTATAATATTTTTAAGCTGCATGTAAAATGCTTCCTTAACAGATGCATCTTTATCATTTGTTGGTGCATAACACTGTATTACCGACATGTTCACCTTCTGCTTTACTGTTCTAAAAGATGCTCTTATTATTCTAGGACTCACAGCTTCCCATTCTATTAGTGCCCTGTCTGCTTCTTTCAATAGCATCAGGGCTACTCCTTCACTGTGGGGCGAATTTTCCTCTGTGTGTCCTGAGAACAAAATAGTTTCCCCTGAATTTAGAATACTTTTCCCCGCCACAGTCCATCTAGTTTCACATAACCCTAAAATACTAATTCTATAATGTTTAATTTCCTTTCCTATTTCCATTGTTCTCCCTATATCATAGAGAGTTCTAACATTCCAGGTGCCAATTCTGGAGGTTTTCCTAGCTGAGAGGAAGTACGTCAACGATCCGGACTCCTTACGGCTTTCTCCACACTTCTTTTATTTAAAGAGCCTCCCCTCATCTTGGTTGGCTGGATTTTACTTGCTTCTCTTTTTGACTAGTTTATGGAGTAGCAACGAAAATAATTTTATGGTTGGGGTTCACTACAAAATGAGGATCTGTATTAAAAGGCACTGCATTGGGGAGGCTGAGAAGCACTGCTTTAAAAGATATGTTTGTTTTCCAGTTCGTTTTGTTCTTAAGGGTTAATCATAGAATGCAGTCACATCTATAAATGCCTTACTGAAAGAAATATATTTTTTAATATATAAGGCATTTGTAAAGTCTCATTACTTTTTGCATGTAGAAAAAAAAAAACTAAGAGAAAAAAAAACAACCCAATAAGAACAAAAAACAAAAAACTAAGCAAAAAAAAAAAAAGCAAGCAAAAAAAAAAAAAAAAAACTAAGTGCATCATCATCATCATCATAAATCACTTCTGCCGTTAAGCGGCGTGGGGAGGAATAATTTGCGATCCATTGCACGTTGGCTTACAATGGCTATTGTGATGTCGTGACAGTGTAAAATGTCTTTAATGTTGTCGATCCATTTTTCCACAGCCGCACTCTTGCTCTTGTAGCTGATCCTCTGAGATGAGATGTAGTGCTTGTGATGGTATTTGATCTTGCGGCATTCTAACGAGATGGCCAAACCACTTGATCTGCTGTTTCTCGATGAATCTAGTACAAGGTGTTGTTCCCACAGTTTGCCTGATAGTTTCATTATTCACTCGATCTCGGATGGTTAGGTTGGCTGCTTTTCTCAGGCACCTCATCTCGCAGGGGGTGATTTTGCGTATCTGGGCTTTAGATAGTGTCCATGTTTGGCACTGGTAGCTTAATGTTGGAATGAATATGCTATTAATAATCTGTCTCTTTGCACCTATAGTTATGCTTGGATGTCTTAATAATGGTGACAATTGGTATATAAGTCTACTTGCTTTCTGACATCTGGTTTCTATTTCTCTGTCAATTCTACCATCTTCCGTGATCATACTTCCTAGATATGTAAACTCTTTAACTTGATTCAGGACAGAACCATTCAGCTGTATGTATAGTGGGGCAGAATGTCTACTAACTTGCATTGTTTCGGTTTTGTTTATATTGATCTTTATGATGTATTTACTGCATGTTGAGTTTAACCTGCTAATGTGGTCTTGCAGTCACTCGTCTTCAGGGTAGAACAAGCACTGGTCGTCAGCAAATAGTAGTTCGTTTAATGTGGGTGAATCGATTACTTCTCCTGATTTGTGTACTTCTTCATGATTATAAAGGTTTATGTTTTTTTTTTCATAACTTCCTTCTTCAGATATTCTGTCTATATAGATGTTTAATAAAAGTCTGGAGAGCACACATCCTTGTTTCACACCTGTTTTGACTGTGAACATATCTGATATGCCTTCTTGTGTTTTTACTGCACTTTGGCTTGTGTGGTACATGGCTATGATGTTTTCTAGTAACTGTCCTTGTACCCCGTAGTTCTCAAGAACAGACCACAGTTTGTTTCTTTCCACTCTATTAAAAGCCTTTTCCTGATCTATAAACACAATAGTTTGTTTGGTATTATACTCAATGGCTTTCTCACACACTTGCCTCAGAGTGAATAATGCATCTGTGCATTCTCTGCCTTTTCTGAAACCGAATTGTGATGCACTCAGCAGTTATTCAGCTTTGGGTCTAACTCTCTGTTCTAGTAATTTGGCGTACATTTTTCCTACGTAACTCAGTAGTGATGTACCTATGTATGCTTCACATTCTCTCCATTTAACTTTCTTTTTCCATAACGGTACTATAAATGCCTGTTGCCACTCAGCTGGGGCCTTTCTTTCTTCCCAAGCTATTTTAAAAATTCTAGTAAGCCATTTAACACCCACTTCGCCGCATGCTTGGATCCCTTCTGAATTAATTCCATCCAGACCTGGTGCCTTGTTTCTAGGGCTTTTCTGTTCTTACTTCCACTGCAATGAAATTTAGTTTCTCTTGTTTGCAGCTTTGAGGTAAAAAGTTAAAATTATCTACGTGCATGTGGGGTTGAGAAGTTCTTAAAAACACATTGCCCATCTTGCCAACCTCTGTTGTGGACTAAATAGAGGTCTGCCTCTCTTGTTGTTGATAATAGTTGTTGGGTTGCAACTTATGTCTCTTTCTCTCATAATTTTTACATGTTTATAGAATTCTATAGGAGAGTTCTTGCTGAGGGTAGCCATCTGTTGACCATAATTTCTCTAAGACTCGTCTTTAGATGTTTTAATTTTGCGTTTTGCTTCTCTTCTTTCTAATCTGTAATGTACATAATCTTGCTGTGATTTTGATTTTGTCCATTTTTTTATATGCCTCCTTCTTTCTGGATACGTAAGCTTTAACTTCGTTGTTCCACTAAATAGTTCTTAAACGTTTTACATCACCTACCCTTCTGACTACGCATTTGGTTTGAAGTGTGTTGACAACGCCTGCAGTTGGTATTTCCAACGCCTGTTATAATGAATATTTTGCTGGTACTTTCCAGGGTCCCCAAAACCGCGTTAAATCATAGCAGTAACTATTGTTATTAATTTAACGACTTTTTCAAGGACACTTCTAAACACGTCACTCACTTGGGTGTTTCACATGCGTTCTTCATACAAAGTTTAGCAGTTAAACTATGGTTTGCTCTGCTGGTTTTGCCGCCAAATTGCTTGGGAAATAGAAGAACTAAAAAAAAAAAAACACTGCCTCCCTAACAAGCATGTCGTAAGAGTCAACAAATTAAGGGCTACCTTTGAAATCGAAGTTTATCTGCCTGAGAGGCAATAAACCCCACGTTTTGCATACACATGAACTATATCTGGAAAACATATGTACATGCAACATATTTTAAAACATAACTAAATTCCAGAGGTGAACGAACAGCCAAAACTTTCTGCTGGAATTACTAGCCATTGAACGCTAGGAGGAAGAAGAAGAAGAAGAATTTGGTAATATCTGTCAAGCACTAATCATATTATGTCAAAATCTCACACAATACTCGTTGCAGGTCCACTTCAACCTTGCGATGGTGCAAGTGTCCGGAGAACGATATTTGTCAATACCGGTGAAAACGTCAAATTCTCTGTCTGTGTCCTAGCAGTTCAGAAAATTGCTGACTATGCACTGTTCAATGGCGAACAGATTAGAAAGAAAAATCATACAACTGACTGGACATGGGATTATGAGAGGGTTGTTTCCCCGGTTCTATCCATTAGCAGATATCATATTCATGTCAAGCGTGATCAAGTGGATACAGAGACGTATGGACTTTTGAATTTAACGATATCAAGCGATCAGGGTCTAACGTATCAAGTCAACTTTACTATCATACTTGAACCTTCAGGTGAGACAACTTTCTTCTGTATCATATCAACTTGGCTAACATAATTAGGCCTCCAGGTGAGTCATATGTTTTGTATCATTCATCAGTCATCGTCAGTTCTCGTTATGCCTAGTGGCACATAGGGCTTCCCTGTTTTCCTGTCCTGTGCAATCTTCAGTGCAGTTTTCCATGTCAAAGATGCCGCACTCAGGTCGCTCTCCAACGTTCGTCTCCATGTTGTTTTTTGGGGGCCCCTGTTTTCTCTTTCCCTCTGGTGTCCATGTGAGCGCTGTTTTGGCAGGTATATCAGAAGTTATTCTCATAACGCGGCCAAGCCATTTCCATCTTCTCTTGGCAATCATACTGTCTAAAGTTTCTTGGTTTATGGCTTGAAGTAGTTTAGTGTTCAAGATTGTATCTGGCCAGAAAATTTTGATAATTCTACGTAGACATGTGTGGTGGAAGGTGGACAGCTTGTGTGCATCCTTTTTGGTCATTCTCTAGCATTCCGCTCCATAAAGAAGAACTGGCAAAATGATGCTCTTGTAGAGTCGGAGTTTCGTTCCTATGCAGTAATTGTTGGATTTCAAGATTTGTCTCATCCTTCCAAAAGCAGCTCTAGCTTTGTTCAGGCGTGACTGTGTGTCTTCCTCTGTCCCTCACAGTAGGGATACCACACTGCCAAGATATGTGAAATGTTCTAAATTTTCAAGTGATTGGTTACTTATGGTCACTGGTATCATTCACGATTCTACTTAAGCCTCTAGGTGACACATATATTTTGTATCACGTCAACGTCTCTATCACACTAAAGGTCAAAATAAAACCGCTATTATGTATCCTGTCAATTTCTCTAGCATACCTGAGACTTCTAATTTTATCATGTCCACTTTACTGTCATAATAAGATTCAAAGTGAAAACTCTTTTTTGGTATCTCTCTCATACTTGAACCTGCAGATAAGACCTACATTTGTATCATGTCAACTTCACTAGCATACTTAAATCCCCAGGTGAGACTTTTTTTTTGCATAATGTAAACTTCACTCTCATAAACGCTGCAGGTCAAACTTCTAATTTCTTTCATGTGTACTGTCATCATCGTCATCCTCATCATCATCATCAGGTGCCTTGCCACTGGCGTGGGCGATCATGCCTCTCCATAATCTTCGATCTCCTGCAGCATGTATCAGTTCGTGTGACGACACACCTCTATGCCATGCAACAAGACTGTCAAGCATCTTCTCTCGTTGTCTTCCTCTATCTCTCCTTCCACATATCTTTCCAGTGGTCACAACATGTTCTATTTTCCCTCTTCTCATAACATGGCCAAAAATTGATGACTGTCTCCTGCTGATGTCTGTGATAAGTTGTTTTCGGGCTCCCGCCTCTTTCAAAACCTCTTGGCTGCTCTTTTTGGCTGTCCAAGGTATTCTAAGCATTCTTCTGTAAAACCACATCTCCGCGGCCTCCAGAAATTGTTTGGCCTGCCTACTGATTGTCCAGAATTCACAGCCATATGTTAAAACTGGATGTGTGTAGCAAGCAAGAATTCTTTTTTTAACTCTCAATGACAAAGATATATTGCACAAGATGTTTTTCATTTTATAAAATGCAGTTGTTCTCAGTTATACATCTTCCATCTGATGTTATCCATGTGCACAGATACTTAAATTTCTGTACTTGACCTAAAATAACACCATCAACTTTTATTACACACTTCTTTTCTTTGATACCACCATTACTTGGTGCTACGGTCATACATAACACTTGAAGTGAGAACTATATTTAGTATCATGTGAACTTCTCTCTCACACTTAAACCTCTAAATAAAAACATATATTTGTATCATGTCAACCTCACTATCATACTTAAACATCCAGGTGAGACTTCTAATTTGTATCATACCGACTTCACTAACATATTTATTGAACATCCATGTGAGATTTCTAATTTCTCTCATGTCAACTTCACTCTCATATTTACAATGTTTAAGTGAGAACTATATTTGGTACCATGTGAACTTCAATCTCATACCTGAACCTCTAGATTAGACTTCTATTTGTATCATGTCAACTGCACTGTCATACTTAAAACTCCAGATAGACTTCTAATTTGTATCATGTCAACTGCACTGTCATACTTAAAGCTCCAGGTAGACTTCTAATTTATATCATGTCAACTGCACTATCATACTTAAAGCTCCAGATAGACTTCTAATTTGTATCATGTCAACTTCACTGTCATACTTAAAGCTCCAGATAGACTTTTAATTTGTATCATGTCAACTTCACTGTCATACTTGAAGCTCCAGATAGACTTTTAATTTGTATCATGTCAACTGCACTGTCATACTTAAAGCTCCAGATAGACTTTTAATTTGTATCATGTCAACTTCACTGTCATACTTAAAGCGCCAGATAGACTTCTAATTTGTTTCATGTCAACTGCACTGCTATGCTTAATGCTCCAGATAGACTTCTAATTTGTATCATGTCAACTGCACTCTCAAACTTGAACCTCTAGATTAGACTTTTATGTGTATCATGTCAACTGCACTGCCTTACTTAAAGCTCCAGGTAGACTTCTATTTGTATCATGTCAACTTCACTGCCATACTTAAAGCTCCAGATAGACTTCTAATTTGTGTGATGTCAGCTGCACTGCCATACTTAAAGCTCCAGATAGACTTCTAATTTGTATCATCTCAACTGCACTGCCATACTTAAAGCTCCAGATAGACTTCTAATTTGTATCATCTCAACTGCACTGCCATACTTAAAGCTCCAGATAGACTTCTAATTTGTGTGATCTCAACTGCACTGTCATACTTGAAGCTCCAGATAGACTTCTAATTTGTATCATCTCAACTGCACTGCCATACTTAAAGCTCCAGATAGACTTCTAATTTGTATCATCTCAACTGCACAGCCATACTTAAAGCTCCAGATAGACTTCTAATTTGTATCATGTCAACTGCACTGCGATACTTAAACCCCAAGGTGAGACTTTTTCTTTTGCATCACGTCAACTTCACTATTATACTTACAACTCCAGGTAAGACTTCTAATTTATGTCACGTCACTTTTATATTTAAAGCTCCAGGCTAGACTTCTACTTTGTGTTATTCCTCTTCAGTATTTAACATAAAACTCCAAGTCAGAACTCTATTTCGTTTCATGTGAACTTTATTCTCATATTTTAACCTCCAGATAAGACTTATATTTGTATCATGTCGGCTACACTGTCATACTTTAATACTTTCATACTTAAAGCTACAGGTTATACTTTTTTTTTGCATCATGTAAACTTCATCATTATACTTATACCTCCAAGTGCGACTTCTGTTTTGTCTTATGTCAACTCAACTGTCATACTTCAACCTCCTGTTGAGACTTTTGTGTTCTAAATTTTTTAAAAATCTATTTATGTGTTACAAACATCAGTGGTTTTACTGATTCCTAGTAAGTTCAGTAGAGGGATGGCAAAGAATTCACAGTTACGTCTTACTGTCATTCAACAGCCGAACAAAAGATTGTCAAGTCTG
Source organism: Candidula unifasciata (assembly GCA_905116865.2). Taxonomy (NCBI): domain Eukaryota; kingdom Metazoa; phylum Mollusca; class Gastropoda; order Stylommatophora; family Geomitridae; genus Candidula; species Candidula unifasciata. Next base: position 338,122 of record CAJHNH020001414.1, on the reverse strand, counting down.
TAACACATTTTTAGTACACTTATACATACTCAAAAATAAACATACAAACAAAAGAAGATATGGGAGGAGGAAGAGATAGACAAAGAAGAAGGAGAGCAAGAAGGAGGCATATAAGAAAAGGAAACCTCTTTCAAGTGAGCAACACTAACAGTAATATTATATGTTACTCTGATTAGTGTGTGCTATATGGCAAAAACATCATAACATATTTGAAATAATATAATGCGTGTGTACACCTGCTTTAAATTTATACTGAAATGCTCAAAGAAGGATGGGAGACGCTACCTAAAAATACTGGTTGGGAGATGGCTAGGGGTGTCTAAAATATTGGTGTGGGGGGAGGCTGCCGAAAAATATATGTTTGTGAGGGGCGAGTGGGGTGGGGGGTGAGCTCAGCCCTCCCTAAAAAAAATGCATGGGTGGGGGAGGTTCAAGATACCTGAACATCCAGGTCCCAGCTACTATACCCTATCTACTGGATGTTGTAACATAAATCTTCTTTATGCCAGGTCCTCCAGACTGCTCCACAAATATCACAGTTACAGATTTTGGACACGATTACGTCACCATCTCCTGGGTTCCCGGACTGGATCGCGGCTCCAGACAACATTTTACTGTTTACCAGTCCACAGACAACCTCGCCTGGCTCAGTCCTGGAGTCGACACAGAAAATTCAACAGTTAGCGTGAAAGGGTTGAGTTCAAATACCTCTTATTATTTCAGAGTTGTTTCTCTAAATCAATACCAGAAATCACACGATGCTAGTACTTGTCAGGAAACAGTGTTTGTAACGACAAGTAGGTACATTTTCTTGGTCTTTGGATGAAGACTTCATCTCCTTCCCGCCCTATCTTTGCTTCTGCTGCTAATGCTACTACTGCTGCTGCTCCTGTTACTTCTACTGCTGCTGCATCTACTACTACTGATGCATATACTGCTGCTGCTAACAATACTCATGCTGCTGCGTCTACTACAACTGCTGCTTCTGCTGCTGCTACTCATGCTACTGCTGCTGCTACTTCTACTGCTGCGAATGCTACTATTTATACTACTACTATTACAACTACTGCTGCTACTGCTACTATTTATACTACTACTATTACAACTACTGCTGCTACTGCTACTATTTATACTACTACTATTACAGCTACTGCTGCTACTGCTACTATTTATACTACTACTATTACAACTACTGCTGCTAATGCTACTATTTATACTACTACTATTACAACTACTGCTGCTACTGCTACTATTTATACTACTACTATTACAACTACTGCTGCTAATGCTACTATTTATACTACTACTATTACAACTACTGCTGCTACTCCTGCTACTGCTGCTGCTACTTCTACTGCTGCTTATGCTACTATTTATACTACTACTATTACAACTACTGCTGCTACTGCTACTATTTATACTACTACTATTACAACTACTGCTGCTACTGCTGCAAGCAGAGTACGAACCTATCTTTGTTGTCATTACGTTTGAATGCTTGAGTTGTGACAAAGTAAAATCAAACAGTGGATTGCGAGAACATATGTGGTGACTGATTGCAAAATAATAGAGCGGCAACCAAAGCTTGAAACATTTTTATTATTGAAAAAGATCAAATATGGACTGCGACGTAAACAACAGCGGTAACTATTGGGATGAGCTGGTATAAATTATATCTACTTTTTCATACAATGAATATACATATTTCTCAGTCTTGTTCTGGTCTTTTTATTTGTAGATTCTGGATTTCTTTTTTTTTTTTTAGAAAACAACAAAGGAAATGGCTTGCTCGTAAAACGCGGATGCCAACAAACAGTATACCACAGCAAGCAATGAGATGCACACCTGGCGAGAAGAGATGAAGAGGCCGGCCATGCAAACACTCGACAATTGAAATAACATTTAAGAATCTTATTATCAGGCAAGTTTCCGGTAAATTATACTTCATCCCGACGCCGCAAGGTATAAGAGGATCAAAACGAGAAGATGATAAGATTAGTTCTGTGTATTCTGTCCAATCGGATACGATTAAAATCCCATTCCCACACAGACAAAAAAAAAAAAAAAACAATTTGTGACAAAACTGGCTTTACAGTCACCCATATATATCGGCGAGGTGTGTGACAGCAGTTCACACTTTCCATTCATCTTCTACTCTAGCACTCAGACCCCTCTGAGATTTATTGCTGCAGATATCACCCGCCTCTATTCATCTCTCTGGCTGACCTTCTCTTTGCAGTTGGTGACACCAGGTGTTTGTAGGTCTGCCTAGATTTTATCTTCCCATCGTCTTCTTGGTCTGTTTCGGGGTCTACGACCATTCATCTCCTTTGTGTACACAGCTACTAACGTATAATAATTAGCCTTCATGCCAGTGATCGATGGTGATTTGAACAGATAATGAATCTCTTTATTGATTCTCATTCTCAATTCCTCGATGTTTGCATCGTTGCTGCACTTTTCATTGCCAAAGACAAATTTTTTTACTATTTATTATTACTACCACCAAGAAGACGATGGAGAGATTATGTCCAGACAGACCTACAAACACTTGGTGTCACCAACTGGAAAAAGAATGCCAATCAGAGAGATGAATGGAGTCGGGTGATATCTGCAGCAATGAACATCAGGTGCTCGGAATGCTGAAGAAGAAGAAGAAAAAAGAAGAACAAAAATATTACCACTTACTATTTAATGTCTCAAACATCGCGAAAAGAACTTTCGCTGCAAGCCAGGACACGCAGGAGTTTTAACGTTTGAAAGGTACGAAAGTTCTACCTGTTCATGCACATTCTTAACATCGAAGCGACAATGAGGAAAATATCACGTGGTACCATTTTCAGTGTGGCCGTTACCTGCTAACGCTTAAACATGTGAAAAATCCCATTCTCTTTGGTCGATGGAATTTACTACTCATCATTTGTGATGCACGAAAACAAAATATATCATTTGCAGATCTGGACATTCATTAGTTGATTAGTTATTTTTGTTTTCCCCTATAATTTAGAGTTTCACTGTGCATTCAAAGTACGTTTGTGTAAATTTAGTTTAGACTTTATTTTCTCAGAGAGTTTTGTCAAACACGATGAGGTGTTCTACGCTGATATTCTAATCCTGACGCTTTCAGTCTGCTCTTTTCTGGTCATCGTGTTGCTGTTGGCGCTTCTTTGTTGGAGAAGAAGAGGTAAACCCATTTGCTATTTATTTAATTGTTATTTTATGCTAGACAGTGGTCCTTGTCTGCAGAGAGAGAACGAACGAACGAAATTTGTTTTCAAACTGTTGCAAATTGGGCACACAGGCTCGTCTTGCATTCGGCCCTCCCAAACACCCACCTTTCACACACACACACACACAGAGCGAGAGAGCGAGAGAGAGAGAGAATAGACAGATAATAGAGAGTGAGAGGGATAGAGAGAAATTCGTTGGTGGCTAGTTTAGGTTTCAACATTTATATAGATGGCTCGCCCTCATACAACTTCACATATGTGCTAGCGGATATTAAAAAAAATATAAATTCACTGCCCCATCTGAAAACTAGTGAAAAACGTGTCAGCCCGTCAGCATATTTGAGCTTGCATCTGAAAGTTCAAAAACATCAGGCAGTTGTCAGATGTGCCAACACTAACGTTCCCACGGCAGAATCGCAGCTTACTGTCAATCATTGCAGGGTAAGTAGTCCTCGTCGAATCCCCAGCGGTTGCAGGATTTATTTGTTTCTTTTACTATATCTCTGACAAAGTATGCTCTGTCTCCCCATTGTCAGCTAACATGACATGCTCTGTCTGGAAAAGCCGAGATCACAATATCTAAAACACAAATATGGCCAGTTGTCCTGTAAGGCTCTAAAACCGGGAGTACAAATAAAAGAGTGGAGGCCTTACTGCATATTCTTTCTAACAACAAGGTCTGGCGATGAAACATTAGACCCATCACAGATCCAGTTAGCGGGAAACGGAGTGGGAGATAATCAATCAGGTGCAGTCTCCGCTGTCAATGTTGGCTGCAGTGGTTCACCAACACTCTCTGTCTCGTGTCGTGGTACTACACTATCTGAGGCTGCGGTCCGTCCATCCCTATATGTTTTCCTCCAACTTGAATATATGTCTACCTCTTGCTCTCTCACCTTCAACATCCCCCCCCCCCCCCCCCCAATATACCTTTTTTTTAAAGATTGTTGGGTCTTTTAATGAAGAGTGAAAAGCCGCAATGAAAATCCTAAACTGTTTAAATCACCCCTGATAACAGTCATCTTCAGGAAAAATAGATTGCTACGATACATTCAGAGAATTGCAGATCATAGAGACAGTAACTCTGTGCAAAAAAGAGTTAAAGGGAGAAAATGCAAAGCAAGCCAAGAGGAAGTTGGGAAATATCACAAACACAATAACACACAAGCATGCGCGCACGCGCGCACACACACACAGAGGCTATCCTTCAGAGTCATTAACTAGTCATGGAAAGTCAGTCACACAGATGAATTGAGTCCGGGAAGATCTACACAATGAACCAAAAGGGCTCGACACGCTCAAATACAGGAAGAGTAAGAATACATATCCGTGGACGACTCAGCCCCATTAAGATGGGTACTAGATAATTTCTAATTTTGTATGAGAAATACTATGTGAAGGAAAGGCAACGAGAACAAATGCTAAGCACACTACTATACGTGCTTCGGCTAAGATCGTGTGGAGCTTTACATCTCCTATTCCTAATGCAGCATCTGTTTTGGGGACTATACTTGTTACAGACGTGTAAAGCTTCTAAATTACTTTGATACACTCAAACACACCAACCCTCCCCTACTCAGACACACTCACTCACTCTCACTAAAACACACTCACTCACTCTCACTCACACTCACTCACTCTTTCCCACCCAGACACACTCACCCACTCACTTATTCAAACACTTCACTTACTCTCTCAAACACACTCAAATACATCCAGTTTTTGTCCCATTCAAGCCCACACACTTTCTCCCACTCAAGCGCATCCACTCTTTCTCCCACTCGAACACACCTATACTCTGACTCAACTTCTTTCAGCGAGCAGACGACATATGGCAGACACAGTTCCAAGAAAAAGCGGGCCCGCAGCCAAAACAACAGAACATAGCCCAGACTCAGTAAGTATACTCATACATTTCCCGTCGATTTTTATTTTATTACTGGCCGGTTCTGCACCACTTGGTGGTGAACTGATGTATGACAAGCTGAATGTTGTGAAGGCCCCTTGGGAGCGAGTAAACAGTGCCGAGGCACAGATAGATCATTGCGGTCTGAGGAGAATGGCACTGCGAGTAGTTACAAGGGGATCTGGCTGACGCTCGACACTCAGGGGGAAGGCGAGACGGTATACAATCAGACAGTTACTGGTACCATCAAAATTTTAATTCTTTTCTTGCTGCTGACGACGGAGACAGAGCGCTTATGGGGGTGTCCTAGGGCTGTGATGTCGATTCCTAATTTTACATTCAACATGAATTTGATTACTGAAGTGTTGCCTTTGCGTCCTGTGCTATATAGGCTGAAAATCTTAAAATGTGATGGACTCACTTATTTAATGACCTTCGAGGCAGTGAAGATAAAGGAGAAGATAATACAGACAGATAGTCAGACAGACAGTCAGACAGACAGTCAGACAGACAGTCAGACAGTCAGTCAATCAGTCAGTCAGTCAGACAGACAGACAGACACGCAAGCAGACAGGCAGACAGACATACATACATACAGACAGACAGACAGACAGACAGACAGACAGACAGACAGACAGACAGACAGACAGACAGACAGACAGACAGACAGACAGACAGACAGACAGACAGACAGACAGACAGACAGACAGACAGACAGACAGACAGACAGACAGACAGACAGACAGACAGACAGACAGACAGACAGACAGACAGACAGACAAGCAGACAGACAGACAGACAAACAGACACGCAAGCAGACGGGCAGGCAGACTAATGAGTTCCGTTGCATATTCCTAAAAAAGTGCCCTGTTATATTTTATGACCGAAGAAACAAACGAACGCATTTTCAAAGCATTATGAACTAAGAACACAGGTCACGTCTAACAGTGTGCTCTCCGTGCTCATTTCTGCATTTCATTCATATATTATTTCATGGGTAATGTGAATCATTACCAACAATGGAATGTCCTGCAATTATACAGGGTGTTTGTAGATTCTCATCACACTTTTTATGCAGAGTAAATCTGAAAACATTAGGTTATCAATGTCAGACTTGGACATTAACAAAAGAACACGAGAGAAGACTAACCACCTGTGAAATGAGATGTTTGAGAATGGCTGCGAATAAAACCAGAAGAGATCGAGTGAGAAACGATGTGATTGCAAGAACTATTGGAACCATACCCATCGTTACAAAGAATGAAATGGTTTGGTCACCTAACGAGAATGGAACCAACTATGCCAGCATCAAGAGCATACAACATTAAAATTGAAACACCAAGAGGCAGGGGAAGACCAAGAAGAAGATGGATTAAAGGAGTCACGGACAACTTGAGACTTCATAACATCACGGCATATGAAGCGACTGAGCGCGCCCTGGCTCGGTTGCCGATCATCTGATAGACTGCGACGCCTAGCGGCACAAGCAGATTTTGACAAAAGAAGAAAGAAGAAATCTGAAAAACCACAGTACATGACGTCATCAAAAAAGTGGTAAAGGTCATTAAATTTTTTATAATAGTTACTTTTATAGTCTAACGTTATTTTGTGGAAAACTGGAAAGTAACAGTGAAATATTCATGATAACAGGTCTTAAAAATGATTCTTGAATGTTAATTCGGATTGCTCCCATTGATAAAACCATTCTGTTTTCAGTGCAAAGAGTAACTCCAACTTATTGCATTGCCATTGACTGTGGAGGAAGTAATTTTAACACATGATGCTTAACAGGAATTTATCTTTTGACGGGGAAAAAAAAAAAGAAGTTGTGGGGTCAAGTCATCGTCCTGGTGTGTCAACTGAGGGGATTTCGGAGTCATCAAGGATGTTACAACATATGATACAATGGGATATCTATGGCAAAGAATCGGGTATGGTGTCTCGAGATCAGATGCCGGTCGCTTAGGGTTTTAGCGGCAGCTAGGTTGCGATATATAGGTTGCTTGATATATGGGTATTTTCAAGCACGTTGTGTTTTTTATTGTTTCCAGCATAGATTGTCTGTGCCCAATCATCAACAAGTGCCGTAAGTGGCGTAGGTGCCGTAAGGTGATATGGATAGCGTGGTGTGGGTGCCTCCGGTGGTGCGGGTACATCAAAGTGATACAAGGAATAGCGCAGCGTAATGTGAGTAGCGCAGGCTGGTTCAGCAGATAGATCAAGGAGTTTCAGCTCATAGTGTAAATTAGTGTGGGTACCACAGGTGGTACGGAAGTAGCGAGTAGTGCGGGTGCCGCGGAGGGGTGTGTCTCCTTGTCTCTCTCCGTCTCTGCCTGTCTGCCTCTCTCTGTATCTTTCTTTCTCTCTCTCCCCCACTTGTATGTGTGTCTCTGTCTCTCTGCCGATCTCTGTCTGTCTTCGTCTTTCTCTGTGTTTCTCTGCCGCTCTTTGCCTCTCTCTCTGTCTCTCTGCCTCTCTCCGTTCCTTTCTCTGTCTCTGTTTCTCTCAGTCTCTCTTTGTGTCTCTCTCTATTCCATTTCTAATTTAAGAATTGCTCAGGACAAAAGAGTTTAGGTAAAGTCTGTGGATGTATACCTACTTTAGCTGATTCAGGCTGAAGTTAGTTGCAGAGCTATTTTTGTAGGGACTTTAATAAACACTGTTACTGTTTATTCTCAGAGTCTGGGAGACTACGTGTCTGATGATGGTCTGAAGTATATCACTCTCTACCCTGTCCACGATCAGAAGAAAAAGAGAAAGAAGAAGCGAAAGAATGAGGACAAGATTCAGTACGCAGCGTTGGATTTTATCAATTCAGAAAAGTTATCACGGAAAACTGCGACTAAGTAACAGGAAAACAACCATAAACGTCTACAACTTCCTGTGTAGCACGTCGTTACCATCCTCTTCCTCGATGGTCCCATTCTGCATTTGAACGTCAGATTTTTGAAGAGGCATTAGTTGCCAGCCTTGCTAAGTGCTTTGTGAATGCTGATATTTACAGCTTTAGATATTCCATCTATCCATAGCTTGGATGGTGGACCTCTTACTCTGCTTCCATTTTGTCAAAGTGAAATGTAGTGTGAACGCAAGTGATCGTGACAAGTGCTTGGTTGTTGTCAAGCCTGAGACTACAATAGGGAATTGGACTCGACACAACGTTAACGATCAGCAGAAGTGTAGTTCTCTATTGTGCAGTCTCTGGTAGCTTTGACACATGTTCGAACCATTTGATCTGTTGTTGCTCTCATTATTCCATGATGGTGGTGGTGGGGGGGGGGGGTGGGTCCCTTGGTAGTGTTTCCACCTCTTAAAATGTGATGTTCTAGCTATCGTGTGCCCACCATCACACTGATCGACTCCTGCCTTTGCTTGCGAGAACTACATCCTCCATTATTGTTAATAGCAAACTACTGTAGCGTTTCTTTTGTTGAAGTATGAAAGATGCATTTCCGTTTCAGATAAATTTTACTCTCTAGGAATCAGCGCTTTTCGATATTCTGATCTTAAAGAATGTCAATATGTTTTTTTTATTTACTTGATAAGATAAAGGTACTTTTTATTATTGTTTATGCATGTGTAGATACTAAATCGTCGGCTCTGTGGCTAAGTCGATGAGAACGCTTCGCTTCGTAATGCCAGGATGCCGGGTTCGATCCCAGCTGCAGGCAATGCGAATTGCGTTGGTTTCGACAGTGGTATCAAGAAAGCCGACCGTCCAGTAAGCAATGGCAAACTACTGGACGTAAATCGCCAAGAGAAACCATACAACAGCCAGGGGCTGTTAGGGTTGGTTCTGCAACGTCCTGTAAAGGATACGCAACTAACATTTAGAAACATTAGATACCAGGGCACAAATGATGTCTATACAACCATGATGATGTGATCCGTTGAATGGAAGACGTGGTCTGGTTTCTTTGTCTGACGACGAGTGGATCGACTTACTTGCACTTTAAATCACATACGGCTTAATTTCTCTCTCTCTTTCTCCCTCTTTCTCTCCCTCTCCCCCCTCTCTCTCCCTCTTTCTTTCTCTCACTCTCTTTAGACCGGTTAGATGCCCACTGAGAAAATATCACACAAAGTACGAACTTCATGTATCCAGCGACTGTCACCATGAATCACATAATAATTGCACACATAAACCATACGATGAGTCCGGAAAACAAATCAGTCAGCTTCGAATCTGAGTGTTTAATAATTGAATTACTGGTGCAGAATGCATTTACCGTTATAGCGTGCACAATTCTCGGGTAAATCCGATTTGATAATTTTGGAATTAAAAAAAAAAATATACCGATGCATGTGATTGCTTGGTTTTCACATTACAAATAAAGGATGTGTTTGATGATTTGTAAATTATTAGACAGCATTTTGTATTCTTTTTGTATGTGATTTATTGGTGCAGTATATATGTGTTTGCTTCGACAGTGATGTTGCTGAAGTATGATTTCTTCAATGTTTGGTTTGCAAATTATTTAATTCGTTTTTTTGCCTTGTAAATTATTGATTTATTAGGTAACTGACTGTTTAGTGTGTGCAGTAATGCCGTTTTGTGTCATGTTTCAGTCTAGGGTTGTCCAGACGCTGGCTAGTATTCCTCTTCTCCAGTTAACATTGTCACACACATGCACAGCTACCACCAGGAAACATACCACAAGGGAACATACCAACAGAAACATACCACCAGGGAACATAGCACCAGGGAACATACTACCAGAGAACATACATTCCACCGGGGAACATCCCACCAGGGTTCATACCACCAGGGAACATACCACCAGGAACAAAGCACCAGGGAACATACCACCAGGGAACAAACCACCAGGCTTCATACCACCAGGGAACATGCCACCAGGGAACATACCACCAGAGTTCCTACCACCAGGGAACATACGACCAGGAAACATACCACCAGGGAACATACCACCAGGGAACATACCACCAGGGAACATACCACCAGAGGTCATGCCACCAGGGAACATACCACCATTAAACATACCACCAGGGAACATACCACCAGGGAACATACTACCAGGAAACATACCACCAGGGAACATACCACCAAAGAACATACCACCAGGGAACATACATCCCACTAGCGAACAGACACAACCGTCTGCCAGCGATAACGCAGAAGGACAGTCATGTTCTGATGTAAATTCTGTGAGTTTATTCGCCTCGATTCTCCACTTTACTCAAACACAATATATCTACAGAATGTACTTCATTGAATGTAGCATCTTTTCCAGAGAAATGTAGTCAGCTGCATTACTTGAACAGGAAACAAATTAAAACCCTTGAATGTATTATTCCTGGAATACCCACAAGGAACTAAATGGGTTAGTTTGTTATATTTGCAACATGTACTTATCTGGTACAATATCGCAAACTGCCCACAGTGTTAATAGATTCTGGTTTCAATTCAGTGTTAATTCTGTAGTTTGTCATTGCTCTCTAAACGGTTCTGCTAGTATACCGCTGTCGAAGTCAACGCAAAACCCGTCTGCTTAGAAACACGGCATGTTGGAATTATGACACTGCATTCACAACACGTGAGCAATAGACGCCAAAAAGAATAACAAACACAAGCCTCAGGCGGTATTACAGACCAATAAATAGAAAATATAACTGAAACATCAGGTTTTAATGAATCTCTTTTGCTAGGAAATGTGCACTTGGAATCCACTTTGGACGCGTCCTAATGGTATTGTTACAATGGCACTGTACTGTTGTGGCTATAAACGAAATGTTACAGCGGCTGAAATAACGTTTTAGGTTATCTTAGAAGAGTAGTTATTAAAAACACTAGAAACTGTGAGATATAAATGAGTGAATAAACAATTCGTCACAATGGACATTTGTTCATTTCACCGAGCGCCACATGTTGGTGTGTTGCTGGCACTATTGTGTGGAGATTCTGTGCCGGTAAGTTTGTTATGTTATCACAATCGACGTCACTGCACATTATGCATTCCCATGCGTGCTTAGTCCTCCGATGCAGCAGCCACACTAAGGTACTTCTACTAACTGTTCTCATGAGAAGGTTGTTATGTTGTCTCCTTTCCCGGCCTCGAAGACGGCATAGCCATGCTTCACTATGCTTTACTCCCTTGTCACGCAATATCGTTAGTGTCAGGGATACTTTCTTATTCACTAGCCCAGTCCGTACGGTGTGGACCACATCTGTTCTATCCATGCTTCTTCCCACATGTGTTGGTGCATTGCCTGCCAGTTGGTCCGCTCGCTCATTACCCTTTACGCCCGCATAACCAGGTGTGTCGATCCCGGCGAGAGAAGTTAAGTGTGATTTTCGAATGTTTTCTACCCTTTCAGAGCCCATACCGTACCCGGTAAGTTTACAACTGGTCAGTAAAACTAACAGCTCTTTTCCACACCCTGCTGCTTATTATGTTAACTGTCCTATAGTCTGTCCCAAAAGTGCTGCCGCAATTTTAACAACTGTAACCCAGTAACTGTTTGTTTAAGTTGTTGCAATTTGGCATAAAGCCTGTTAATAATCATTTCCTTGCAAGATTATTTTTTTCTGTCAGGTATACACACATATAGTTTGTTTTTTTTTAAACTTTTTTAGCCGAACATTAAGGGTAACTTTTGAAAACACAAAATTGCACTTGTTTCATAGGCGTTTTACTCTCAGGTAGTCATCTCCATCATTAGTCTCCCGTTAGTTAGAGATTTGTCATTGAGTGGGTCATTAATTACCAACAATGGTAAACAATGAAAGAAAGTAAATGATGACTACCAAATTGTTCTTCAAAAACTAAAACAACTGAATAAATTATGAAGTGACACAGATGGAACTATAAAAATTTGATTTCTCACATAATGCATTTTCCCATTGCGACATACTCCTTAAATACATGAACACTTACAAAACAAGCAGAACAGCGCATCAATGCCTTTGAATACAAATGTTATAGACGGGTTCTAAGTATATCATGGGTAAAGAAAAGAACAAATGCATTCCATAATTCAAAAACTAAATATTTAAAAAGATGGCAATGAAAGACGATAACAAACATGTATTTAGGTCACTTGAAAGGTCATGAAAGTTTAGAGAGAACAATAATGGAGGGGTATATGCCCGGAAAGAGAGGAAGAGGAAGGCCAAAGAGAAGATGGGTGCAGGATGTGGCGGGTGATCTCCAGATGGGTGTATCGGATGCGGGACATCTTGCTTGTGATCAAGAGGTTTTCTGGAGGTTTGTAATCAGAACAAGGTTTTAGCCAGGGACACTACTGACAGACTGACGAACTGGTGGACAGACTATCAAAATAATCCCCACACGTCGCTACAAATGTGAAGTGATTTCCAAACAATCTCCACACGTGTGATAGTTACTGCATATTCTAATTTCAAGGGTACATAAATTATTAGTCAAACAAAGATCGGAGAAATTTACCTCTTTGAGACAACTGCAGCATCTGTGAAAATGTAAAATTAAGGAATTATAAGGACAAGGGAAATTTAAGGCCACACGCAAAAAAAAATTCGCATTGTTCCGTACAAGAGTTTTTCATTTGAAACGCACTATAGAATATGTGTATATAAATATTCAAAGTCGGCTCCTAACATATTCAAAACTATATGTATTTACACACACATAGAGATAATTCACACTTGTAATTTTATCAATAAAACACGGTCTGGCTTAGCTTCCCATGATATTTAGCTGTCGAATTTACTTGCTGTGCTACTTATCAAACCACAAGCTTTAGAGCTAGACGTCAAAGAACTGGCTAGAGGGCAATGCAGAATGAGAAATCCAACGAGTAATTCATGACTGTTTCCACAAGGTGAGGATCAGCCTGCTATAGAACCATTAAAATAAACATACACCACCAAGGGCAGGAGGACAAGAGTGCTATCCACTTTGTGATGTTGCTCCCTAGGCTCGTTAAGCTACACCTCACTGGAACAGGAGCTTCTGTGTCCCATTGTTGTTATATGCGTGTGAAACATGGACAACAAGCCGACAAGCTGAAAAGCATTTAATCGCGGCAGAGATGTGGTTTCTGAGAATACCAAGAGTATCATAGAAGGATAGAAAAACAAACGAAGCAGTCCTCACTGAGACACATGAAAGTCTTAATTAGAACAATTAGACGTAGAAGGTCAATGTTTTGTAAACAGGTTATGAGAAGGAATAGACTAAATAACTTGGTAACAACCGGCAAGATTGAAAGAAAGAGAGCAAGAGGAAGACAGAGATATAAATACCTGGAATGCCTGGCCAGATGGAAAAGGCGAGTCAAAAATATTGAACTGATTAGTGATTCTGTTTATTGTATAAGATGGCGAACCATGACGCTTACCGTTATGTCACATGCTGATGATGATGATGTCATAGGTTATGACGAAGCTGTCGAAACAAAAGCACTTTATGATTGGCAATCCAAGATTCGCTAGGCATGTTGCTCCTGCAAATCTGGTTCTTTGCCATTTAACGCTGTGCACTGTGCTAATCAACTGTCATTTAGGGTTGAGTTTTCCAGGCATTCATTCCCAACACAGAGAGCTCTTCTTCTTCTTTTTCTTCTTCTTCTTCTTCTTCTTCTTCTTCTTCTTCTTCTTCTTCTTCTTCTTCTTCTTCTTCTTCTTCTTCTTCTTCTTCTTCTTCTTCTTCTTCTTCTTCTTCTTCTTCTTCTTCTTCTTCTTCTTCTTCTTCTTCTTCTTCTTCATCTTCATCTTCTTCATCATCATCTTCTTCTTCTTCTTCTTCTTCTTCTTCTTCTTCTTCTTCTTCTTCTTCTTCTTCTTCTTCTTCTTCTTCTTCTTCTTCTTCTTCTTCTTCTTCTTCTTTTGTCGTGTCACTGATACCAGGTTGTGGCCCAGTGTCATGGTTTTGTCGTATCACCTATACCTTTTTGTAGCCCAGTGTCATGGTTTTGTCGTGTCACTGATATCAGATTGTAGCCTAGTGTCATGGTTTTGTCGTCTCACTGATACCAGGTTCTAGCCCAGTGTCATTGTTTTGTAGTCTCACTGAAAACGGGTTGGAGCCCAGTGTCATGATTTCGTCGTCTCACCTATACCAGGTTGTAGCCCAGTGTCATGATTTCGTCGTTTCACCTATACCAGGTTGTAGCCCAGTGTCATTGTTTTGTCGTCTCACTGATATCAGGTTGTTGCCCAGTGTCATGGTTTTGTCGTGTAACTGATACGAGGTGGTAGCACAGTGTAATAGTTTTGTCGTCCTCACTGATACCAGGTTGTAGCCCAGTGTCATGGTTTTGTCGTCTCACTGATACCAGGTTGTAGCTCCGTGTCTTGTTTTGTTTTGTCACTGATATCAGGTTTTAGCCCAGTGTCATGGTTTTGTTGTCTCACTAATACAAAGTTGAAGCCCAGTGTCATGGTTTTGTCGTCTCACTGATACCAGGTTGTAGCCCAGTGTCATGGTTTTGTCGTCTCACTGATACCAGGTTGTAGCCCAGTGTCAAGGTTTTGTCGTCTCACTGATATCAGGTTGAAGCCTAGTGTCATTGTTTTGTCGTGTCACTGATATCAGGTTGTAGCCCAGTGTCATGGTTTTGTCGTGTCACTGATATCAGGTTGTAGCCCAGTGTTATAGTTTTGTCGTGTCACTGATACCAGGTTAAAGCCCAGTGTCATGGTTTTGTCGTCTCACTGATACCAGGTTGTAGACCAGTGTCAAGGTTTTGTTGTCTTACTGATATCAGATTGTAGCCCAGTGTCAGCGTTTTGTCGTGTCACTGATATCAGGTTGTGGCCCAGTGTCATGGTTTTGTCGTCTCAATGATATCAATTTGTAGCCCAGTGTCACGGTTTTGTCGTCTCACTAATATCAAGTTGCAGCCCAGTGTCAGGGTTTTCTGTATTTGTCTTCTCGGGTGGCTTGGGTAATGGATTTGTTTATCTTTCTTTCTTGCAGGTTTAAGCTACACCTTTTATCCATCTCTTTCGTGGTCTTCGTCTCGCCACTTAGAAAGGCTACTGTGGGAGTGTGGGTGGAATTGGTGGTTAGGTGTTCTAGTCCTGTCAGTATCGATCCACTTGTCTTCCCTATTTGCTCTCAGTCATATCCTGTTGTGAGCACCACCAGTCATGTTTATGCTGTATGCATGATGTGGTATGAGATGACTTTGAGTATGAATTCCCGAAACATATGGACGCAACTAAGCCGAGCATTCATGCACTCAGACGACACTACCTGTTTGCACTTCCTTTCATACTTATCTGTGTATGCATTTAATTCAGTTCATTTTAAACCGTGACCACGTTTAAGTAAGGGTCAGAAGGCATCATTTTGGTTTGTCCTTTTTCTATGGCTTTTATCAGCAAACTCTGTGCTAGTTGTTAGGGATTGGTTCAATTCTCTCCGTGTTATACTTGTCCATGAAATCTTTATGGGCACATTTTCTTATAGCTGCATATAGTCTGCACCTAGCACTGTCACATAAACTTTTGAAATTAAATTGTGGCATCTTTCCATCGTTAGCGCAGTCGATAGAAGGCTCGCTTTCAAATCCATCTGCGACTCGCTGCAGCCACGGTCATTGTTCGAAAACGGGCGGGGCCCGGTGTTCACCCAGACTCTAGAAAATTATTACCATATTTGACACTTTGGGATGAATGGAGGAACGTCCTGTAGCTACGGGGTTACGTGCGGATGGCGACACATGCGGACAGTTTTTTTTTTAATCAGCTGTGCATATTGGTGGCAGAGTACTTATGGTTTATAACCGTGTGCAATGAAGCTAGTTCACTTCTCCCGAATTTACCTTTTTTTTTTACCTCTTTCCAACTGCGAAATGTAAACATCTCGTTTTAAAAAAAAAATATACTTTTAATTTATCGAAAACAATCAACAAAAAAGATTAAATGCATTGCTTTTTCTCTCTGAAGGATCAAACAACATTGTATCTTTCTCAGTGGTAGAAATATTTTCTCCATACTTGAGTGAGAATGACTTGACTCTTCTGTGTCAGTGCAGAAACAACGATTCTGTTATTGAGATTAGACGGCCGGATTTCGCTTACCAACACACAAAGAGGAAGGCTACTCAAGTACAAGATGCTAAATGTGACCTGTGCGGTTATGGGCATCTATGAGTGTCTTGTGGATCACGTGCATACTGAAACTACGGATGTGGCTCTGTATGATTGTAAGTTACCTGCCTGTCTGTCTCTCTGTCTATTTGTCTGTCTATCTGGCTGCATGTTTGTCTGTCTAATATCTGTCTGACTACATGCATGTATGTCCAGTTTTTTGTAAGTCTGTCTGCCTGTCAATGTTTTTGTGAATGTTGACCTGATACTTATTCTACTCCATTGTTTTATGAACATACCATACTTTAAAGATAAATACAGTTGCAGTATGAAAAAAAGAGTGTTTCGAAGGGCCGAGTATAAGAGAGACCGGCGTGTCCGAATCTATGACTCTGGAAAAAAAAATAGACATCTTCATTTGTTCGTTCGCAAGCTCTATCTATGTGTGTCAACGAAATAAACAGATTGAGAATCTTTGAGCGTAGATAGAATAAACAAATAGACAGGAACTGACCACGCTAATAGAGAAAAAATAGACAGACAAGAAGAGACAGTAGACAACATAACATACGGAAATCTTTGGTTACCATACCGATAATCGAAACTGTCACCTCGAAGTGACGCTGTGCCTCGCTGCACGAGCAAGTATACAATACGCATGAACCCATGAGATTTGAGCGTCGAGAAGAATTGGCTCATTAACAGCACCCTGTCCAGCGGGAAGCGCAGTGGTGGTTTAGATAGAGCAGTGGTGGTTTAGATAGAGCAGTGGTGGTTTAGATAGAGCGGTGATAGAGTGTGCAGTTTTAGTTTCCTGAAGGAGAGGCAGATGTCAATTTCCACATAGTGAATTCAAGGCATAGACGATGCCAGAAAACAGAGAGGGAAAGAGAGAGAGAGAGAGAGAGAGAGAGAGAGAGAGAGAGAGAGAGAGAGAGAGAGATAGAGGGGAGAGAAGAGATACTTCGCACACACACAAACTGCATGGGAGTAGACCACAAAACCGACCAAGAAGTCGGTAAAGAGATAAACCGACAGACGTACAAATACTTGGAATCGTTAGCGCGGAAAAGATGGCCAAACATACAGATGAATAGAGCGGGTTATATCTGCAGAAATGAACCTCATTTGCACGGACTGCTAAAGAAGAATTAGTCAGAACATATTTTCTGATTGTTGCCATTATCTATGTATCTTCTTCTTCTTCTTCTTCTTCTTCTTCTTCTTCTTCTTCTTCTTCTTCTTCTCTTCTTCTTCTTCTTCTTCATCTACTTCTTCTTTGTTGTTCTATTAGACTTGCTTTATTCCTAGCATTTGTCTGATTTCGTATTCTGTCTTTCCTTGAAACTCCCTCAGCTCTTGAAATGATTTCTTCTCTTTTGTCACAGTTTTAAGATTTTTAGAGGATGTAAGTGTCCACGTTTGGCACTGATAGCCTAGTACTGACTATCTATGTGTGTGTGTGTGTATATATATATTTATATTTCCCCTAGGTGGTCTATGCCTGTGTTATGAGGATGACTTCTTAAAAAAACCCACATTTGTCGAGGTAAATGAAACAGCCCAGTTTTCTTTCTGTGTTGTGGTAACAAATAACCCTGCACGGATAGAAATAAACGGTTCTGAGGTTGAGAAAAAGGGATCGCTCTGGATTTGAGATTACCAAATGATCAAATCTTCTCCCGGAGCCAGTAACCGCTTTAACATCACAGTGACACGTCATCAGATGGCTACAGAAGACTACGGGCTTTTGACGATACGAGTGTACAGTTCTAACTGGGCGGCGCACTTTCTGGATTACTACGTGACGCTACAACCTAGAGGTTTGTATGGCAACATTTTATTCTTGGTTGCCATTCTCAACAAAAGTAAATAGACTAAAGGTTTGTATGGCAGTATTTACCTCTTGGTAACTATGCTAAACAAAAGTCTACATACTAACAGTTTGTATGACAACGCCTAACTATTGCTAACCATGTTCAACAAATGTCTATAGACTAGAGGTTTGTATGGCAAGACTCAACTCTTGGTTTCCATGCCCAACAAAAGTCTACACACTAGAGGTTTGTATGGCAAAGTTTAATTCTTGATAGCCACGCTAAACAAAAGTCTACAGTCTAAAGGTTTGAATGGTAACAATCAACTCTTGGTAACCACGCTCAACAAAAGTCTATAGTCAAAAGGTTTGAATGGCAACAATCAACTCTTGGTAACCATGCTCAACAAAAGTCTATAGACTAAATGTTTGTATGGCAACAATCAACTCTTGGTAACCATGCTCAACAAAAGTCTATAGTCTAAAGGTTTTATGGCAACATTCACCTCTTGGTATGGATTAGTGAAGTAAAGGACCATTTTGCCACACCTTGTATGTGTATTAGGCATATAAGGCTAATATGTACTAGAAGTAAAGTCGAAAGGGGGATGTTCTATCAAAGGAAAGGAGGAGATAATTTTGAAGAATAATATAAACATCTATCTCGACTCCAAACCTTTAAGAGCTCCAACGATGTCATGGCTAGTTAAAGCAAACCCACACTCAAGCTGCCTCAGTAACAAGAAATATAATGGAAACGAGTTTGTTATGCGGGTGTCACGAGACGACCTCAGTGGTTCCAGAAGTTAAGTACTTGTAATAAGTTCTTCTGGTTATTGATATTATTTTAAACCAAACTGATTTAAATGTTTCCAGTCCTTAGTCCAGACAAAGCAACTGAGTCTTGGGTAATGTTACGCAATTACACCGGGGCTAGAGAATTTCCTTTCACATGCCTATGTCATAATGTTATCTCCTGACCAGACTGAGTGGGGCTCCTTTGAACGACTAGATCAGGGGAATTAAGTGGACTGGTAGACATTGTGGCGACCAGGCTCTTGAGATTCACACATGTTAGTGAAATTCTCGGGAGAACAGGTGTTTGCCAATTAGGAATGTTTGATCTTGGTCAAGTAGGAAACACAATGGCTTCACTGACCGTCTTTTCACACCTGCCAGTTAGATTCGTTGTAAACTAGATTGGGTCACTTAAGAATGTTTGCTCTAGGGATGTCAGTCCGGAATTGACTGACAGGCCACTTGTTAGCTAGGTTGATCTGATAGGTACCTCAGAGGCGTGGCTTAAGTCATCGTCTTGAGGGTTGGGTAGAACCAAGTAAAGGGAGGAGTTTAACCTTTGAGACAGATAGATAGTATACTTCGAGCCTTTGGAATTCCCGACATTAATCGCAGCCTGCCGGCAAACAAACACAGGTCGAACTAAAGGTAATTTTACGGTCGATTCTGGTTTGGCGATTGATGGAATGTTCCCAGGTATGAGTAAATATTAATTTTAATCTTGTATACATAGGTTAGGGAGTTAGCTAAAGACTATTCTACCTTTTCCTAATTGTTCTACACATTCTGCTTGAAATAGTTCTTGGTGAGTATTCATTATCTCAAGTTAGGGAACTGCTAAACTATTCCTATTTCTTGTATGTTTGTGTCACATGTTTTTCAGTGTATGTTTTCATGTGTATAAAATAAGATGTGAACAATGACATTTGCTATAGTGAAACGTAATTATATTGTTTCCACCATCAACCAAAATATGAGTTTGGACTGTGGAAAATGATGCCCAAATATGTGCAGGGATGCTGTTACGTTTGTGTGCCCACCATGTGCTCACTTAATGTGTTCACCTAAACAGGGGATTTATAACCCCAGGGGAAGAATGATAGGTGTATAGAATTCAAGGTCACTGAAAGATAATATTCAGGACAGCGTGCACATATAAATTGTTTGCGTGTTCAGCACATAACCTGCGCCACATGTTTATGTCAAATCAATGTCAGCCAATTCGAAGTCTGAGTGATGACGGACAACAGACTTAGAAAGTCAACTATCATGACATAGAATGAGAGGGAAAGTAGGATATGTGACGTCCATGTAAAACAAAAGACCTTCAGACTAGACTGGAGAGAATGTGGAATATGAGGAGTGATGGGATATATTCTATTATTGTATGTTATATTAATTAGTACATGTATTCTTAGTGTAAGTCAAGATACTACACGTATGTGTTTGTTTCCATGATTACAGCGCCCATGTGACGATCAGTCCATGAAGGAGACTACATTGTGTTAAACTCGGCCAGCTGGGAACGAGATGGGGACGAGCAGGGACCGAGGTGGAGGACCGGGAGAACTGGGAGGAAAAGGTAGAAGAACTTGACAGTACCCACGGCTGTCAGAGGTTCTATGATAATAAAGTTACGTCTCACCATGTTTTATGGATGTAAACTTATCACCACCATTATCCATTCACTCTAATCTTAGGAGCTCATTTATCTAGCTGAAGCCTCTCATTATCACCATACCATCACTATCTATTATAACAATGACGATGACTAATGTCATACTCTGATTGCTAGGTTAATAAATCAAATATATGGTCTTATCCTGCATCAGTTTTTGTAATTCCAAATGTGTCTGTTCTTACACGTTTAACTAAACTGTTAAGATAGAATTACATTTGGTGGGGGCTCAAAAAATATGATAATAATTCTTTAATTATTCATAATAACACCGGGAGAAGGTAGAAGACGGAGGGGTCATTTGCCCTGTCTAATAATTCATTCAATATAATGATAGACATCTAAAACCCCTTTCCTTCTCTTGTGGGTACCAAGTTCAGCTAATGTTAATGTACTTAACGTGCCAATATGGCTGTTTTCTTGGATATCCAGGACTTTGTCTGAGAGCAACATAGCTCGGATTTCAGTTCGGTTAATCGGGTGGAGGGAATGTGTTGAGAGGAAAATCCCTACTTAGCATTATAAACATTTAATCCACCGCGTCACGTCACAGCGGGGACTAAAATCAGTAGTGTTTAACCTAGACCTGGAAATGTTCTCTGTAGAGTCTGAATTGCAGAATCAGTAAAACTAGACACACTAACTACAAGTCCTAATCCGAATTAAAACAAATGGGACATTGAACATCTGTTTATTTCACTAAACACATAACTGAGTGCTGTTCGCAAATAACAAAACATTATAAACCAATAACGTACTAAATACTTTAGTAAAAAAAAAAGTAATATTTTTGAGAGTTGATACACACTCGTATATATCTACACAGTTTAACTAGTAGAGACAAAAACTGATTAAACTATGGAACCATACTACATGAAGTCAGTCATCTTTCTGCCGGCTCGATCTTAACACACATGTACTTCATTCAGGCCACGTGCTGTCAAGCAACGGCAGCCAGGACGTTAACCGACCGGTAGAGCCACAATGAGAGCGTCTTTTGGAGTGCCTAGATTTTATCATTAACTTGTGACTGGCTATGTTTCCTTGCATGTTCTGTCAAACTCAAATCAATAGCTCTTTGTTGGTTGTAGCGTCAGCCTAAGGATGGAGAGATGCTTGAGGATAATATATTTTTAGCACGGATGTTTTGAGGGTGGTAGGTAAGTATGAGAATGGGCCTGTGAAGGTGACGTTTAGGCTGATAAACGAGAGCCTAAGCACGATGGATAGGCCGTGCTCGGTGAAAGGCAGCAGAAAAGACACGTTCCGGATACTCCCGAAGGACAACATTTCCAGAGCCTTGTGGTGAAAGTCGTCGTTCTCTTGGCATAGTCTGCGAAGGCGTAGAAGCTGGGAGAAAGGAATGGAGTCTTTGCTAGAAGAGGGATGTGGGGACGTGAAAAGAAGAAAAGCGTGGGAATCAGTAGGCTTATAGTATACCGAGGTGCTGATCCCATTAGAGTCCACGGTGACAGTTATCTGCATCATTTATGTCCCGCTTGTACACATTTGTATTGTGTAGAGTCCGTCTTTGAGATCTACCTAGCTGTTATTAGCGATAGAGGACACTGCACCATCTTATGTTCTCAAAGTGAGGCCCAGCCTTCGGAGCCTTCAGGGCATTTAGAAACATAAATTCTTTGGAGGCATTTTCATTATGCTACCATTCCTTATTGTTGTGTTCTCACCATTTTTGATACCGAGACAAGCTACTAATGTGCTTCCCTGTGACTTCAAGAACTTAACAATCAGAACAGTAACATTTTTAGCACTACGTGGATATCAAGTCCACTGAGTATGTGCTCACAGACGTCAAGTAGCAACACGGCTTCAATACAAGCTGAGCGGTTATGGTTTCTCCTGGACACCCTGGCTAGTTTCACGGTCCCGGTTTTGGGAATTTCCTGGAGAAAGACCCTGGATTTATAAGGAATTAGAGTTAAGAGATCCGATCAGTGCATGCGTTTTGTTTATTTTTTAAAGTTTATATAGTTTTGAGGGTTCGACATCTTTGTATTTGTATGTATGTACAACACTAACATGATTTTTTTAAATAAACTGCATTTGTTATTTAGTTGACCCGAGAGCAGAAAGCGAGATTTCAGATGTTCAGCTACCATTGTACCACTCGGGGTTCAGTCAACTCCATGCACTGGTGCTAACTGGTGCGGTCCTCTGTTTGTTGGTGCCCATCGTTGCATTGGTGTCATGGAAACTAAAAGGTAAGCCAACCGACATTATCATTAAATACCTTCGAAAATTATATCTGAATGAAATAATCTCCTTTTCCTCCTCCTATACAAAACAATGTAATTTAAAGGTATGGGGTAGAGAGAAAAACCTAAGGCAGCCGAAATCAAAGAAATTGGTAAATGAAAAAAAAAGAACGAGACAGCAAGAAAGACAGACTACAGAATGACTAACATTTTTTTTGCGTGTTCTATACAGGACGTTGCAGAACCAACCCCAGCATTTTTGGCTGGTAATGATTTGTGTACGTAATTCTTAAAACAGAATGATAAGAGATATTGTTCCAAGCCTAACAATTAATGACAAATACATCAAAAGAGAAAGCAATCTGAGGTACCGGGTATCATTTTCGATATAAGCCAACCCTTTATTGATAATGTGGAGGAAATTGTAAGTAAGTAAATTTTACCCCAGCAGGATATCTCACAGAGTGATAAACACCCGGCGACAGAAAGTGCCACCATGCGGATGAGCATCACCCGTGGAGAGGTCCCAGAAACCGCATTCTTCGTTCTTCCGTCGAAAAAAAAAATTCGTCTTACTTCTTCTTCTTCTTCTTCTTATATAAGAAGGCTTCTTCTGGTAAAATTCTCTTCTTCTTCTTCTTTATTCTTCTTCTTCTTCTTCTTCTTCTTCTTCTTCACTTCCTCTTTTACTGCTGTGGGTGGCGAGGGAGATATAAGGTTCTGTTTCTAGCTCTTCTGGCCGCCTCGACCATAGGCACATCGTGCTGTTGCAGAGTTTCTCTGATGTTATCCTTTTGTATTGTTCTTGGTCTACCTCTTGCTCTACGTCCTTCTTCTCTTTCCATGTATGCTTTGTATGATATGTTGTCACAAGGCATTCTCTCTAAGTAGGCAAACCATTTCACTTGCTGTCTTTGTATGTAATTTAGAATTGGTTCTGTGCCGACTTTTTCTCTTATGATCTCATTCCTGATCTTATCTCTTATGGTCACTCCCACTGCCCTTCTCAGACATCTCATTTCCATGGTTATTAATTTTCTTTTATGGTTTGTTGTGAGTGATCATGTCTAGCACTGGTAGCGCAGAGTTGGAATAAATATACTTTGAATAAGATGTCTCTGTGCTGATTGGGATTGTCTTATGCTGTTATAGGGGGGCTAGCTGTCCCAATACTAGGTTTGCTTTACTGCATCTAATGTTAATTTCTTTATCCAATTTCCCAAAAACGCGTTCAGCCGTCCCACATAGAGACTACCCTAACGTATATAAGGAGGCAGTTATGGTAAAATGAAAGAAAAAATAATCATTACGTCCTTTTTAGGATGCAATTTTTTGGTATTTGAAGCCCCACCCTGGCTTTCGCCAGGGGCCGCAATATAGGCAGGCCATAAATATTGCCAATTGTCTGAACGCGGTTTCTGGGACCTCTCCACGGCGATCCTCATCCGCATGGTGGCACTTTGTGTCATCGGGTGTTTATCGCTTGTGTGATGTCCTGGTGGGATATAAAGTCAGTCAGATAAAATGAAAGAAAAAGGACTCAGTTGTCTCCAGTTTATGATAGTGTTTGAGCAACGAGCAGCCAGACAGACTGGTCGGTTCTGCACCACTTGGTGTTGAAATGATGTATGACCAGCTAGATGTTGTATGGGTCATTTGGGAGCGAGTGAACCGTGCAGAGGCACAAATAGGTCATTACATTCTGAGGAGAATGGCGCAGTTACCAGAGGATCTTACAACGCTCAACACTTAAGGAAACGGCGAGACGGATGTACAATCAGACAGTTACAGGTACCCTCAGAATTAGAACTCTTCGTCTGCTGCTGAAGATGGGGACGGAGCGCTTAAGGGAGTGTTCCGAGTTCTATGATGTCAATTCTTAGTTCAACACTTTATTACGCAATGTTACGTTCAGTAATTTGCCATTGCCTTCTAAACGGTCAGCTTCCAAAATCATTGACGAAGACAACGCAATGTAGTCTAGTGCCAAATCTCCAGAGCTAAAATCAAACAAATAGCGATTGCAACCTTAAGCCACAGACAAGTACAAACTGATTTCAGATAGTCAGACAAGCAAGCAAGCGTATAGATTCTGACACAAAGACAGACTTGGGTATACTTATCTCTCATTCGTATGTATATGTGTGTGTATGTGTGTATATATATATATATGCTCATACTATGAGGGTTTTATTTAGGTTTAAGACGCCCCTGTGCAATCATTTATTGTAAGCACCCGTCTTCCCTCAGCTAATCTTCAGCAACGCTATTGCTGTACTATTTTAGTGCCAAACACTAATCTAATTAGTGTGCTGTGATGTTAAATGTAGGGCTGTACCGAATATTTGCTTCGTATTCGCTTCGAGGCCGAATAGTGGACCTAATAACTATTCGGTATTCAGCCGAATACTTGAGGTCGGGCCGAATACGAATAGTGATTACCTTACACCCGTTTCTGCATACACTGCGATGGACTGAAATAACTCTCTCATTAACACAATAGTTGCTGTTGCCTAAGTCTGTCGTTGCCGAGCAAACTGCGACCCGGTTGCGTAGTACAGCAGCTAGCAAGGTCTTTGCCTGCTGACTCGACTGATGCATTACAGCAGAGGTTCTCAAACTGGGTGCGTATGCCAGGGGGCCAAGACGAAAATCAAGAAAAGTCAGCTATAAATTGTAACATTTTTAAAGAAAGCACGAAGAAAACCTCAAAGTTAAAATTTTAATTGTCTTTCTACTGTCGAAAAGAGGACAGGCAAAAAACTGCATTTTATCAAATTAAGAACATCTTATGCAGTATATCTTTGTAATTAAAGGTTCGATAAAGAATTCTTGCTTGCTACACACATCCAGTTTTAACATATGGCTGTGAGTCCTGGACAATCGGTAGGCAGGCCAAACACTTTCTTGAGGAGTCAGAGGTGTGGTTTTACAGAACAATACTTAAAATACCTTAAAAAAATAAAAATAACTAAGAGATTTTTCGGCCAAATTATGAGAAGATGGTAACTGGAACATGTGGTGACCACTGGAAAGATCTGCGGAAGAAAGGATAGAGAAAGACAATGAGAGAAGAATCTTGAGAGTCTTGTTGCATGGCATGGAGGGTGTCAGCACACGAACTAATACATGCTGCAGGATATCGCAGATTGTGGCGAGGCATAATCGCCCACGCCAGTCGGCATGGCAGATGATGAGGGAACACAATTCGTGTTCGTATTCGTATTTGGCTGAATAGTTGGTCCCGCTATTCGTATTCGGCCAAATAGTGAAAATCAGTATTCGGTTCACCCCTAGTTAAAAGCAATAAAACTTGTCCCATTTTACTACAACTAATTATGTTTTACGGAACTCAAAATTTCGCCGCCCTAAAAACTTTGAGTCCTGTGCAGTTGGATAAATTGCACAGTGCCTAGGTACGGTAGTTTGTGTTTGTATGTTTTAGTTAGTTATTTAGTTCGTCGGTAGATTATCATCATTGCAAACCAACCCATTCAGTTCATACGTGCTTGGATGTACTCTATATTAAATTCCGCAGTGTGCAGCGGCTCAGGGACATCGGCTCTGTGCTGGTTTTTTATTCTTCTTTGGCTTCTTGCATAGTGCTTTTGATTGATCATACCCCTTTTAACACGTTGTTCTTGCAGTCTGGTCATGGTTTCAGATTCACAGTCATCACTTGGTTCTCACAAAAGTCTCACTTCTCGTAGAGTAATCTTGGTCCATGGCATGTCAGCCTTTCTAGTAGCTTCACCTGCAAGCCTATCAGCTTGCTCATTTCCTTACACGCCTGAACGTAGTATGTGTCAGCCCGGACCGGTGCATGTGTGCGTATGTATGCCACTTTGCATATACATACATACATAAATATATATAAACAAATGAGATAACAGCAGAAGAATGGTAATTGATATAGCAAAAGGAAGAGAGGAGAAGAAAAGACACACACACACACACATACACACACACACACACACACACACACACACACACACACACAAGCAGGAAAGAGAATAACGAAAAAGCGAGATCTTGCGGGACAGAGAACCTAGCAAATGTCTGGAGCCCAAGCAATGGCAGCCAGAATGTTCCACTACAGACAGAAGACTAAACTCGAGCTAACTAAAAAAGAAAACTATAGTGACCAGCCGATGAAACCCCCAGGCAAACAGTGAATTAACACACATATACCTCATTTATTACTAAAAAGAAAAAATCCAACAGGCATACAAACTACAATGTAAATGTAATACAATAATGCCACATTAATCAAAACCAATGATGGACCTTTATGAACAGGCATAATCTAGGAAACTAACTCTTCACCACAGTCTCCATAACCAAGAGTCGATTACTTCTTCTTCTTCTTCTTCTTCTTCTTCTTCTTCTTCTTCTTCTTTTCCACCGTGTAACCTCATCGAAGTGTTTCTGGGGGGAGGGGGGGGGGGTGGGGGGGGGGGGGAGGGGGGTGGATGTAATGTTCGTTGATGAGCTCTGTCAAGAGCAAGAGTCGATTACTAAATTTAGCAAAGTATCGCATCGGCAAGCCAACATGTATAACCCTAACACAATACCTAGAAAGCTGTAGAAATCAGCTCTTATCTACTGCTACAGTTTCGTATCACAACATAATTCTCAGGTAGACCTGGGGTGCTCTCAAAACGCTGGTTACAGGAGAAAACATTTCGTGGATGCTCAAGTTTAAATACCGAGTCTGGGGCATTGTCGGGGTTTCTGGGAAATATTCAGCAGAAAACGCTCGAAGCAGTCGAAAACATCTTGATAGTTTAATTTCTTTATTTCGTAACCAAATATTCCAAATACCTCTCTCTCTCTCTCTCTCTATATATATATATATATATATATATATATATATATATATATATATATATATATTTATATGCCCTTAGCCAAACAGAAGGAAAGGATGAGAGGACGTCAGTCTGGACAACCTAGAAAATGGAGAGAAAGTCACAGTCACGCTGACACAGTTAGAGAAGAACACGCTGAAGCAAATGACATGAGGTCGCACAGTGACAAGCAGCTGGTAGGTAACTCAGCAACTTCTAGTTCAGTCTTTGATACTTCCGAACAACCACCCCACACGCACAAATATACATGTTATCTTTTTTTTTATTACTTGATTTTGAATGTCCTATAATTTAAATGCAATATTATTATGTAAACATTTAGCACGTATTTATAAAAACCGTAATGATGTTAGTTGCGTATCCTTTACAGGATGTTGCAGAACCAACCCCTACAGCTTCTGGATGTTGTGTTGTTTTTCTAGGCAAATTTACCTCCAGTAGTGCTCCCTGGACGGTCGGCTTCCTTGATACCACTGTTGAAACCAACGCACGGTGCATGACCCGCAACTAGGATCGAGCCCATTATCCGGCATTACGAAGCGTTGGCATCGACTTAGCCACAGAGCCGACTAATAACAGTAATACTGAATATTATTATCACTGCGCATTGAAATAAGATGCAGGCTTCCTGAGGAACATCCCTGCCCCTAGAAAATGTATAAGTCGCCTCCCCAAAGTTTTCTTTGTTTTGGCGCCCTGTGTGCCTTTGGGTGTATTTGTTTGATAAAGAAAGGGATAGAGAGAGAGAGAGAGAGAGAGAGAGAGAGAGAGAGAGAGAGAGAGAGAGAGAGAGAGAGAGAGGGGGGGGGGGAAGGGGATAGTGTGTTACCATTTAATTATTTATTAACAATGTGTTACCCCTATCTGTTCACCCATCTCTGTACTCTACACGTGATGGCCATCTCTCTAACATTGTTTACACGATTGCCTTGTTTTCTTTCCTCAGAAACCTGGAGAATACATTTCCCAGGAAGGACTCACATACATGACACTTGCACAAATACAGAGGAAGTTCACGCGTACAAAGGTCAAGGACAGGTTGAGGGCACAACAGGAAAACACTGAGTATGCTGTTTTGGATTTCTCAAAGACAGGCAAAATGAAGGTTCAAGGGTCACAGCCGTGACCTACCGATATTTAAGGCACGTGCGTACCTTACAGAGCCCCGACGTAGACCAACAACAAAGTGGAACGATGCCAGCGAAACTGCAACAGTACCATTTGTTTATGGTTGGGGCGGTTGGATGAGCAAGAGAAACAAAATATGGTTTTCCCGTCGATACCCATAGCAATATGAAAGTAAGTGGAGAAGAAGGTAGAATATGCAGTGGAATTATTTTTTATACATCACTGACACTTCCAGACGTACCTTTATACCTGGGTTAAATGGAAGTTATCATGGAAGTTATCAGCCATACATTCAGAAACAAACATTGGCTGCACAGTTTCGTGTGAGGCAGCAACAGCAACAAAACATAAAAGAAAAATTAGTAACGATGGAAATGAGGTGTCTGAGAAAGACTGTAGGAGTAACAAGAAGAACTAAAATCAGGAATGGGATAATACAATATTAGGTCGCTACAGAACTAATTTTAAATTATATACAAAGACGGCAAGTCAAATGGTTTCCCCACTTGAAGAAAATGCCTTCTGATGCTATACCTTCCTCTTCTTCTTCTTTTCTCTACTTCTATAATTCCCCACTGCGTCAGAGTAAGAAGAAGAATCTCTGGAACGGGACCCTCTGTTCGCTTTGTATATAGTATGCTATCTCATACAAGGCATATACCAAAAGAGGAGAGGGACGTAGAGCAAGAGGTAGACCAAGAACAGGATGGGAAGATAACATCAGAGAAACTCACAGGACCACGATGTGTCTATGGTTAAAGCACGAAACCGAAGCTTATGTCTCTCGACATCGACACCCGAAGCGGTAAAAGAGGACGTAAAGAAAAAGAAGACTGAAGATGAAAAGCACTTCTAAAGACCTGGTCTAAGCCCCCACCTTGTTTTTTCCGCTGTCATTGACAAGTTCTCATGCAATCGCAGGTTCGCTGTAACTTTTTCCAAACCAGCGAATGCTAAAATTTCTCTTTTATCATCATCATCATCACGTGCTCTGTCGTCTGGCGTAGGCGTTCATGCAATTCCAAAGATCTCAGTCCCTTGTTCTCTGGATCAGTTCCACCGATGATATCCCTCCGTGCTACCGTCTCAGTCCATCCGTTAACATCTTTCTCAGTCTGCTTCTGTCTCTCCCACCGATGATATCCCCGTGTGCTACCGTCTCAGTCCATCCGTTATCATCTTTCTAGGCCTGCTTCTGTCTCTTCCACCGTTGATATCCCTCCGTGCTACCGTCTCAGTACATCCGTTAACATCTTTCTCAGTCTGCTTCTGTCTCTTCCACCGATGATATCCCTGCGTGCTACCGTCTCAGTCCATCCGTTATCATCTTTCTCGGCCTGCTTCTGTCTCTGCCACCGTTGATATCCCTGCGTGCTACCGTCTCAGTCCCTCCGTTATCATCTTTTCCGGCCTGCTTCTTTCTCTTCCACCGTTGATCTTTTTAGTCGTCACTCTGTTTTCGTAAGGCTCCCCCTCGTCACACGACCAAAGAACAGGGCCTATATTTTCCTTATAGCTGTATATTTGTATCTAGTTTTTATCATCTTCTTTCAAGCAATCCTCGTTAGTTATCCTGGCACGCCCACACAAATATATAGTTGTTCACTCCCTCAATCTGCATTTAATTTCTGTCCTTTTTCCCATATCTCTCTTTATACAATGTTAAGTTAATATTTTCAAGAACACACCGGGACGTAATTAGCATCACACCGGCCGTCTTTATATCCCAGGACATTACCTCATACCCTTATTAGGCTGGCTAACGCCGAGGGAGGGGGGGGGGAAGGGCAAGGTCACGTATACAATGACCGTACAGACACGTCTTCAGTTCCTGGATGGCCTGACTATCAAAGTTTAGTGGTAATCAGTTAAAATAAATCCTAAGTTAATTTCTAAAATTCGTTTTTTTTTTTCCAACAGTGATTCGAATTTATGAATACAGGATTATGGACACGAATGGTAGCTACTACACTCCTGTTATGTTAGAATTGACTGAGACAAATGGGTTAAGTAGTAGATCTAAAGGCTAATTTGTGTGGATTAGGGCTAAAAAAAATGGCTGGGACTCATGAGGAGCAGCTTCCGCATCTCCTGCAGCTTTGCTCGTGAGTCTTAGCCATCTAGTTTAGCCCCAATCAACGCTGCATGAGCAGCGTGTGGGATACCCTAGGCGGTGGCGGTTGTCGCCGGAAAACCGCAAAGTAGATCGCCATAATTGACACGTGACTGAGGCCCTGTTTTTTTGCCGCCATCTTTTGTGCCCGTAATTAGGAGGATCGCCCAGTCCTGGAGTCTCTGTGCCTGAGGATGTTCTTTAGTTCATCACTATCTACTGTGTACACCATCAGAGAAGACAGCCGAGAAACACTGTCCTGATAAATAAAGGCGACCGGTCTTTCACCCGATCAATGTCCAAATGATCGAAAAATACGACCCAAACTTCATATGCCTTTGGTTTCGCTGACATAAATTTTGTAGAAAGTTGGCAGCTTCAAGAATAATTCGATTTTTGTGGGTGTAAATCTGATGTAATAAACCATAACCAATAAAATCAAGTGATCTGGGTGGATAAAACAATAAGCACAAATCACAGTTGCCAAAAAAGTGTTTAATAAGTTCTTATAAAACTAGACTGCTTTAGTTGAGGATATCATACAAGATGTTAGGTATGGCTGGCCAGGTAATTGTAGCCAGCACCGGCTGTGTCTGCCTTTTCCAGCTGGAACTTGCATGGATGTTTAGGTACTGTTTGGCTTGCGCTTCTTTAAGTGATTGTGCGCACATAGAGGTAATTACTTTGTTTTTATGCTTTTGTTTTTAAATATTTTTGTTATTGTTGCCTAATTACGAATTCAAGTTTTCATTTTTTAAGGCGTTTTGATATTAAAATGTATAAACTTGTGGTTGCTTTTACCTCATACGTGATGATATTTCTTGGTCTTGTTTCCATCTATTCATAGATTTTGATTTGTTTT
This sequence comes from Candidula unifasciata, assembly GCA_905116865.2. Lineage (NCBI taxonomy): Eukaryota > Metazoa > Mollusca > Gastropoda > Stylommatophora > Geomitridae > Candidula > Candidula unifasciata. Next base: position 306,467 of record CAJHNH020001414.1, on the reverse strand, counting down.
ATCTGAAACAGAAAAAAAAAAAAATGAAGAAAATGAAGATCCTGAAAATTTACCTGAGCGGTATAGAAAAAAAATTACACCCCCCCCCCCCCCCCCCCCCCCCCTATTACAAGAAACGAAATCACCACACACGAACGCAACAAACGCACAAAACCACACTTTAACGACACAATTAAAATATCAACGAATGAACAGATTTTAACCTTTTTAATTCATAAAAACGTTTTACTCAGTACGAAGGAGTACAACAATGTTAAAGAATGTGTTACCACATATAAAGGCGTTGTAACGAATTATATGATACATACTCAGATGAATATCAAAACTCACGGCAGCCGTGACCGTTAGAAAGGGCGGTCCCTCGTCGTGTAAACAAAAAGATAATTTAGTGAACCTGATTAGAGATGTATAGGACAGGGCGTTGTTAACAGGGAGGGTTGGGTTCCTTGTTCAGTGTAGAAGCCACAAACTGTCCACATATAGATTCTTATACCCACTCCCCCTTTTTCCAATGAAAAAGCTCAACAACAACATGGTATGCAAGTGTTAAAGGCAATGCGCATGCGGATTATCTGGTAGACAAGGTAGTTAACACGACTGACCCGGTACTGGACATAAATGATGTCATTAATGCCAAGCGAGCTGCATATTGCAGTATCCTTGTCGACTCAGTGATCCTTGACGAGGTTGGTAGGCGTGGTGGTTGCAACATGGCTCAGTCAGATTTGAACATTCTACCAAGGGCAAAAAGCTTCTGGTGAGTCATCACAGAACGGCCGTGATCAGTCGTTTTATTGCTGCTAACGAGGATGAGACTAGAGCATCTAGGGTCTGTCCGGAGTCATGTGCTGATAGTTTTCAGTGATCACTAAGCACTAATCCATTTATTTATAAGATTAATGTCCTAAAGGCGACAAGTCGGTTTGATGGAATCCTCAGCCCGACCCACCCAAGATTCTCCTCTGTTTATGTTTGAACAAAAAGACACAAACAAGACACAAACAAAAGATTGCACAGTTTATGGCTAGGCATATTTGCTGTATCTCGTCAGGTACAAACTACTGTAACAATTAATGAATAAATGTCTCCTGATGGCAGAACGCTGAGATTCCTTCTAGCCGCCACGATTGGTTACCTCCGTCCTGTACTTTGTAAACAGAAAGACATGATTCTGATATTGTGGCTGCCCTGGTAAAAAAGGCAGTTGCTTTTGACAGTTGTTAAAGTTGTACTTCAGTTAAAAATAGATTCGCTTAATTTCCTTCATTTTTTTAATCGGTATTGCAGTATGCACCTGACGAGATACAGCGAAATATGCTAGGCAATAAATTGTGCAATCTGTTACTATTATGTTTGTCTTGCCTGTTTACATTTGCAAGGGATAAACGTTGCTTTGCTCTTTTGTATGTGTTCTGTGTAAACTTGAAAACTTCAACATACATCATAGTTTATATGTAGAGCAGACAAAAAGCTGGAGATCTTCGGAGCGATTTTAGAAACTCAAGAATATTTCTATGACAATACCATGTTGTTGATAACTTACCAGAGTTGAGGGGAAGACATCTTGCTGCTTATCTTCTTTTGTTTTCCCGTATTCCCAGCCTTTTACTCAATTGCAGTTTCTGCTTCAGGAGGTTCATCAATTATTTCCCCTACATTGGTGTTGTCGACGCTTGCTACTGTTGGTTTGTGGCTGAAGAAGGCGCCTTCTGAAACTACACATGGATAATTATTTTTTATTAATTAGTACGCGAATGCTAGGGGTGCCTCTGTAGTAATCCAGAATTTTTCGAAAAGACAGTAGTTTCAAACAGAAATACTGTGAAGGAAGCCAAGAAGAGTTCTGGATGCTTAAGATCAACGAAGACAGTAGTTTCAAACAGAAATACAGTAAAGGAAGCCAAGAAGAGTTCTGAATACAGGTGTATTCAAAAGACAATGCTATTGACAAGGCTGCAATTCATTCCCAACGTTCGCGTTTAATTAAAAAAAAAAAAAAAACAACAACAGATACAGGAGCAAACTTTCTGGGTTAAGTTATCTGAGGGTTAAATTAACTCATCTATCCATAAACATAAAAGAAATGATGAAAAATTCACTCTAACAGTTACATTCATCGCATTTATGACAACTAAACATTAAATGTGCATTGAATGTTTTATTGTTCCTCTTTTCCTAAGTATTCAAAACCCTTTAAGGGTTGGTGTGCCGCAAATTTTTTATTTTTTTACTTTTTTGTTGGACAAGGGTTCCATGGTGATAAAAGTTTGAGAACCTCTGCTCTAGCTGATAGTGTCTGTTTGGTGTGAAGTTTTAGGTCTTTACATTTTCTTGTTAACGGTGGATGAAGTAGGGTATAGATTTCCTTTCATATCAACGGTCCTTTAAAATGGAGCGTTGACCATGATAGATTAACAAATATAAAGCCCACCCAAAAAGTAAACAATCTATAGCAGACATGAAATTAGTGAACATACTTGTTGGTTCTTGCCAAGTGATATCGTGTTCACGCTTTGTGCTGAAAGTCTAGCCGTTCCAGTTACGTGAATAGCAGGAACCACTAATGAAAATATGCAGTTACCAAACATACACGATTCATGGAATGACTGGTATCGTCACTTACCCCAAAACACAAAGAAGCCAGTCAGGACAAAACTAAGACCAGCTATCAGAAGACCAGGCCCAAATTTAGTTAGCAAGTTTGTATGATCGGCTTGTTCAAATCGCATACCTGTAGAGAATAAGATTCACAATATTTCCATCAGGGACCGGTAACCCAGTGTATTATGAAATGCAAGTGATACTCTAATAAACATTTCTAGGTATATTCCCTGGTCAGGTTGGCACAGAGACGAGAGAGCATCTAGCCGTTACAACACGGTGACTACCATGGTACAGAGACGAGAGAGCATCTAGCCGTTACAACACGGTGACTACCATGGCACAGAGACGAGAGAGCATCTAGCCGTTACAACACGGTACAGAGAGGGGACTACCATGACTACCAGAGACGAGAGAGCATCTAGCCGTTACAACACGGTGACTACCATGGTACAGAGACGAGAGAGCATCTACCCGTTACAACACGGTGACTACCATGGCACAGAGACGAGAGAACATCTAGCCGTTACAACACGGTGACTACCATGGCACAGAGACGAGAGAGCATCTATCCGTTACAACACGGTGACTACCATGGTACAGAGACGGGCAAGCATCTAGCCGTTACAACACGGTGACTACCATGGCACAGAGACGAGAGAGCATCTACCCGTTACGACACGGTGACTACCATGGCACAGAGACGAGAGAGCATCTATCTACCCGTTACAACACGACGTGACTACCATGGCACAGAGAGACGGGAGAGCATCTAGCCGTTACAACACGGTGACTACCATGGCACAGAGACGGGAGAGCATCTACCCGTTACACCACGGTGACTACCATGGCACAGAGACGGGAGAGCATCTAGCCGTTACAACACGGTGACTACCATGGCACAGAGACGAGAGAGCATCTACCCGTTACAACACGGTGACTACCATGGCACAGAGACGGGAGAGCATCTACCCGTTACAACACGGTGACTACCATGGTACAGAGACGAGAGAGCATCTAGCCGTTACAACACGGTGACTACCATGACAAAGAGACGGGAGAGCATCTAGCCGTTACAACACGGCGACTACCATGGCACAGAGACGGGAGAGCATCTAGCCGTTACAACACGGTGACTACCATGGCACAGAGACGAGAGAGCATCTAGCCGTTACAACACGGTGACTACCATGGCACAGAGACGGGAGAGCATCTAGCGGTTACAACACGGTGACTACCATGGCACAGAGAGGGGAGAGCATCTAGCCGTTACAACACGGTGACTACCATGGTACAGAGACGAGAGAGCATCTAGACGTTACACCTCGGTGACTACCATGGCACAGAGACGAGAGAGCATCTAGACGTTACACCTCGGTGACTACCATGATACAATATGTAAAGTAAGTCTACGCCTTCACGCGTACTTGGCATAAAGGACTCGATCTATATTTGATTGACCAATCGGCACTTGGTGGGTTTTGTGGTCAGCATTACGCCGGCCGCCTTTACTTCCCTGGACTGTGGAATATTATCTTGAAAACCACTTTCCTCAATGATGGTAGTATCGTCCATATGGTGACAAGGAGATTTTACTAGGAAACATCAGACTTTCGCCAATCTCAGAAAACTATGTGTGATCTTGCAAACAACCCACTGTCTGATTTTACGTTCCATAACATTTCGTTGTACCTATCCTAGACTGGGCCGTGGAAGACTGCAACTTGTACTCTGGGTTAACAAAAAATCGAACGAGCCACTGCTCAGTCGCTGCCCTTCACAAGTGTACCACACGATGTACTAAAGTTGCAATCCGAAGAAAAAAAGACACGATACATACATGAACCATAGCAACATATACCGGACTGCTCGATGATTTGTGAAGTCTGAGGACACTTCCAAAACCAACATATGTTTCCCCTCGTATCCGCACGTTACACAATCTCTTATGGTAAGCCAAGACAAGCTGCCTATCAGATCCGATGTAAAACATTACCGGTAAAATCAAACTACACAAGACCAACTCTAAAACATCAGCTTGGCTAGAGTTAGGTTAGTAGAGGCCTGAGTTCTAATTGAGGGTACAGGCCAAAATAGGCTCATCTTCAAAATTAACCACACTGACCGGCAAAATAATTATTTGAAATAGTTCTTCTTCTTCTGCTCTTCCACCTTGTACCCCAGCCAAGTGTCAGGGGGGGGGGGGGGGGGAGGGAAATGGGGGGGGGGGGGGGGGGTTAATGGTCTTTGATAAGCTCTGTCAAGAGCACTATTAAGACTGATGTCAATTTCTCTAAAGCTGTTCTTAATACCATAACTCCATCTTTTCTGAGGTCTTCTTCTCGTTCTATACCTGTTCTAAAATTTCAGTTTGGCTCGCTGCGGCGATTTTACCAGGGCAACGAATCATTCTGTATGTATTAAAACCAAAGTCCGATGGACAGTAATAGCAAGCTAGTTTGCCTGTCCACCCAGTAGTCGCTGCTTTGAACCTCCGCTGTGTTCTAGATGATTTTTTTTTTTAAACTGACCTAAACATTAAAAAAAAATTTATAATGGCGAAAATATTCATTTTATCATTGACTACGCCACACATAGTCCGGTGACGTACATAATGCATGTAATGGATGACCAGGCAGACCCCGCCTGCACATTTAAAGGTTGTGGATTCGGGTCCTGATTTAACCAGACTTCTTTTCAAAAATGTATTTGGCAGCCAAGTCGACCCAGCTTTCAACGGGTACCAGGCGGAGTCCTGGGAAGTGAAGGAGGTCAACGTGGTGCCGTCCACATCAACCACCAAGTGACGATTTGGCTATAAAATATAGGTCTAGCCCTAGCCACTACGACTGAAGGCGTCGAATGTGTCCTTTACTTTTATACCGAACTGCATATTATTTGTTTGCTCGTCTGGTTTAGAAGTATTCACATTTCAATCAAGTAATAGTGATGTTGTTAAATGAGTTGGTTACCAGATATGTTCAGAGAAGTAGTACCAAACATAGAATAAACTCCTAGACCAGGACGCCACGGAGTGGTGAATTAACACACCACAAGATAGAAGCGGTTAACGTATGTGATCAATGCCGAAGAACAAACAGATCCTCACGGTCGGTACAGAATTGTCCAGCCAGGGAGTAAACAGGTAATCAGGCAATGTATGTTGCGTATCCTTTACAGGACGTTGCAGAACCAAACCCAGCATTGGCTGATGTGGTTTTTCTAAGCAAATGTACGTCCAGTAGTTTATCATTGCTTTCTGGACGGTCGGCTTCTCAATACCACTGTCGAAACCAACGCAAGGTGCAAGGCCTAAAGCTGAGATCAAACAGGGCACCCCGGCATTACGCAACGCCTTAGCTACAGACAACTAGTCAATACTCAGAGGAAAAAACAAGATGGAGGTAAAATCATGCCCCTGCTGGCACCATCATCTCTGCGCTGCTCGCTGAAGATGGTGCCCTCAGAGCAGGGGTGGGTGTTTTTGTGTCTGTCTGTGGGACAAAATTTATAAATATCAACTTGGTCCCGGACCACATTAAAAAAAAAAAAAAAAAAGAATAATTGCAGACTAACAACCCAGATTTCGTTGCAACGTAATATTTTTGTGTGATAATCTTCCACTGCAATCCCTCACTACCTCTTTGGCATGACACACTCACTTACTGAAGCACTTCTGTATATTCCTAAATGTTTCAGTTCAAGCCCGTTTTTTTGCGAAATAATATATTTAAGTTCATGGAAGATATTTTAGAGTATCTCAACACCGGTCTTGTGGGCTAGCAAACATTTCTTGCCGGGCCGGTTTTGACCCGCGGTCCATAGCATGAAAAAGTAGGGCAAACAAGCTTGACAATGGGCACGTGATTACAGATATTAGTCACCTGAAATAAATTGGGCAGTCTTTTCATGAGTTAAAATAGACCGGACATTCCGTTAACGATCTGCTACAAAATGGCACATTTTAACATTGAATATTGGCAGTGTGTGTTTGTGTTTTTATATTCTATCTACACGGATATATTACAACTCTAGGGCATACATGACGAATATGCACATAGTGGTTACAAAACAACAAAATATACCTGTTGTCCACAGAAATGGCTTCGGTGTTGATGCATGAAAGGCTAAAATTAAGTAGATATATAATTATTACACGAACAGTACCTTTTGTGTACTTAACATAGATGTCTCTATTATTTCCAAATATGTTAGCCAGCTGCTTGGATGTTTAAGTGTATGTCCGTTTTTCTGTCCTCCTATTCACGTTAATTTAAAACTTCGTTTTAACGCTGTACTTAAATTCTTTTTCTCGGTCACTGTTCCTCCGAATGCGTAAATGTGTTGTGCCTGTATTCACCACCGCTGCGATATTTGCGCTTTTCGGCAATTGTCGGGTTCTTGCACGGATATGTGTGTGTGTGGTGCGTGTGGTGTGTGCGTGTGTCGTGTGTGCGCGTGGTGCGATTGTGCGCGCGTGTGCGCGCGCGTGTGCGCGCGCGTGTGCGCGCGCGTGTGTGTGCGAGTGTGCGCGTGTGTATGTGTGTGTGTGTGTGTGTGATGATAGTCGCTAGCTAAAGAACTTTAGGTGACGGAAATTCATTAGACACAGACAGCGAAGGACACGAAGCTGTAAGGTGATGGTTGGCGCTAGACGAGACACAGGCAAAGCGGGTCCTTGTGATGACAGCTAGGGTTGCAGGAAAACTGGTTTGCTCGCCTGGTTAAAGAACATTTACTGTGAGACAGGACAAACATACAGTACGGGTCTCGTTCGACAAACGTTTGATCCAGTGCACGTTGGCTGCCAGTGGCTAATGTCATGCCGTGAAGGCGTAGAGTGTCTTTAATGTTTTTCTATGTTTTCCGTCAACTTGCTCTTGTAGTTGATCTTCTGAGATGTAGTGCTTGTGATGGTATTTGATCTTGCTGCATTCTAACGAGATGGCCAAACCACTTGATTTGCTGTTTCTAGATGAATCTAGTACAAGGTGTCGTTCCCACAGTTTGCCAGATAGTTTCATTTTTCACTCAGTCTCGGATGGTTAGGTTGGCTGCTTTTCTCAGACACCTCATCTCGCAGGTGGTAATTTTGCGTCTATGAGGTATATGAGATAGTGTCCATGTTTGGCACTGGTAGCTTAATGTTGGAATGAATATGCTAATAATAATCTGTCTCTTTGCACTCATAGTTATGCTTGGATGTCTTAATAATGGTGACAATTGGTACATAAGTGCACTTGCTTTCTGACATCTGGTTTCTATTTCTCTGTCAATTCTACCATCTTCTGTGATCATACTTCCTAGATATTTAAACTCCCTAACTGATTTAGGGCAGAACCATTTAGCTGTATGTGTAGTGGGGCAGGGGTTCTACTAACTTGCATTGTTTCGGTTTTGTTTACATTGTTGCTAGGGCTGTACTGAATAGCGATTTTCACTATTCGGCCGAATACGAATAGCTGGACCAACTATTCGGCCGAAAACGAATACGAATACGAATAGTGAATCAACATCATCAGGTGCTTTACCGACTGGTATGGGCGATTATGCCTAGCCACAATCTTCGATCTCCTGCAGCATGTATTAGTTCGTGTGCTGACACACCTCCATGCCATGCAACAAGACTGTCAAGAATCTTCTCCTTCCTCTATCCCTCCTTTCACATATCTTTCCAGTGGTCACCACATGTTCCATTTTCCCTCATCTTATAACATGGCCGAAAAATGATGACAGTCTCCTTCTGATGTCTGTGAGGAGTTGTCTTCGGGCTCCCGCCTTTATCAAAACTTCTTGGTTTCTTTTGGCTGTCCATAGTATTTTAAGCATTGTTCTGTAATTCCACATTTCTGAGCACCGCTCGCCTCGGTTCGATGTTTGTTCACTAGTCTTCTTGTAGTGAGCACTGCCCGATCCAGTTCATTGCTAGTTTACCAACCTTCTTGTAGTAAGCACCGCTCGCCTCGGTTCGATGTTCGTTCACTAGTCTTCTTGTAGTGAGCACTGCCCGACCCAGTTCATTTCTGGTTTACCAGCCTTCTTGTAGTAAGCACCGCTCGCCCCAGGTCGATGTTCGTACACTAGTCTTCCTATAGTAAGCACCGCTCGCCTCGGTTCGATGTTCGTTCACCAGTCTTCTTGTAGTGAGCACCGCTCGCCCCAGGTCGATGTTCGTTCACCAGTCTTCTTGTAGTGAGCACCGCTCGCCCCAGGTCGATGTTCGTTCACCAGTCTTCTTGTAGTGAGCACCGCTCGCCCCAGGTCGATGTTCGTTCACCAGTCTTCTTGTAGTGAGCACCGCTCGCCCCAGGTCGATGTTCGTTCACCAGTCTTCTTGTAGTGAGCACCGCTCGCCCCAGGTCGATGTTCGTTCACCAGTCTTCTTGTAGTGAGCACCGCTCGCCCCAGGTCGATGTAGGTTCACCGTCTTCTTGAAGTAATCACCGTTCGCCCCAGGTTGATGTTCGTTCCCCAGTCTTCATGTAGTGAGCACTGCTCGCCCCAGGTCTATGTTCGTTCACCAGTCTTCTTGTAGTGAGCACTGCTCGCTCCAGTGTATTGCTTGTTCACTAGTCTTCTTGTAGTAAACACTGCCGGCCCCAGTTCAAAGTCGGTTCACCAGTCTTCTTGTAGTGAGCACTGTTCACATGAACAGCATCAGTAATTATATACACTGTATTATATATTATAGATATATATATATATAGAATGTACACCAGTCTTCTTGTAGTGAGCACTGAACACCCCAGTTCGATGTTCGTTCACCAGTCTTCTTGTAGTAAGCACCGCTCGCCCCAGTTCGATGTTCGTTCACCAGTCTTCTTGTAGTGAGCACCGCTCGCCCCAGTTCGATGTTCGTTCACCAGTCTTCTTGTAGTGAGCACCGCTCGCCCCAGTTCGATGTTCGTTCACTAGTCTTATCGTAGTGAGCACCGCTGGCCCCAGTTCGATGTTCGTTCACTATGCAGGATATTTTAAGCATTGTTCTGTAATACCACATCTCTGAGGTTTCAAGAAATTGTTTGGTCTGCCTACCGATTGTCCAGGACTCACAGCCATTTGTTAAAACTGGATGTATGTAGCAAGCAATAATTATTTTTCTAACCTTCAATGACAAAGAAATATTGCATAAGATGTTCTTCATTTTATAAAAGGCAGTTTTTTGCCTGTCCTATTCTGTTTCATATTTCAGTAATGCATCTGCCATCTGATGTTATCCATGTGACCAGATACTTAAATTTCCGTAATTGTCCCAAAATAAAACCATTGACTTTTATTAAACATTTAAGAGTAATTATTTTTTTAAATACCACCATCACTTATGTCTTCCCACTATTCAAACTGAGGCCTATTCTTCCACTTTCGTGTATAAAATAGATCTGAAAACACCCATAATGTCAAATCTACGCTGACATTTTACTTCACAAAAGTAGTACAGAATAGTGAACATTTAAATTTCATGTTTTGCATTCTTCAGTCAGTCAGTCTGTGGTAACTAACACCTAGGAATGAAAGTATTCTCAGTTTTATAACAAGTAACTAAACTTGTAAATTGTCACTGACAGCTTAGTTAATCCATGAAAGCGGCATTAGCTTTCCACACACACACAAATCGTTCCATGTTGTCAGCATTAAGGCAGCTTCTTGTCTCACTGAAGGTATTTCCAGCTGTACTAAACAGACGTTCACTTGGTACGCTCATGGGTGGTGCACTGAGATAACGCTGGACAGTATGAACCAAGGTGGGAAATCTTGATATGTTTAATTTCTACCAGTCCAGGAGCGGGTGTAATGTAACCACTATTCGTATTCGGCCCGATCGCAACTATTCGGCCGAATACCGAATAGTTACTAGGTCCACTATTCGGCCCAGTAGCGAATACGAAGCGAATATTCGGTACAGTCCTAGTATTTACTACATGCTGTGTTTTAGCTGTTAATGTGGTCTTGCAGTCTATGTTTTTCAGGGTAGAACAAGCACTTGTCGTCAGCAAATAGTAGTACGTTTAATGTGGGTGAATCGATTACTTCTCCTGATGTGTGTACTTCCTTGTGATTATAAAGGTCTATTTTGTTTGTACCATAACTTGCTTTTTCAGATATTCTGTCTATATAGATGTTAAATAAAAGTGGGGAGAGCACACATCCTTGTCTCACACCTGTGTTGATTGTGAACATATCTGATTTGACTTCTTGTGTTTTTACTGCACTTTGGCTTGTGTGGTACATGGCTATGATGTTCTCTAGTAACTGTCCTTGTACCCCGTAGTTCTCAAGAACAGACCACATTTTGTTTATTTCCACTCTATCAAAAGCTTTTTCCTGATCTATAAACACAATATTCTTTTTGGTATTATACTCAATGGCTTTCTCACACACTTGCCTCAGAGTGAATAATGCATCTGTGCATTCTCCTCCTTTTCTGAAACCGAATTGTGATGCACTCAGCTGTTGTTCAGCTTTGGGTCTAACTCTCTGTTCTAGTAATTTGGCGTACATTTTTTCCTACGCGACTCAGTAGCGATATACCTCTGTATGCTTCACATTATCTCTTATTTCCTTCCTTTTTCCATAACGGTACTACAAATGCCTGTTGCCACTCAGCTGGGGCCTTTCTTTCTTCCCAAGCTATATTAAAAATTCTATTAAGCCATTTAAAACCTCTTCCCCGCAGGCTTGGATCCCTTCTGTATTAGTTCCATCCAGTCCTGGTGCCTTAGTTCTTGGGCTGTTCTGTATAACTGCTCTTACTTCTGCTGCTCTGAAATTTGGTTCCTTTTGTTCGCAGCTTTGAGGTACACAGTTAACATTATCTACGTTGCCTGTGGGGTTGAGAAGTTCTTGAAAATACTCTGCCCATCTTGCTAACCTCTGTTGGTGGACTAAATAGAGGTATGCCTCTCTTGTTGTTGATGATATTTGTTAGCTTATGTCTCTTTCTCTCATGATTTTTACATGTTTATAGAATTCTGAGGGTAGCCATCTGTTGACCATAATTTCTCCAAGACTCGTCTTTAGATGTTTTGATTTTGCATTTTGCTTCTCTTCTTACTAATCCGTAATGTACATAATATTGATGTGATTTTGATTTTATTCATGACTGAATTCATTCAGTAAGACTTTCGAATGATAGACATTTGAACCTGACTTGTCGCTGAGTAGGTTACTTGGCACGCGAACTTCTCACTAATATTCCAAATAAGATAACGCCATTATCCATAGTGCAAGATGAGGACATGTGACAGGAGTCTTGCAAGAGGATTCGTAGAACCAGCGCTGAGCCTACTGGCGCCAGAGGTGATAACAAGTATCTACATACACGTCACATTGGCCAATAATTTCCCTAACGCCTGTGCTGAAACACGGGGCCTTGTGCGTATATCATTTTCAGTATGTCTGTACACATGTCTCTTGCCATAAATGTGTGTACTGAAAATGTGGTTGAAAGCAATATGGCTTATATTAACAAATAAATAATTAGTCGCAAACAATCTCTAGGAATCTCAACGACTTTGACATGCACAGAATACTGCTGAACGTTTCAACAAATGTATTTATCAACGACTGTAACACGAATATAAAGAATGGAGAGGAAAGTTAAAAAAGTGGGAACAGGAAAAATTTTCATGAAAACGAAACATAAACAAAGTATTAAAATACTGAAATTGACATATATAAATATAAAAGAATTGTATTTAAAAACAAAGGTTAAAGTAAACCAAACTATTTAAACAAATGCAAGCTGAATATCAATGCCTGATGACATCTGCACGCGTAAGTTATGAAAGGCTGTGTTTTCTAAAATAAAAATAATAATAAATGATGCGTAGTCTGATTCCTACAGCAACATTGTATAGCAGTGATTGAGAAATTACTTTTGCCCCTGTGTTCAGGACTTTTAAAACCTAGCTGTATGCCTAGTTCTGATGTTGCAGAAGAAGAAGAACATAAGAAGAGGAAGGAAACAAGAAGAAGAAGAAGAAAAGAAGCAAGAACAGAATGGGTGTGCATCTTTGACTGAAAATACATGTAGGTGCAAGACAACTAATTCTACACGATGTTTTACACTAACAATACTAAAACACTTGTCACATACCAGTGCTTGTAGACGTTCTCAGAGTTGTTGCTGCTGTTCCTGTTGAATGAAAGAAGGGGAACAATTTTGAAGCAACTGATGGCTGGACATCTTTACGCGGTAAGTTACCTTTACTAAAACAAACGTGAACTCATAACAAAATAAATGTGATGTCTTCGAAGAGCAAGCAGAGTAACAAAAACAAAAAGAAGTTGCTAATTAAAAAGAAGACTGCCACTGAATGTGTCACAGAGGAATAGATGAGATATGGTTTTTGTCATCTCAGAGAAATACTTCCCTACGAATTGCCACAAAGAACCAAGCTGAGGAAATAAAATGGACACGAAGCAAGGAGAAGAAGATTGAGTGATGACATAAATACAGCCTAGAGCAAATGAAGACCAACAATCACAATGCATTGCAAAGAGCAGAAACAAGATCCTAACATCCCCACCCCCTCCCCCTATCCACTTTTTTCGCAAAAGAAGAAGAAGAACAACAACAACAAAAACAATAGCACCATCATTAGGCAGAGGAAGAAGCAGGAGGAGGAGGAGGAGAAGACTTTTCTTTATCAAAATTATTCTTGTTGGTGTTAACAACATGCATAAACAATAATGCCACTTGTAACACAGTCTGTTGCAAATACTATTTATAAACGTAAATGTTAACACGGTCTTAAGACATTTCCTTTTTAGCTTTTGTTTTGTCTCATTACTACTAGTCAACAAAGACTTTGCTGATCGTTTTATCTGCACATGATGTTCACTGCTCCATGCGGATCTCTATTGTGTATACAGGTTTCTCGTTTTAGCCGTAAAAAGTATCTTTAGTCTTCATGCTTAAAACAACATTTATAACACTTTATTAACTTTTCTTTCATGACCCTTTTAAGACGGAGCCTTATTTGGAGTTTCAGTGCCAAAAAGACGGAGCCTTCAGGAGGGAAAGTATCTTAATTCACACACACACACAACTGTACAAATAAAGCGTTCAAATAACATTTACAAAACTATATGCATTTTTGAAGGAAAATACCCAAAAAAAAAAAAAAACTCACACAATCTTTATTAATCACAATGACAAGTTGTCATTTTTTCAAATTAGATATACAGTTGGCTAAATTATTGATTTTTTTTTAAAAAGTTAATTAGTCGTTATTTCCTGATGAATGAAGCCTGAAAAAGTCCTAACACCTGTGTTTTGGGAACTAATGTCCATACAGGCCCTTCACACACCTCTGGCACGTATAAGAAACGGTCCTAATTGAAAACCATTTGAAGCCTGTGATAAAAGAAACTAATGCCTAGACAGACCTAGAAGATAGTTATGCAATAAAATATGTCTCACTATGAGTGCAACAGTTTATCATATAGAGGTTAACAGTAGTGTTAAAAACAAAGAATTAAAGTGTCCTTGCAGATTGCATAATGTGTTATGATACTATATCTTGAGAAGTGTATGGGTATTTGATTTAACACGATTGGAAAAAGTAATGAGTACAGTAATTATGTAACTAGGCAAACACCGAGACGCAACTCTAACGGATACAATAATCTGTGACGATTTCTAGTCGAATTCCTAAATTGGTTAAAGGCGAACTGTAACAGATTTGGCATTTCCATGTGTCAATAGAATGTTTTGTGTGGCTATGAGTACACAGAGACATAGTTGTGAACTGAAAGCAGGCGCAGTCATAAAATTCCACTCACTCACTAATCTAAACAAGAGAGAGGGGAACGAACGAAGAGTTAAATTTGTTGACATAAAATTGCATGCTGCCTGCAGAAGATGCTATAATGGTCTCAACAGTGACGTCACATGGCAGTCTATTGCGCTAAAGATTATGACTTGACTGCATGCATGGCGGTACATTCTAGACTCGCCTAGACAGTTACTTCCCATACAACCCTAGGTGCTTATAATTGGCCAAAGTTGTGGCCGTTTAGAGATAGTATTTCTTAGAGAGCCAGGCGAGGAGAAAGAGAGAGTTAGTTGGCACTCGGCTGCAGGAGTGGACACATAAAACAATATAGCTAGGTAGATCCCCGAGCCATCCCTAAAGCATGATAATGCATTTGCGTATATATTTTATTGTTTAGCTGCGGTTATAAAACTGCTTTTTGCTTATTGTTATTATTGATTTTGCTTAGGGCTTTGAGCCGACAATATTTCAGGAAGCAGTGGGATACGGAGAGCCAGGGTGAAGTATTAACTATTTATTGGTAATATTTTGTCATTGGCTTTATAGAAGGTCATAGATGATAGCTGGCGTTTTGCTGGTATCGTGCATTAAATTCAAGAGTCAATAAATCTCCAACAATTATGCTTTCTAGGACTAAAAGTTAAACATGAAAGAGAACTGGCTCATAAGCCCTAAAGTTGAAGTATTTTGGCCACATCAAACGTCATGGTAGCTTGGAAGGGACTGTGCTGGTAGGTGCAGTTTGTGGAAGGCAAGGCAGGGGTCGACCTTCGCGAAGATGGATACAGCACACTGAAGATGCATTGGCATTGAAAGCACATGGGGTTGGAGAGCTGATGATGGGAGCTAAACACGATATGCTGCTGAATGTCAATTACGTGGTGGTGTAATGATGAAGAGGGATCATGTGCCCCTAAATTCGGTGCAGTGTTCACAAGCTTAATGTAGCCATTGCGAGATATATCCTGTGCTCGAAATAAGGGGCTGCAGCGGTTGGAAGATATGTCACAATGGATCTTGTAACCACCAACTTCCTGTACTCGTTACGAGAGACTCGCTCACATGATCCATTAAATATGGATGGCTGCCATGCGCTAAGAGAAGGCGGTTCTGCATTATATATATTATATATTATATATATATATATATATATATATATATATATATATATATATATATATACATATATTTAGGAATGTGTGTTTTTGTGTGTGAATAGTGAAAAGGTTGAAAGCTGAGCCAATAGCCCTCAAAGCAAGACTATATCTGCTTGTAAAATTGAACTCTTGAATGATAGTTTCTAGACTTAATTATATCTGGTCAGAATGTACATACAGGGGGACATATTCCGAGACGTGTTTCAAACGAAATAAATAGTGCAAGCAGAACTGAGCACACATACTGCAAGGAACAACAAGAACTGTTATGAGATCAACTTACGTTTTGATCCTTTCTCGTTTCGTAGACATAATACGCAATACCAGCACCAACGGCGATAACCAGGAGAGCAAGTATAATATAAAGGAATACAATGAGAGTAACGGACTCTCCGTCTGGCTCTGAGGTTTTTAATTTGAAGAGAAAACACAAAGATTGTAGCATTGATTTTAAAATAAGTTAAAAATGTTTTAAGGTTTTGAGACAATTGCTATGCTATGTTGGAAGTTGTATCGACAAGTCAAATTCAACAGTTTATTTATTGCAGAAATACACTAAAGACAATTTCAAATATTGTATGCAACACCATTTTAAAAATTCAGTTTTCTAATCTCCGCTTTGTATTAATTTGCCCCCCCCCCCCCCCCCCCCCCCCCACCTCCACCCCATCAACCCAAAAAGTCGATGTAGTGTCAAGTTATCTGCTTCACACACCCACACACATACATACACACACACACACAAACACACACACAAACACACACACAACAGACAGACAGACTATACATACACACATACTCAAAACATACATACACACATTGAAACGTTCATCCACAAATATGTGAAGGTAAAGTCGGGAGATGTGAACCAGCTCATTGCACACGGTTATAAAACATAAGTGCTCTGCCATTAGTACGCAGGTAAGAAACAACAGTCCGCGTGTGTCGCCGTCCGCACGCCACTCTGTAGCTACAGCGACGTTCCTCCATTTACCCCAGAGTGTTAATTCAGGTACCCATTACCTAGAGGCTGGGTAAACACCAGAACCACCCAGTTTTGAATATCGGCTGTGGGCTGAAGCGGCTCGCAGATTAATTTGAAAGCGATTGCGCTAACGTACAACATTCACAATACACACGCTTAACATGAGACCGGGGGTGGGGGGGGGGTGGGGGCTAAGTGTGAATGTGATTAAAGGATCAAAAATGGGAGGGGGGGGGGTGAGCATGGCATTAGTTACGACGAGGGCCACTTTGAAATGCGCCCACTCAGTGCTGCAAGTGCAGATAGTATCTTTACTCTTCAGTGAATGCTGCGGGAAAGAGAGCGAGGTCATTGGCTTGTACTGAGTGCAGTTGTTGTTTGTTCATAAAACATCATATCAAGCATACTCATCCTGCAAAACGTCACCATACTCTTTCTAGTAGCAGGCAGATATAATTTGCTCTCTTCTCAAACGTGTTTACTTTAGCTAATAAATATTTGAACCAGAGTTACTTAAATTATCCAGACCAGCCAGCTCTCCACCACTTGGCGGGGAATTGATGTATGTCAAGCTTGATGTTGTTAGGACCTCTTGGGAGCGAATGAACAGTGTGGAGGCACCAATAAATAGATCAATATGGTCTAAGGAGAATGGTGCTGCAGGGAGATACACTCAATGGAAGTCAGAGGCGGACGTACAATCAGACGGTTAGTGAACTGGAACTCCCCGCCTGCTACTGAAGATCGGGACTGAGCGTTTCTGGGGGTGTCGTGAGTGCTGTAATGTCGATTCCTAATTCGACATTAAATATTATGTCCAAACTTGCAGCTTCTCCACCAAGGTATGTCGCAGCGCACACATTACAGAGAAGTATGAACAGCCCTAGAAAATTGACTGGCCTGCCCTCTCTCAGACATATGCTCTATAGAACATCTACAGTACGAGCTTAGACGTGGCATCTACAGACACAGGCTTGCAGAATAACTGCAACAGATGGACAATGCTCGCCAACGTAAAAGAGACTTGATTCTGTAAAATTTCTGTCAGTGGAGACTCTGACAGGTTTATTTGAAAAGTAGATAGTGGACATACCAGATAATTAAAATAGGATGAATGAATTGTTTAACTAGTTGCATGCCCGGCTCTAGCGTAATTGGCTTAACCGGATTTTAAAACTATCGGGTGACGAACTACTTATTATTCCTGGTTCGCTCAAACATTTACGTTTAGAAAAGCCACAATTTCTGATCCAGCATGTGTACAGTATTTACAATGAGAATGTTAGGCGTGCGAAAGGTGTGTGAATGTGATAATATGGTGTGAGCCTGGTGTTTGCGAGTGTAACAAAAGGCTCAGTGGAATCATCAGTGGATAGTCAAAATTACAGTGTCCTTTGGTTTATCTATGTTGCACCTGTGGTTTCTTCCTTTCCTGCAACTACGAATAAATACACTGATCTTCAAATACATTAGTAAGGGATGATAAAATAAATTATTATTTAGTATTACATGTAGCCGGTGAACCATAGTTACCCACAGTTGCTGGAACAGACATAAAATTTTCCTGATTCACACAGGTCTGCAGATAATATATTCTTGATAAACATATGATGAGTGTGTCAGTGCGTGAGTTTACTTGTGTTTGTTGGAAAAAATGGACGTGCATTTATAAACCGTTTTTTTTAGTGTGTACAAATGGAAAGGCTGATTATATATATATATATATATATATATATTACAGTCAATATTTATATAGTGTCCTCTATTATATCTTTACATAATGTTTGACGCACTCTGTTTTATCTTTCACGGCTCTTAAACTGCGACATCATTAGCTTTCTGTTTAACCACATTATCACTTCACATTGAACTCTGCGTCATATCGTAAGTTTAAAGTCAATTGACCCCCGACTTAACCCCCCCTCCCGCCCCCTGAGACCTGTTGTAATGCCCAGGGCTAAGTCAGTTACTGGAAATAGACAGAAATATTTGGTTTCTCTTTAGTGAATACAAAGTGTGTCTTGCAGTCATAATATTGATACTCTCTGATAGCAACAGTTTCTATGAGGGGAAGTCAATAAGTAATTTACAAGTGTTCGTTGGAAAACAGGAAGCATATCCTTATGAATGGGAACTCCTCCCTTGTTCCCTACTCAGTCGCAGCGGATAGCTTGATATCCTCTGACAGAAAAAATGAGATGGGCGTTGAGGCGTGTCTCTTGGATGCATACCACATCAAATTTGTCTTAATGAATATGGTTTGTTAGAGACAGTTTTTTGGTTAAATTTAAGACTCCTTGTGCATTCCACTTTAGTATGTTGAGTTTCCTGGATATTTGGTCAATAGTTTTTACCCTAATGCCCAGTGCCTTGACTTCACAGGACAGGGGTAGGTGCCCGCCAGTAGTGTTGGGTGAACACCCTCGATGGAAGGGGCCCGTCACTAACTCTAACTGGTGGGGCTCCAGGAGATTAGCACTATATCGATATATTAATATTTGTGACATCATGAAATTTAGGATGTGTCTCTCTGCGACCTGTCTGACATGGGGGACCCTACCAGAAGCTAAGCTACTGTCAGCATATCTCTTAGAGTTATTGGGACACACAAGCCCCTCCACCACTACAAGGTGGAGACACATCGGAGGGGTGTAGTCAATCGATGAGATGTTTCTTGTCACAGTCCAGCAGTAATCAGCAAGCATGAAGGGCTTCAATTGCCTTGATACCCTGTCTCCATATCAGCAATGACATGATGAAGTCATTCACCGTTATCATCACTGACAGCTCCACAGTTTCGAAAAGAAATCCAGATAAGAATGAAGAAAATGAATTTTCAAAGACAATGTGTATCGCAGCCAAGAGAACCATCTCAGCTTCAGAAGTTTGTAGCAGCAATTTCACATTCAGTAGTTATCAGATCTGTTGTTTCTTGAAACAAATTGCAAGGCGGTCCACCAAATGCCTTAAATGCTAGCCATGCTGATTTTTGCAGTTTCCATTCCATAACACAAAAATTCCTTCTCATTCTGAAGAAAAGTTTCATTAATTTGTGACAGATATTCTACATATTTTCACGTTGTTTTACGAAAAAAAAGGCATTTGTGTATCCTTTACAGTCCCTTGCAGAACCAATTTCAGTCATTTTTTGTGTGGCAAAATTGTAGTTTTACTAGGCAACTTTTACATTCAGTAGTTTGAGAGTGATAATGATCAAACTATTTCAAGTCATTTCTGCTGCTGTCAGTAACATCAAAAATCTCACCTGTGTAGATAAAGCAGATTCGTAACATATTCACAGACTCACGAACTTATTCCTGCAAACTATAAACTGGGGCTTTCATTAAGGTTTGTCACATACCCTACTTCTATATACCACATTATCCCTGTGTACGAAACTATTTCAAGTCTAATGTAGGATGTCTTTGTAGGATTAAAATCTCCCTGTGCGGGTTTTGGGGTCACAAAAAAAGAACAGACCCACCAGACCCTCACAAGCATGTCGTAATAGGTGACTGATGTAGGGATTCTCTGAAATGGGATGTGTGGGATCAAAAAACACAGATATCGCAGTGTGGCTGTAAACCACAACAGCGAATGTGCGAGCCATTCTTTTAAAGGTAAGTGCAAAAGAAGATGAATCTGTAAATAAATACACAGTGTACAGGAACCTACTTTGTTCACCTATTGTAATCACACCAACGCCCGCTGTGATGTAGTCACTTGTACTGCATACAGAATATAATGTTGTCACATTTGCTATGTAATTATCTGGCTGAAAAACTGTTAAGCTGACACAGTTACTTGTCTGGTTTTCAAAAACTTGTCCATTGAGTAACATTCTGGGATAGCAGGGTGAGGCAGTGTTGATGCAGCACAGCTGTACAGTGTTGGTTTTGTTGGGCACCAAATTTATCTCAAAGTGAGCTGATATCTGTTTTGTTGGTTCATCATTCACCTTAATGGTCACGTTTGCCTTATTCACATCTGTTGGGAGATAAGCAATCAAACATAACAGACAGAAAACAATTATTTCTGCTGAAAAAAATATTTATAACTTTACAATATCCCTTTTAAACACCAAAAAGTAAAGTAACAATTAAAACACACGTACCCATTCTCCTTGGAGGTAAAGTAACAATCCATAAAACACCACACACCCACTCTCCTTATAAGTAAAGTAACAAATCATCAAACACACGTACCCACTATCCTTGTAAGTAAAGTAACATTCCATAAACACCACATACCCACTCTCCTTGGAGGTAAAGTAACAAACCATCAAACACCACATACCCACTCTCCTTGGAGGTAAAGTAACAAACCATCACACACCACGTACCCACTCTCCTTGTAAGTAAAGTAACGTCCACAGGTGAACAGATTTCTACCTAAACCTTCGCATTAGCATCTTGTGCCTAAATGTATCAGCCCTTTGCTGGTCGATAAGGTGGGCCTCTCATGCCTGACTGTACTGATCTTTACTCCTAAATCTCTCATTATCAGCAGAATTGTGGATGCAATTTTCCCAAAATCTTGCAGTCGTCCCCCCCCCCCCCCCCCCCCTCTCTCTCTCTCTCTGTCTCTGTCTCTATCTCTCTCTCAGGGCATAAGAAAGATCCTACTTATAACATATAAGGGTTGAAAAGGACATCTCTAACAAAATTACTAATACTAATACATATATAGATAAAAGAAACAACACTGAATCAATAAAACAAATATATACATTACCATAAATAGTTGGCAGAGTTACAGTATTGTTGCTGTGTACTATAGTACCATTCTGATGCCTCCAGTGTGCTTTAATTACTCCATCACTAAAGTCTTCTTGTGCAGTATAATTGACAACAAAGTGAGCTGACCCTGTTGTAGTATTCATGTGATGACAGTAGCAAGCTTCAGTTGATGGTGACTTGCAGAATAATCCATCAGGTCCAATAGGTAAATTACATGTCTGAAAATCAGAGTAATACAAATCAGGGGCATTTTTTTTTAATCTGTTGTTCCAAACTTAAATAATAATGTTTCTGCAGTGTAGCTTTTATTTATCTTGCTCGTCGGAGTGAACTGATAATATAAGGAAGACATGCCTGATGCATGACTCCCACAAATGCCATTCAAAGTGCCCCAAAGTATCTACAAACCAATCTCGTGTTAAATAATTTCAATTTGTCTAGAAGCTTGCATAGCAAGGAAACTAGTAGGAAGGTAGATGGAGAGACAGATGACTTCAGCTCCAGGCTGCATTCCTTATTTTGTAAAGCAGAGCCTGTTTATGTCCATGCTCCCACTACTTACTCTCACCTGCAGTCTGTAGGAAATCATGTGCTTAGAAAAGACAATGATTTGCCCTGCAAGTAGAGCGATATACTAAAGTTTACTAAGAGGAGCACCCAAACAAAAATGCATCTCATTCCTGCTCAATAGGTGATAAAGTGATAATTGATAAAGTTAGGGATAAAAAGGTTATTTTGTTTCAGCTGTGTACACACTGAGATCACATACGCCGAATGTAAAGTTTATTGAATACACGAAAAAGATAACACTTTCCAAGATGGAGAAAAGGGGTCTGGTAGCATGCAGACCTTCAGGTAAAGTTTGTTTCTATATCATGACTAACTGGTGTGCTATCGGTCTCTTGTCCCAGGGTTTGAGTCACCGTCAGTGTCGATAATTTATGCTGTCCTGTGGTGTGTCTGTGTGTTTTTTTTTTTCTACTGTAATTTTTGTGCGTGATTATTTTATCATTTATTTTGTATCTCATTATATTACGTAAAAATTATACAGTATTTTCCAGCAAATCTATTCAGATGGCTAGAGATCTAGATCTGGTGGTGGAACAGGCTGACAGTTTTATGGAGGCTAGGACAAGAGAGCTATCTGACATGGCAGCTGCCATGAAAGAAGGGAGCATTAGAGAGTGTGTTTCCTCTAGAATAGAGATCATTATTTTGATGATGGCATTCTCCTGTTTGGGAAGAAAAAGTACGGAAGAGTGGCAACAAGCATTCATAGTTAGTTAGTTAGTCGTTACGTTTAGGAGAGAATACGAACATACAGAGGTATATCACTACTGAACAGCCTATGCCAAATGTATTCCAAATTACAAACGAGAGTTAGACCCATGCTGAATACTCAAAGTGAATGCCGTTGCCATACAAGAGGTCCTCAGATCAGCAAAACATACACGATTTGATCTCTTTAAACACACTACGAGACCAGGTGTCATCGCTGAAAATCAACTTCATTTGACTTATAGCTGGGCGATAAGTAGATTAAAAACTATTCCTAACCATTCTCCAAATGTCCTTGATAGAGTAAGTTGCAGCCACGGCTAGCAAATAAATAGCAGCTTTAGCACACGCCTTGTCCCAGTAATAAACACGAAGAAAAAACATATCACCCATTATTGCCATTATGTACGAATCTGGAACTCAGTCAGTGTGCTAATCACAGCTCATAGTGCCGCCAGACAGCACTAAACTCAGTAGCCCCCGTTATGATACCAACTTCCACAATCTTGGAAGTCGAAACTGGAGGAGAAACGGCGACGACATCGGTCAACATAAGCGAAGTTCTCAACCGTCATCCTGTCCTATCAATATGGAACCGTTCTAGAGTTGAGAACCTTGTTGGACTGCATTTGGTCATACAGATTAACATTCAGACCACTTAGCAGGTAGAGGTTGCAATAGAGGAAGTACGTAAACTAAAACCGTCATAGCAAGTTAGGTCGAAAAATCCTTTCCCACCACTATACATAAGTTTGCCCTGACTATACCTAAGACCAAAAATCGTGTAAGATGCATTGCTGGGTTTGAGTAATTGTACCCTAAGTTAATTCCCCATTATGCAATAAAGCACATCTGTGTTGTCTGATGTGACTATTATTAAAACATGCCAAACACAATATGAGTGGAACGAGACAATGTGCTTAAGTCGACTGGAGAGTGCATTCAAGCATGTACCATTGTTGCGTTACCTAATTTAAATGTAAGTAAAGTAAGTAAAGACCCCTTTACCCGCCCTTAGGGGCATCGGGCATATGGGAAGAGCACCCATATTTTTACAGACCAATCGGCACTCGGTGGGTAATGTGGTCAGCATTACGCTGGTCGTCTTTACTTTCCCAGGACAGCCAATCCTGGTAGCAATTTGAGGCTGGGTCTACCTGCGACGTCTCATACCAGGATAAAAATGCACGCAGAATTTAAATGTATCCTTGTAATGTATCCATGTAATGCCTCTGACATTGGCTATGACTAAGCTGAAGACAACAGGAATTCACAGAAGACAATCTTAATTTAAAAAGACAGTCCCTCTGCTACAAAAGTTTTTTTTTTTTTAATTTTTTCATTACACCCTATTCACTCCATCCTCACATCCATATCAACAGCTCCACAGTTGCAGTCGCTCTGCATACACAAACTAACAAGCATGGCCAGGTTCCCTTTGCCAAGTAAAGTCTTTTTTTCATTTGCTCAATGATATGCTGAACTCATCCGCATGTAGAGAATTAGCCTTCCTATCTCATGAAAGCACGACACACAGAATTCCCTCAAATCTTTTTTTTTTCTTCTTCACATTCTCTTTAGTACAGGTTTTTATTAATATTGGTAACTTTTTCACAGTTCTCATAATGGGAATAAACAAAACCATATCTGAAAAAAAACCCAGTTTATCTGTTCATCTGATCTCTGAGTTTTTAACAAGTTTGTTTCGTCCTTTTTTGTTTCACTTGGTAACTATAGTTATTTGGATTCATTTCCATTTCTAGCTGAAGCAAGATTTGACCCTTGAAACATTGTCACCAAAGATTTGCCACATGTTTCCACATTTCTCAGACTCCCCACATTAAATTGTTTCCTACACAGAATTACTTCCTAGATGATCGGCACCTGTCCATCTTTCCAGACAATAGTGTTACTTTGCGCTATGAGGAGTCATTGGAAGTAGCCTATGGTGATTATATACGAGTGCTAACTAGCAAGTTACCCGAACGGGTTAAGAAAAGTCTTCCACAATTATAGCATGGCATTGTCAGGACCACTGTTATCAACATTAGTGTTTAGTCTACTTTCTTCTCAGACGCACAGCTCTCATCCTTTCTTTAATCCTTTCTTCTTTTATTTTCATGGCCGTACTGATGTGCCCTATCCACACAACCTTTATCAATGGAATTTCTATCTTATGAAGTCCACCTCAATAGATTCGTATCATTCATGTCCCTCTTGCAACACATCTTTATATCGTAGTAGAGGCCAGAGTCGACAATTTCAACCCGTCTTTAATTCTCCATAAAAGATGTCCTAAGGGACCCTGCCATCCACACTTCTCCAGATGTGACCCAGCCACCTGAATTTGTTGAATGACCACAGAGATGACTTTCTAGATGATTGCCATTTCCTCAGTGTTTCCAGACCTTGTGTTGCCACATAACGCTATGACGAGGCATTGGACTTACTTCTATCACATGTGCGATATAACTAGCAAGACTCGAACGGGTTAACAAAAGTTTCCACAAGTTTCAGTTGCCATTTCAGGACAGAGTGTAGATCAACATTAGTGTTTAGTCTTTTGTTTCAGATTGTCAGCTCTCATCCTTTCTTCTCCAATATTCTTTTTGTTAATGACCGTACATTGTTGTCGCCCCTGCCTTACATATCAGTGAATAATTATTTTTATGAATCCACCTCAATAGTTTTATCTTTCATGTCCCTCTCAGACATCTTTAAAAGGTAGTAAAGGCTGTCTTCAGCATCTTCAACCCGTCAATGTAACTCTCAGGTCTAGATTCCTTACCTTGCACCCTAACCGTTGTCTTCATTTGTGACCCATTGTTAGTGAAAAAGCCACAGCATGCATCAACAATTGCAGACAGTAAACACTGCAGCCCCTCCTCTAAGCGGATGGTTATTGCTGCTTCATCTGCTAACAACAGCTCTCTGATAAGTACCTTTCTTATCCTGGTTTTAGCCATCAGCCTATGAGCATCATAGAGGCTGCCGTCAGATCGAGAATGGATGAATACACCTTCCTCCTTATCTCGAAAGGCATGTTTCAAAAAAAGAAAGAAGTAAATCCCATCCTTGCTTAATTCTGCTTCAAAAAGGGAGTCCCTGGATGTTGGGGGCTCTCTCTTGTTTTTTCAACTGAGAAAGCTGTGTTCTATCGAGGCAAAATAATGATTGAAATGTTCTGTCTTCTTCTTGTCTTCAGTGATTGTCTTACTCCCATCTGTCACTGGTTTGGGGTTCACCCTTCTACTTTCTCCGGAGAGGTTTTTAACTAAAGTCCATGCTTTTTTTCAATTCTGTCTAAAGTCTATGTTGGAGCAAGTTTCTGTTCATTTAACTCTTTAGCCTTATTACCTACAAGCTTTACTCTGGCACATGCTCTATTGTATTGGATCTTTGCTTCTGTTGAACGTGCAGTTTCGAGTAATATTCTTGCTTTATTCCTTTCAGATATAAAAAAAAATGAAGTGGAGATACTTACTTTTGGTAACTTAGAAGAGGAAATCGATACTGTCAAGAAAGGAACCCAGTCAGAAAGGAGTAAAGCACTATAATTCCTGCCAACCGTTCCTGTCAGTTCAAATTTATCAGTTCCGCTTCTCAACCCTTGGCTACATGGTGATATCAGTCTCAGAGGATCAAACACAATTTCCTGGCCATCAGTTCCTAACACAGTCAAAAGATTTATATTAATAATCTATAGAGGTCTTAACGAAACATGAGGTTAGATGATAACGTGTGTAAGAACGTGTGAGCGAAGAATTAGGATTATGGACAGTGTTAGTAGATTATGCATGGATGGGTACACGAGAGGAAGAGAACACCGTGTGTATAATCAGTGTGCTATAGGAACAGTTAGCATCTACACCTCATGACACTTGCTGCGAGAGACGGAGCATCTATGGATATGCCTGGTGTGCTATGATGTTGATTCTTTAATCAATAACAAAATAAACAAAGTAATAAATGTGTGTAGTTTTTCCCTAAAGCTCTAAATTAATCTGTCAAACTAATTAATTTCCCTTATTCTGCATAAGGATCAAGCTAATGAATCTGTGTACAATATTCTATAATATTTTAGTCATTATCTGTGTTTCTGGAAATTATACTGATTTAGTTTTTCAGTCAAATATTCTGCAAGAGTCCTGATTTATTGAATTTTAATTTTCAATGCTATGAAAGCTCGTCTTGCATTTTGTATTTGTAATTCAAATTTTCTGATTTTCCATCGTTATCTACACTGGTGCCTAAATAAATGAATGGTTCTGCATCTACAAGGAGGCATTCCCTAAAGAGGCCTGCGACTGTTAGCCTGGTTTGTTCTCATCTGTGTATTTCCCTTACCCCTAAATGTAATCTTTTTAGAATATGGAATGATCCCGCACCACCATGCTCCATTTGTTGTCCAGACTTCATTGGTAAGTTTCCCCAATGGTTTTTTTTTCTTTCAAATTAGGGAACCATTTACTAGTGAATCCTAAAATGTAATTTATGTCACAATCTGTAAAAGATGCAACAAGCCAGACTTTGGGGAAAACAGCAGGAAGCTAGCTGATCGGTTCCAGGAACATGTCTCCGATATTAATAAGAAGACAAATCAATCCCTCTATTCTAACAGCTCTAACTACAGAGACAAAGATGATATATCTGCCACAGCGATAAAATCTTTCTCTGGTGATCACACCATGCACCTCGCTTCAGAAAACCGCCTTATTAACAGTCTAGGTGTTTTAAGCCCTGAAACTATATTGACCATGTCACTTTTGTCTAGGATCAAATGTTTATAGTGCCACTGTTGGGAAATGGGACCTTTATTTTACTATCTGCTCATGAGCATACATATCATGTTTAAAAAAAAAAAGATTTCGGCTAATAGCGGTCCTAAATTATAGAGGCGGAAAATATACCCTAACAGGGCTTAGTCAGGTGTCAATTGCGCACTTCCGGGGACTATAACGCCACCGCCGAATTGCGAACTTCCGGAAACTTTCGCGACCATCGAGAGTAGCGCCCCCCCCTCACTCCCCCCACGTTGCTCACACGGCGTGGATTAGGGCTAAACTAGATGGCTAGGACTCACAAGCAAATAAAATGAAGGAAGCTGCAGGAGATGCGGTAGCTGCTGCTCGTGAGTCCCAGCCATCTAGATTAGCTCCAATCCACGCCGCGTTAGCGGCGTGTGGGATACCCTCGGCGGTGGCGGAAGTCGCTGGAAGCGCGCAATTTAAGACGACGGAAGTGCGCAATTGACACGTGACTGAGGCCATGTTAGCGTATATTTTCCGCCTCGTTAATTTAGGACGTTATTCGGAGGATAGCTAAGATTTCCATTCACACACTTTCTTAACAGTTTTTCAGAAAGGAAGAATTTTTCATATCAATCAGGCAATGTAGTCACTTTACATTTTCTAATCCCTGGAATAGTGACATGTAGCTCGGGAACAAATAAAGTGACTCCAGATGTATTTAGCACATAGGGCTAGATTTATATTTTATAGACCAATCGGCATTTGGTGGGTGATGAGGTCGGCATCACGCAGGCCACCTTTACTTCCCAGGACTTTACCTCGTATTCACTCAGGCTGAGCTGAACAAGGTCATTATACAATAAATACAAGACAGAAAACAAACGAATAGAGACATTGAACAATATACCTTGTAAATGTAGCACTAGCAGTGCCTGGATTACAAAAATGAACAGCATTTTAAATCACACAACTGGTTGACAAATCTTCTTTCGTGAATTCTGCTTTTGCTCAGTATTGAAATGTTCCAACATCAACTGAAAGAAATAATATACAGATATATAAACAGTGTTATGTGTTAAGTATATAGTTTCATGATGAACAGGAAGAGAATTTAGAATAGTATCAACAAGGAGTGGTTACACAACTATCTGATACCCTGCCGAAGTCTAGCAGAAACCGCACACAAATTCAGGGGCATCACCATGCAGAATACTATAAGTAAGCTTTTGGAGAAGATAACCACAAGAATAAAAGTGCCAAACAGAGAGGCAATATATTCATCTTATCTATTCTCAGAGGGTATGGTCAAAACAGAGAAACCTGGACCAATGCAGCAGCTTTTGTCCATGACGTGTATGAAGGTTTTCATGCAGGTACTGAAGCGTGTGCTGTGGTTATTGATCTTGAGGATGAGTACAGCACAGTACCATTAAACTTTCTAATGTTTCAGCTTCTTGAAGAAGAAGAAAAAAATAAGCCAGTTCCAACGATGAGTAGTTTTTAGATACGGCAGCTGGTCTTCCGAACCTAAATCTGTACATACTAGGCTACCATAGGGATCACCATTATCTCCCGTGATGTTCAACGTTTACACAGTGAGAATCACAAGTCAGCAGATAACAGGACAGGGGAAGACGCTGTCGTAGCCTGATGATGTATTGGTATAGCGGCTTGGTAAAGACAGAAAGCATGTTGATGGAGAACTACAGACAGAACTCAACCGCATAAGCAACTGGTGTAGTGATGCAAGTGCATTGACATACAGTCAAACACAGGAGCATTGACATGGTTTTCATTAGATAACCACATTGTCAACACCCCTGTGCTGACTGTATGTCTATGCTCACAGATTGTGGTAAGAATTCAGACAATGAATTACCTGGGGATACGAATTGATTGCAGCCCAGCTCATACGGAGTACATAGAACAAGTGATAATAAAAGTTAAACGAGGCTTGTCTGTGTTGAGAGCAGCAAACTGTTGGCAGCGTCAGTTATGTCTTTTATGTCAGGGTCTGGTCCTCTCTGTTTTTGTGTATGCGATGGTGATTCTGACTCGCAGCCATAAACAGATGCATGAGATGGAAAGGATACAAAACGAGGCTATGCACATTATTCTTGGACATACAAGAGATACAGCCTGCAGGGCCTTGTGCTACCTTCTTGATTTTCTAGCCATGAGGGAAAGAATTCAAATTTGCCGAGCAGATGCCTACCTCAGAGACAATGCAGACACATGACACCTACTTCATGGGAAGAAGAAAAACCCAGCAGGTTGGAAAAAGGAAAATCATGGACGGATCATGCCGAGGATATTATTCTGCAAGTGTGTTTACTTGAGGACATAGAAAGTGGCGAGGAATTGGTACATATACCAAAAGAGTGCTGCACGACCGTTGCTGTTTGCATTTGACTAGACTGGGAAATTACAGACAAGAAAGTTCAGTCGCTGATGATGCAAAAGCTCAGGTTGGAGTTAGAATTGTGAAGCAACATTCTGAGGCTGGTGCATTTAACCACAAGTAGTCTGATTATAAAGGTCATGGCAGTGACCAAAACAATAACATGGCTAGAGATATAGACCATTTCTCGCGTATGCTTGTTCTCAGTAACTCATCGACCATGCTCAAGAAGACAAAGATGGACTGGGTCCAAAGACAGTGGTTGGAGTCTCTAAAGCGACGGGATGACACATGTCAGTTTCAAAATTGTGCCAGGGCATACAGGCATGCAAGTAAATAGGCAAGCTGCCATTCTTACAGACGGTGGACAAGCCATGGATCAGGCAGATATTCTGAATCCTCAACGAGAAGTAATACGTTTAAAACCAGGATGAATCGTTCCAATACCCACCAAACCAGGATGTATTGTTCCACGGCCCATCAAACCAGGGGGATTTGTTGCACGGCCCACCAAACCAGCGTAAATTATTTCACGACCCACATCACAGCTAACCAGACACAGAAACACACACATGTGTAGATAAGATAACAGTTTTGTTATTCCATCCGATGTCACAAACTTACTGTTTTAGGACAACGCGGCATCTGTGCTGCTTAGAGGTGTGAAAATCTTATATAGTTAGCTGGAATTTTGAGTTTGAAAACGGTTTTATAAGTTACATGGTTGAGAAAGTCTTTTCATACAGAAATGAATTAGAAAAAAAAAAAACGACCAAATATATGCAGCTCTTCCGGTATGAAAACGCTAGTTACCTTGGTTATTTCAAGGCCAGATTTTTTAAAGTTTAAAAAAAAAAGCCAATTTAAAAAAAAAGAGCTAAGGTTCTATTTCCTTTAGGCGTATAGTGTGTATAGGGCTATATTTATATTTTTATAGATCAATCGGCACAAGATGGGTAAAGTGGTCTGCATCACACCAGCCGCCTTTACCTTCCGGGACTGCACCCGGTACCCACTCAAGGCTGGGTCGAACTGCGAGTCAAGGTCATTTTTGATAAAAGTTTGGCTCCATCAGGGAGCGAAACCCGCGACCGTGGGTTCCGTTCGCGAGCGTCTAGCCGCTACGCCACGGCGACTCCCAAAACTGCCAATAACTGCCTTTATAACCACTTTTGCGGTGCAGGCCAGAGGATCTTTGAGCCTGAGAATTTACGGCTGCATGTCTAGTGCTGACGCCATGACTGTCAAAGTAATGATTTTTTTTGTAAAAGGGGGGGGGGGGGGGGGGGGGCCACCGACAGAAAAGAAAACCTCAGGCTTACCGAAGATTCAAACCCGTGTGTCCAGGTTGAGACCCCCACTGTCCAACCATTCTGCCAGCCGCTAATCTTCACCGATTAAAACAAGCCATTTACCAGTTCAAAAATGTATCTGGAAATTTGTTCCACCGCTGGATGCCGCAGGGAGGTTAAAGTTATGAGTTATGATTTGGGTTATCTCCCTGACACTCCGGACACGCCCGTAGGTGCTCTGATTTCCCCTTCAACATAAACATTGATAGTCCCAGTCCTATTTAAGTTGACAAGACTTCTAGTGCATCCGGTGTGCTTCTCGTGCCTGGCTGTACCGATCTTTACTCCCAATTCTTGCACTCTTAGCAAAGATGTGGATGTGCTGCTCACGGTGTCGGCTCTTTTATTGCCTATGGCACCGGCACCTGCATGCGCTGGTACAAAGATGAAGTTAACTGTTCTCCCTTGAGAGCTTAAAAACTTTTATATATAGGGTAAAAGGGGCACACTTAGGTCGTTAGTATCTTGGTCAAGAAATTCTCTCTACAGTCAAGTCCAATGACAATGAACGAAGAGGCACAAAGCTCAAGAAATCTAGAGAAGACAATCTCGATTTTTTTTTTTTTTATATCGTAAAAATTGCCAGACGTATGGACTCCTACAGGAAATCCCCTGCATCTTCTAGAGCAAGCAGGCAATACTTGTGTGACCGTTTATTTCCTTCGTTAGAAGAATATTTTCGATGGATTTCGTACCTAATAAAACACTTATCATCACCGGAGCTACGGAGTGCGTGCTCTGTGCTTAATATCATCTCAATGCAACGATTTTTATTAAGGCATATATCCTGAGTTGCCAGGTTGAATGTCCTGCTTGCAGCTTTCAGTGAAACGTGTTGAACTTTGTAAAGTGTGCTACTGAGCATGCATCAAGTCCAAGGTAACTTCAAGCTTCTTGCTCTTCAGGCTGCCTCAAACATAGACACATCCGGCGTTCTGTGCAATTCTTATTACATAGTTTCTGATTGTAGCTCTTCTGATCAATCCTGCATCCTATTTCAGGAATCTCAGTTCCTTAGTTGCAAATTGTTTTATGATTTGTTAAGAGTGATCATGTCTGGCACTGGTAGCATTGAGTGGGAATAATTGTGCTTTGTATGAGATGCTTATTTGTGCTGATTGCAATAGTCCTACGCTATAAGAGGAGAGATAGCTGTCCAAATACTTGGTTTGCTTTAGGGCATCTGAAGTTGTTTTTTTTTTCTTTATCCAATTCTGATCCTTCAGTGAATGTCATTACCAGATTTTTTAACTTAGATGCGTGTTTAATGTCTTTGCACTCTACTGCTATATTTAGTTTCAGCTTCTTTTTTCCTGCTAACATTACTTCTATTTTTTTTTCCTAGTTGACTCTTGTATTATTATTTTTAAATACTATATTATTATATCGCCTTGTCATTGAGAGTTAGAAAAAGAATTCTTGCTTGCTACATACATCCAGTTTTAACATATGACTGTGAATCCTGGACAATAGGTAGGCAGGCCAAACAATTTCTAGAGGCCTCGGGGATGTGGTTTTACAGAACAATGCTTAGAATACCTTGGTCAGCCAAAAAGAGCAACCAAGAGGTTTTGATAGAGGCGGGAGCCCAAAGACAACTTATCACGGACATCAGAAGGAGACAGTCATCATTTTTCGGCCATGTTATGAGAAGAGGGAAAATAGAACATGTTGTGACCACTGGAAAGATATGTGGAAGGAGAGATATAGGAAAACAACGAGAGAAGATGCTTGACAGTCTTGTTGCATGGCATGGAGGTGTGTCGGCACACGAACTGATACATTCTGCAGGAGATCGCAGATTATGGAGAGACATGATCGCCTACGCCAGTCGGCAAGGCACCTGATGATGATGATGATGATTATAATTCTTAGATGTTACACTTTTATGCATGTATCTGATGTTAAGGCCTGGTCTTCAGCAAAGATTAATTCGTTGATGCTACTAATATTTTATGTTGCTCTGCTTTGCATCAATAAAGTGTTGAATTGTAAGCAAAAATGTGTCTAGCATCATTTCACCAAATAAAACTGTAACTTTACTCATTCTCTGAAGCTGTAGGTTCAGTTTTGAGCTTCCCCGTGTGGGTTCCGGGGCCCCATTGTCGGGAAAACAAGAAAAGACCCACTGCCTCCCCAAAAGCATGTCGTAAGAGTCGACTAATTGGGGAGCTTCCTTTGAAGTCAGAGTGCATCTGCCGGAGAGGCAAGGAACCAATAGTCTGTATTCAAAAGAATGAGATCTGTAAAACTGATGCACATGCAACACTCAGGTTCTGGAGCAGGACTGCAGTTCAGTAGTGGACGAGCAACCAGAACTTTCCGCCAGAGTTTACAGCTGGTGAACGTGAAGAAGAAGAAAGAAGAAGTTTTGAGCTCTATCATTGATTTTGAAAACACATGTTTCAGAGCTCCTTGAGGGTCATCTCGGAGTGTTGTAAAACTGAATGCGATGTCACAACGCCGTATATACCATTTCAGCATCTATCGAGTGTCTTGGATTTATGATTAATTAAGACCATTCCTTTCTGCTTCTAGCACTAGATGAGATACTGAGAACACCAGAAACTGATTAACAGAAATGTAAACAATGCAAGGTATGCTTTTCAAGTGCAGTAAGATCTCTTTATTATAGACGAACTCGTGACGACGACGAACTGATAATGTCAGATAAACGAGTAGTTTCTCGGTCGCTCTATTTCAGCTAATGATCACTCACTCAATAGTTGTATCATTAACAATTACAAAGCTGTCGCTGATATACAGGCAACCCTACACTTCTTTTTAGGATGCAATTTTTCGTTATCTGAAGCTCTACTCTGGCTCATGCCAGGGGCCGCAATATAGCCCAGCCATAAAAAATTGCCTAATGGCTGAAGGCTGTTTCTGGGACCTCTCCACGGTGATCCCCATCCACATGGTGGTACATTGTGTCATCGGGTGTTTATCGCTTGTGTGATGTCCTGGTGGGGTAGAAAGTCAGTCAGTCTGATATACCGTTCTCGCCAACTTGAAAATGTAACGTACAAGGTTCATACCTGAAACACAAGTACGATTCAAGTATGCTCTGCCAGCACACTATACCTGCACAAAGTCCGAACAGTCTCCTCCCTCGTCTCCACAACTGGACAAAATAAAATTCACCTTTGCACTCTTACGCACAAATGGCTACTACGGACACCCAGTCACGCAGAATGTATCTTTACTGATGGCTGTCCTCTGGTGACTCTGTCTCCAAGAAACCTCGCCATCTCAGAACTAAAGCTAGAATTTTAAATGTTGAATTAGGAATCCACATCACAGCACTCCGTAAACCCTCATAAGCGCTCCGTCCGCATATTCAGAAGCAAGAGAAGAGTTCAGCAGGACGGATGTGACGACACACCTGTGCTGAATTTAGTGTGATCCCGGCTGATATAGATCGATACGCGTGTGCGTTGACCCTGATACATATCCTAGTCGGAAGACGAGATACATATAAAAATGCGAACAAGCAGACTATAAAAAAAATATCCAATGTCAAACTGTTTGGAACCCATTGAAGGAGTCAGAGGAGAGAATATGCCTCGACTTGTAGGAAAACGCTTAGGTTACGCGCTCTCCCTCAGTTAGACTGATTAGACAGCTTTGTCCCATTATTCAACATAGCCACCCCTGTCCTACACTCAGCAGCAGGGCCACATTATGGTACTCATAACTATTATGTACTTAACTATGCTCAATGATACTCTCAGATGAATTGGTGATTCAAGCAGAGGTAGCTAGAAAAACATAAAAGGGATCAAGCCGTCTGTGTCCTCTCGGGTAGCTCAGTCAAGAATGAGTTCAAACTAAGCGTCTCTCCCGATTGAGGCAGCAGGCCATTCATTCGCGTCAAAAGCGGTAGTTAGATCATTGGAATTTTGGCTTCACTTTCAATGAATCTCCCAATTAAGGTTTTGAAATCAAATATATAACTTTCCTAAGATAATTAGGATATAACTGAGTACTTAACCCGACATCTAGACACACACAAAAGAAGGACTATTTACTTATAGAGGAAAGTCCATTATTGACAGTGGCTTATTTACATAGAGGTGACAAAATCAGGGCAGATCTAAGACGAGGGGGTGTGGGCTGTCATGCAACAGCATACCTGACTCCGTCAAGCCCAAGTGGAGTGTCTTTTTTTTTTTTTTTAATACAAATTTTACATCCTCTACAATAATCATATCCTGAAAAGTT
Organism: Candidula unifasciata; assembly: GCA_905116865.2. NCBI lineage: Eukaryota > Metazoa > Mollusca > Gastropoda > Stylommatophora > Geomitridae > Candidula > Candidula unifasciata. The sequence continues at coordinate 271,199 of CAJHNH020001414.1, read as the reverse complement.
TTGTAACAGATTAACTCTGACTGATGTTCCTTATTATAATGATTAGTTTGCGCTATAAATCTCTTCAAAAATGCTTCCTCATTCTCTTTGTTGTCTGTAGCATACCATTATCAAAGTTTATGATGCCTGTTGTAATAAGCCGATCCTTCTTTTGCATCTTTCGGTGAAGTTTCCAAAACCTACCCAGTAATTTATCCCCTCCAATTTAGCTCATAAAATGTTCCCATTTAGCCTATTTGCAGCTGCTGCACACAGCTTGCACCCTTTTACTTTCGCTTTTCTAATTCTTTCTAGCTTCTCTACATCATCTAGTAACCTCTGAGGTGCCATTAGCTTTTGCTATGCTCCCTCTATAGCTAATTATATCACAGTGGCGGGAATTGTCATGAATCATTCGTTGAGTTGCTAATCCTGCAGTACCAGTTGGCCAGTCCCTGCACAAACGTCCTAAAGTGATAAAAACCTTATACAAGTGTGACGTTTGCTCGGACACTTTGACCCACAACTCTTCTCGCCAAAATTTATCAAGCCTGCATACATGTCCAACTGTGTCTTCAGCCTGCGCCATCCAAGACCATCCTCTTTTCAGTCTGTGATCCTTAGCCCTACTCAGGGCTTCATGCAGGAGAAGCTTTTTGTCTGCAGACAAATGATATTCCAGATGAAACATTGGATTGTGCCGAGACAGCAAAAGATGTCTCGAAAAGTTCATCTAAATTACCGAGGCGTGACTTTGTGGCTTGGGGGTTCCAGAATACGGTTAACAAGTTCATGGTCTTCCATTACTAGTGATTTACATGTTAACAAAAACACTGACTGTATACGTCTAATGTCTGCAAACGGTTCCAGTTCACGTTGCTATCTGTCTCAATGGGGACGTTGTCATGTTTTTATGTATTCGGTTTTGTAAAAGGTAAAAGTGACTGGTCTGCTCGCATCAGATGACTGATGACCTTAACCTTTCGCAGTGCAACCTGACAATGCGAGTGGAGTAATTCTGTAGGAATGAAGCCACAGTAGCATAGTGTCTGTATGCTTGCCTGTCGACTCCAAGGCCAAAGATTCAAATATGTACCCAGCGGATTTAGGGACACAGATGATTGTTGATTTCAGATTTTAAAATCTTCTTCGTAGGACATCGGGGATACCCCTAGATGCTCCGTCTCCCATAACAAAAGTATTAAGGTGTAGATGGTAACTGTTGACGTAGCACAATTAGTATAGGTCGTTCTCTTCCTCTCATACGTCCTTCCTTGCTTGTGGGATCCACATTTTAATCGTCGTTCACACATTCTTACACATGTTACAACCTCGTGTCTTCTCACACAACAGACACTGGCTGTCAAATAGATCCAGCTTGATGTTTGTACTAGGCACTGTCCTGGTAAACAAAGTCGCCCGGCCAGATGTTGACCACATCACCAGATGAACTCCAAATGATCTAAAAAATGAGACAAACGTCACATGCCTAAAGTGTCGCTGACACAAATTCTGTAGAACGATGTCAGCTCCAAGAATAATTAGATTTTCTTTTTATTCTGATAAAATAAACATAAACAATTTTTTTTCCCACAAACAATACTCATTAAAACACGTTATGTGGGTGGATAAAATAATAAACAAAATAGAGTTTGCTTTAAAGAGTTTAATAAGTTCTTTTAAAACTTGACTGCTTTAGTAGAGGATATCTCACAAGATGTTAGGTATGGCTGGCCAGGTAATTGTAGCCAACTTTGGCTGTACCTGCCATTTTCAGCTGGAACTTGCAAGAATGTCCAGGTTCTGTTTCGCTTGCGCTTCTTTAAGTGACTGTGCCAATAGAAGTTATTATTATTATTTTTTTTTTTATTTTGTTGTTGTTGTTGCTGTTGTTGCTTATCTATTTATTCTTGTTTTCATTTTTAAAGACGTTCTAACATTAACAGATACAAACTTGTGGCTGATTTTAGTTCAATAAGTGATGATATTTCTTCGTAATGTTCTCATCCATTCATAAATTTGATTTGTTCTATCCGAAACAAAAAACAAAAAACAAAACAAAAAAAAAAAAAAAAAAAAAAAAAAATCATGTTCTTTCCTATTACAAGAAACGAAAAACAACACACATACACTCTACTACACTCAAACGGAACACCTTTAAAATATTAACAAATGCTTTTGTTTTCTTCAGAAAATGTAATTGCGTCGCGTCTGTTTACAACATAGGTGCGATATTTGCGCCTTTCGTCCAACACATCCGACTTCTGCAGCCTTCCCATTATATCAGTCGGTGGCACTGATTATTGCATTTTCAGTTCATACAAAACCGTTCACTCAATATGAAGTAATACAACAACATTTAGGAATGTGTTGAAAGACAGACAGACAGACAGACAGACAGATGGACAGACGCACATACAAATAAGATACAAATAATAGACCGCACATTGATTGCCTTGCATATTTCGCCATCTCTCGTCAGGTGAATACTACAGTAACGTTTACATAAATTAACTTCTACCAATGGCAGTAGGATAAGATTTCTTGAAGCCGCCACGGTTCTTTACCTCTGTCCTGTACTTTGTAAACAGAAAGATATTACTGTCATTGCGGCTGCCCCGGTAAAACAGGCAGTTGTGTTTGACTGCTGTTGAATTTGTGCCTCAGTTATACAGAATTCACTTGTTTGCTTTATTTCTGTAATTGTTACTGTAATATGCACCTGAAGAGATACAATGAAGTTAACGGAGAAGTGCAGTCTATTGTTTCTGTTTTCTTTGTTCAAATTCGCAACGGGTAAACATTGCTTTGCGCTTTTGTCTGTATTTTAGGTAAACTTTAAAATTCAACATACCACATAGTTTATATGAAGAGCAGACAAAAGGATGGAGAACTTGTATGCAATTTTAGAAACTCAAATATTTCCATGGAAGTACCATGTTGTTGATAACTTACCGGTGTTGAGGAAAAGACATCTGGCTGCTCGTCTTCTCTTGTTTGCACGTATCCCCATACTTTTACTCAACTTTTATCTGCTTCACGATGTTCATCAATTATTTCCCCTACATTCGTGGTGTCTACCCTTGCTACGGTTGGTTTGCGACTGAAGAAGGCGCCTTCTGAAACTTTATGTAGACATTACAAACATTTTTTAAACTTACGTGCGGTAAAAGTACAAATGTTGAAAGTATTCTTCTAGCTGGCACTGTCTGTCTGCTATGAAGTTTCCAGTCTCCACATTTTCTTGTTAACGGTGAATGAAGTGGGGTATCCATTTAATTTCGCATTGACTGTTCTTCAAAATTAATTACCAAAAACATGAAAATTGTCTGGCACGCTTCTGTGTAAAACTTGATAGTGCCTAGATTCACTTTTCTCAGTAAACATAGGTTTCATTGCACAGTATCTAAAAGAGGTCAGCGTCTTAGTGGGCAGTTACACTTTAAATATTGTCATGGAAAATCTGTATGAGCAGTGCCACACAATAGTTTTATGGATTAGTTTTTATTAAGAGAAAGCAAAGCGGGAAAGAGATAGTCAGAAGCACTCTATCACTGACCATTAGACAGACAAGCAGGCAGGCAGGCAGGCTGACAGACACAAATACAGGCAGGCAGGGCAAGACGAAGACAAAACTAGAAGAGACCAGACCAGACCAGACTAGATAGATTAGATTAGATTAGATTAGATTAGATTACATTAGACAGACAGACAGACAGACAGACAGACAGACAGACAGACAGACAGACAGACAGACAGACAGACAGACAGACAGACAGACAGACAGACAGACAGACAGACAGACAGACAGACAGACAGACAGACAGACAGACAGACAGACAGACAGACAGACAGACAGACAGACAGACAGACAGACAGACAGACAGACAGACAGACAGACAGACAGACAGACAGACACAGACAGACAGACAGACAGACAGACAGACAGACAGACAGACAGACAGACAGACAGACAGACAGACAGACAGACAGACAGACAGACAGACAGACAGACAGACAGACAGACAGACAGACAGACAGACAGACAGACAGACAGACAGACAGATAGATAGATAGATAGATAGATAGATAGATAGATAGATAGATAGATAGATAGATAGATAGATAGATAGATAGATAGATAGATAGATAGATAGATAGATAGATAGATAGATAGATAGATAGATAGATAGATAGATAGATAGATAGATAGATAGATAGATAGATAGATAGATAGATAGATAGATAGATAGATAGATAGATAGATAGATAGATAGATAGATAGATAGATAGATAGATAGATAGATCGATAGATAGATCGATGGATCGATGGATCGATGGATCGATGGATCGATGGATCGATGGATCGATGGATCGATGGATCGATAGATCGATGGATCGATAGATCGATGGATCGATAGATCGATAGATCGATAGATCGATAGATCGATAGATCGATAGATAGATCGATCGATAGATAGATCGATAGATAGATAGATAGATCGATAGATAGATAGATAGATAGATAGATAGATAGATAGATAGATAGATAGATAGATAGATAGATAGATAGATAGATAGATAGATAGATAGATAGATAGATAGATAGATAGATAGATAGATAGATAGATAGATTGATAGATAGATAGATAGATAGATAGATAGATAGATAGATAGATAGATAGATAGATAGATAGATAGATAGATAGATAGATAGATGATAGATAGATAGATAGATAGATAGATAGATAGATAGATAGATAGATAGATAGATAGATAGATAGATAGATAGATAGATAGATAGATAGATAGATAGATAGATAGATAGATAGATAGATAGATAGATAGATAGATAGATAGATAGATAGATAGATAGATAGATAGATAGATAGATAGATAGATAGATAGATAGATAGATAGATAGATAGATAGATAGATAGATAGATAGATAGATAGATAGATAGATAGATAGATAGATAGATAGATAGATAGATAGATAGATAGATAGATAGATAGATAGATAGATAGATAGATAGATAGATAGATAGATATAGATAGATAGATAGAGTAGATAGATAGATTAGATAGATTAGATAGATTAGACAGATACATAAATCTACACGAGGAGCGGAAAATATCAACATTTGCCAAACTTGGACTGGTATCGTCACTCACCCCAAAACACAAAGAAGCCAGTCAGGACAAAACTAAGACCAGCTATCAGAAGACCAGGCCCAAATTTAGTTAGCAAGTTTGTATGATCGGCTTGTTCAAATCGCATACCTGTAGAGAACAAGATTCACAATATTTTTACATCAAGGACCGGTAACCCAGTGTATTATGAAATGCAAGTGATGCTCTTTTACACATCTCTATGTATATTCCCTGGGCATGTTGGTACAGAGAGGGGAGAGCATCTACCCGTTACAACACGGTGACTACCATGGCACAGAGAGGGGAGAGCATCTAGCCGTTACAACACGGTGACTACCATGGCACAGAGAGGGGAGAGCATCTAGCCGTTACAACACGGTGACTACCATGGTACAGAGAGGGGAGAGCATCTGGCCGTTACAACACGGTGACTACCATGGTACAGAGAGGGGAGAGCATCTGGCCGTTACAACACGGTGACTACCATGGCACAGAGAGGGGAGAGCATCTAGCCGTTACAACACGGTGACTACCATGGTACATTATGTAAAGTAAGTAAAGGACCCTTGTCCACGCCTTCACGCGTTCTGGGCATAAAGTGCTAGAACTATACATGGTTGGCACCTTTGCTGTTACAACTAGTAGCTTTACAATGGAAACTATAGCTGTAACAAGGGCGTTAGCTTGGCTTGGCACTCAAAAGTTCACACACGTATGCTTTCTTAGTGACTCGAATATGCTTTATAAAATAGAATTACAAATAATCTGGCAAGAATGGATTGAAACACGAAGCACTTCACGAATATCTGCCCTAACCTTCATTCTTGTGCCAGGCAATGCGGGTGTTCAAGGGAACGAGCATGCAGACTATCTTGCTGACACTGCAGTTGCTATGGCTGGCCCAGTACTGGACAGAAGTGATGTTATCAATGCCATGTGCTGCCCTTACCTTACCAAGGAGCACGCCAAAGGACATGACTACATATCCCTGTCTAGACTGATGGACATTGGGGTGCAGCCTGGAGCTGCAAGAAATGAACATTTCATTAAGAGGACAAGAAGTTTCATTAACCAACATATAACAGGCGTAATTAGTCGTGTTGCACTCGTGGAGCTTTTGATTAGGAGATCGGAGCACCTATGGATCTGTCCGGAGTGCTATGATAATAATCCTTTCTTCTTCTTCTTTTTTCGTTCGCATGAAATAAGTTGTCTATATCAGCAGTTTTGTCTCCTGTATAAATTTCACTGTCGTTGCTAGTTCATTCAGTGGTCCATAGAATTTACGTTCCACTGTTGTTTTTCCTGGCCAAAAGGTTTGCCCTAATGTGTCAAAATCGGTGCAGTCCTAGAGTACATGCTCTGCTGTCTGGGGCACATTTCCACAGATGCACATGGCTGATCCACCTATCTTGAATTTTGTGACCACGTTGTTACGTAATTGGTTGTGCCCTTTTCTGAGTGGAGGATAATGACTTGGTCTGGTATGCCCATAATAAAATAGTCGTCTTGTGCTGGGGCTGGCCGTTTCCTGATCGATTTAATTATTCTTTTCTTTTGGTGGTATGTGACTGGTACATCCGGCTGCTCTTTTGTCGCACCTTCCCCTGCCAGTTGATAAGCTTTCTCATTTTCAGGCACTCCACAATGAGACGGTATCCTCTCCATTACGACTCTTTCTAATCACTAGTCACTAATCACTAATGGTGGAGTAATCGGCATTAGGTGGATGATGTGTTTAGTCTCACGCCAGCTGCTTTTACTTCCCAGGACTCTGGCCTATTAAAGCCACTTGAGACACTGATGATAATATCGTCAATGTTTCGACCAAGAGATTCTACAAGGAAATACGGGACTTCGGTCAATCTCAGAAACGTCTTGCAAAAGGGAACTTCGCATTGCGTAGATCAAGTTTACAAGTATAAATCAATCATCACCACACACATCTTCAAGTGAGCTGTTTCTAATTCGCAAGTCACATTTTAGGTCCTAAGCCTTGGCAGCTGGTCCAGTAGGAGAGCTGTATTAGGTGAACAGACAGATCACTTCTTTCCTGATCTGGCAGCTTCTGCAGCATGCTTTGCTTTAGATGGATATGTTTTACCTTCCATTTTAGAGTAAACACAGTAGACCGATAAGAAATCTTGTTATGTGGGCAATACATTGTTTTACACATTGACCAGGCTTTGGAGAAAACACATTGGACCGATATGGGATCATGTGTTTAGGCAATGAAAGATCTTACAGACTGCCCAGGCTTTGTTAAATGGGGAGGAGAATCTTCAACCTTGGCTTAATTTGTATTTTCATGAGCTGAGATTCCCATGTCTCCTACACTGGAACACTATTATCTGGAAAGACTGAGCGGTGCAAACTATAACCGTATATGGACTAATCAGCGAAAAATGTGTGATCTTGCAAACAACCCACTGTCTGATTTTACGTTCCATAACATTTCGTGGTAATTAACCTATACTGGGCTGTGGAAGACTGCAACCTCTACTCCGGGTAAAAAAAAAACGAATGGGTCATTGCTCTGTCGCTCTGCAAGTGTACCAAACGATGTACTAAAGTGGCAGCAATCCGTAAAGGATCTGCCACAAAATTGCATTGAATATTGGTGGTGTATGTTTGTGTTATAATTGTATCTTATAACTATACAGATATATTACAACTTTAGGGCAAACATGAATATGCATACTGTGGTTTGACGAAAACAAATTATACCTGTTGTCCACAGAAATGGCCTTGGTGTTGATGTGTGAAAAGCTGAAATTAAATTGATATATAATTATTACATGAACAGTACTTATTTTGTAATCAACATAGATGTCTCTAGGTATTTATTTATTTCCATATGCTGCTTAGATGTTTAAGTGTATATTTGTTTTTTCTGTCCTCCTATTAACGTTAATTTAAATCATCTTTTTAACTATGTACTTACATTCTTCTTCGCGGTCACCGTTCCTCTAAGTAACGTAAATGTGTTGTGCCTGTTTACAGCACGCCTGCAATTTTTGCGCCTTTCTGCAGATGTGAGGGGGGGGGAAGACATGTGTGTTTGGGGGTGGGGGATGACAGGGGCCAGCTTAAAAAAGTTAATTCGCTGGACACAGACATCGAAGGACATGAAGCTGTGATGTGATGGTTAACACTAGCCGAGACACGGACAAAGCAGGTCCTTGTGATGGCCGCTAGCGTCGCAGGAAAACTGGCTTGCTCGCCTGGTTACAGAACATTTACTGTGAGACAGGACATACATATAGTCGAGGTCTCTTTCGACACTTTTTGAAAAAATTCATACAGTAAGACTTTCAAATGACAGACACTTGAAACTGAGTTTGTCACAGAGTAGTTTACTCGGCCAGCGAGCTTCACTAATATTTTAAATCAGTTTTCCGTATACGTTATCAACCACAGGATGGGCTGGAGAATGCCAGGGGATTTCTGGGTATTTCATCTCTGGGGCCACCAACTACGATATAGCCTGCCAGATCGGTTTAGGCGGGTAAACGCCATTTTCCATAGTGTAAGATGGGGACATGTGGCAGGAGTATTGCAAAAGGATTCGTAGAACCAGCACTGAGCATACTGGCGCCAGAATGTGAGGTACCAAGTGTCTACTTATACACGTCACATCGACCTTAAATTTCCCAAACGCCTGTGCTAAAACACAGGGCCTTGTGTGTATATCATTTTCAGTATGTCTGTACACGTGTCTTTTGCCATGAATTTGTGTACTGAAAATGCGGTTGACAGCAATATAGCTCTTATTAAGAAATGAATAATTAGACACATTAACAATCTCTAGAAATCTCAACGTCTTTGACATGCACAGAATATTGTTGAACGTTAAAAGAAAGTTATTTATCAACGACTGTAAGAAGAATAAAAAGAAGTTGAAAAGTGAAAACAGGAATAGTTTTCATGAAAACGAAACATGAACAAAGTATTAAAATACTGGAATAGACAAATGTAGATATAAAAGAATTGTATTTAAAATAAATATAAAAGCAAAGTAAAAACATACTAAACTAAACTATTTCAACAAAGGCGAGCTGAATATTAATGCCTGCTAACATCAGTACGCCTAAGTTATGACAGTTTTTTTTTTTTTTTTTTTTATATAAAGTAAAAATTAAAAAACAAAAAGATGCGTAGTCTGATTCCCACAGCAAAATGCATGTAGGTGCAAGACAAGTAATTCTACATGATGTTTTAAACTAAAAATACTAAAAGACTCATCACATACCAGTGCTTGTAGACGCTTTCAGAGTTGTTGCTGCTGTTCCTGTTGAATGAAAGAAGGGGTACAATTTTTAAACTGATAAAATGATACACATACTTATACCGTCTATTTGTTTTTCCGCAAAGAAAATAATTTATGGGACGAAAATGTTTTCTTTTAAATATATTAAATTTCATTTATTAAAAGTTTATTTTTTAACGGATGACAAACTTTTTTCTTTTAAGTGCTTACTTTATTGCATTATTTTTATTATTATTATTATTATTATTATTATTATTATTATTATTATTATATATACTGGACAATAATCGTTTTCTTTTAATTTTTTTTTTTTTTTTTTTTGCATTAAAAAAACTCGATTATTTTTGGAGTGATGCGCAATAACTATGTATACTCGTACTTCTTAGAGTAAATATATGAACAAAGTGTATATACATTACTCAAGTAATTCTTTTCTGAGAGAAACTGTCTGGCGGAAATGCACACATTTTTGTTTTCACACATTCACACTAAGGAAGAGTCGACATTTCTACTCGCTCCCGTGATTTAAACAAAATACTTTTAAAACGACATAAGCCTGTTTGCTGGATTTTTTTTTTTTTTTTAAAGATACTTGATAGGAAAAACCACATAATTGTTTTCTGCACATATAGTGGCACAGGGAGGAGTCAGAGCGCATTCTCTCGCTATAATGATTCAATATTCATGCAGAATGCAAAATGAGTTACAGAATGACGTGTCAGAAATGTCCAGAATTGTGACAGTCACTGTCCGCAACACTATTTCGAAAACGAAACAGTCCCTCTGACCGTGTAAAGGAAATAGAACATTTAATTATATCAGTAAATCAACATGGTAATGATCAAAATCATCAAATTTTAAGAAGAACTGATAGAAAAATCACCACACGATGACCTAAAGTAAACCAGACAAAGCAGGCGCAGTTATAAATTTAAACTCACTCACTAACCTAAGCGAGAGAGAGAGAGAGAGAGAGAGAGAGAGAGAGAGAGAGAGAGAGAGAGAGAGAGAGAGAGAGAGAGAGAGAAGGGGGAGGGTGGGGAGAGAACGGAGGAGTCAAATTTGTTGACATAAAATTGCATGCTGCCAACAGAAGATGTTATAATGGTCTAAACAGTGACGTCACATGCCAGTTGACTGCATGCATGGTGGTACAATCTAGACTCGCCTAGACATTGAATTCCAAAACAACCCTAGGTGCTTATAATTCGCCAAAAGTTGTGGCCGTCTGAGAGATAGTATGTTTGGGAAAGCCAGCTGAGGAGAAAGAGAGTTAGTTGGCACTCGAACAATGTAGCTAGGTAGATCCCCGAGCCATCCCTAAAGCAGGCAATAAATATGTGTACATAATTTATATTTTTTTTAGCTGCGGTTATAAAACTGCTAGTTGCTTGTTAATATTATTATTATTGTTATTGCTTAAAACCTTGAGCCGACAACAGCTCGTGAAGCAGTGCGACACGGAGAGCCAAGGTGAAGTATTACCTATTTATTGGCAATATGTTGTCATTAAATTTATCGAAGGTCATTGATGATAGTTGGCGTTTTGTGGTATCGTGCATTAAATTCAAGAGTCAATAAATCTCCAACAATTATGCTTTCTAGAGCTAAAAGTTAAACATGAAGGAGAACTGGCTCATAAACAGCATCCTGTCCCCAAAGTTGAAGTATTTTGACCACATCAAAAGTCATCGTGGCTTGGAAGAGACGGTGATAGAGGGTGCGGTTTGTGGAAAGCGTGGCCGGGGTCGACCTCCGCGAAGATGGATAGAGCACTCCGAAGATGCATTGGCATTGAAAGCACATAGGGTTGGCGAGCTGGCTAGGAAAGGGGATACTTTCAGGCATGCCGTGAGGAGAGTGAAGTTCTGTAAGGGACTTGCAGATTGATGATGATGAGAGCAAAGAAAGATTAGCTGTTGAATGTCAATGACGTGGTTGTGTAATGTCAGATGCAGAGGGATCATGTGCCCCTAAATCTAGTGCAGTGTTCACGACCTTAATGTAGCCATTGCGAGAGGTATCCTGTGCTTGCCATGAGGGGCTGCAGTGGTTGGAAGATGTGTCAGAATAGATCCTGTAACCACCAACTTCCTGTACTCGTTACGAGAGATCGTTCACCTGATCCCTCAAATTGCGGATGGCTGCCAGGCGCTGAGAGGAGGCAGCTCTGCAACAAATTATATAGATATATATATATGCGTATGTGACTGTGTGTGAAAAGTGAAAAGGCTGATAGCTGATCGAATAGCCCTCATAGCAAGACCACAATCGGCTATCAAAATTCAACTCTTGATGGACAATTTCTAGGCTTAATTATATCTCGTCAAAATGTATATACCGAGTGACATATTCCAAGATGTGTTTCAAACGAAACACATAGTGCAAGCAGAACTGAGCACACATACTGCAAGGAACAACAAGAACTGTTATCAGATCAACTTACGTTTTGATCCTTTCTCGTTTCGTGGACATAATACGCAATACCAGCAACAACGGCGATAACCAGGAGAGCAAGTATAGTATAAAGGAATATAATTTGAGTAACGGACTCTCCGTCTGGCTCTGAGGTTTATAATTTGAAGAGAAAACACAAAGATTGTAGCATTGGTTTTAAAATACAGTTAAAAATGTTTTAAGGTTTTAGACAATTGCTATGCTATGTTAGAAGTTGTATCGACAGGTCAAATTCAACAGTTTATTGCAGAAATACACTACAGACAATTTGAAATAGTGTAGGCAACACCGTTTTTAAAATTCAGTTTTCTTTTCTCCGCTCTGTTTTATTTGCTTCCCCCCCCCCTCCCACCCCTATCCCATCAACCAAAAAATCGAATTAGTGTCAAGTTATCTGCTTCAAACCCACACGCATACACACACACAAACACACACACACACACAACAGAGAGACAGACAATACATACACAAATACTCAAAACATACATACACACATATAAACGTTCATAGACAAATATGTGAAGGTCAAGTCGGGAGATGTGAACCAGCTCATTGCACACGGTTATAAAACATAAGTGCTCTGCCACTAGTACGCAGCTAAGAAACAACAGTCCACGTTAGTCGCCGTCCGCACACCACTCCGTAGCTACAGCGACGTTCCTCCATTTACCCTAGATTGTTAATTCGGGTACCCATTACCTAGAGGTTGGGTAAACACAAGAACCACCCAGTTTTGAACAATGGGATTAGATATGACGAGGGCCACTTTGAAATGCGCCCACTCAGTGCTGCAAGTGCAGATAATATCTACTCTTCGGCGAATGCTGTGGAAGATGGAGAGGTCTTTGGCTTGTACTGAGTGCAGTTGTGTTTGTTCATAAAACATCACATCAAGCATACTGATCCTGCAAAACTTCACCATACTCTATCTAGTAGCAGGCAGATATAATTTGCTCTATTCTAAAACGTGTTTACTTTAGCTAATAAATATTTGAACCAGAGTTACTTAAATTATCCAGACTGGCCAGTTCTCCGCTACTTGTTGGTTAAATGATGTATGACAAGCTTGATGTTGTTAGGACCTTTAGGGAGCGAATGAACAGTGCGAACTCACAAATATATAGATCAATATGGTCTGAGGAGAATGGTGCTGCTAGGAGATACAATCAATGCGACGGCGAAGCATATATACAATCGGACAGTTACTGACACCATCAGAACTGGAACTCTTCACCTGCTGCTGAAGATCAGGACTGCGCGTTTCTGGAGGTGTCGTGGGTGCTGTAAGATTGATTCCTAATTTAACATTGAATATTATGTAAAAAACTTGCAGCTTCTCCACCAGGGTAACTCGCAGTGCACACATTACAGAGCAGTGTGAACAGCCCCAGAAAATCCTGACGATTGATTGGCCTGCCCTCTCGCCAGACATATGCTCTATAGAACATCTACAGTACGAGCTTAGACGTGGTATCTACAGACAAAGGCTTGCAGAATAACTGCAACAGATGGACAATGCTCGCCAACGTAAAAGAAACTTGATTCTGTAGAATTTCTGTCAGTGGAGACTTTCACTGGTTTATTTGAAAAACAGAAAGTGGACAAAGCCACAATTTCTTCCAGATTTACAGATAATTAAGATAGAATGAATGAATTTTTTTAATACCAAGCATAAGGGTTAACTAGTTGCACTAGTTGTGTATATAAAAAAAATATAAACAAAAAAAAAAAAAAAAAAAATAAAATGTTTTCTCCTTCTTTCCGGCACAGAATAAATACAATGAACTTTAAAACAGTCAAATGTACAAATTAATTATTATTTAAAACATGAGCAAACATTTACGTTTAACACTCTTTTTCCTGATTCTGCATGTATATATACATATGATGAGTGTGTATGTGCGTGCGTTTGCATGTGTGTGTGTGATTATATGGTGTGCGTATGGTGTTTGCGAGTGTAAAAAGGAAAGGCTGAGTTGAATCATCAGTCATATAACAGTCAAAATTAAAGTGTCCTCTGTTTATCTTTATGTTTGCACTCTGTTTTATCTTCACGGCTGCAACTACGACTATCATAGACCATTTTCGGATACATTAGTAAGTGATGATAACATAAGTTAAAAGTTATACAGTATTACCTGTAGCCGGTGATACCATAGTTGTAGTGCCCACAGTTGCTGGAAAAGACATAAATATTTGGTTCATGTTATAAATACAAATTGTTAGATAATATTGATTCTTGATAAACAGTATATGAGGGGAAGTCAATAAGTAACTTACAAGTGTTTGTTGGGAAAAAAAAAAGACGATACATTTATAAACCGTTTTTTTAAACGCATAGAATCGTATATATATATATATTTATTATATTATATACGCATATATATATATATATATTATATATATATATATATATTAACATAATTTTCACCAACATTGACGCACTTGTCCCATTGTTTTTTCGGTCCTCTCAAACCTGCTGCATAGATTAGCGTTCTGTTTTGTAAACCACATTATCACTTCACATTGAACTCTGCGTCATGAGCGTAATGTCTCCCGCCAAGGTGGGTTTTCAGTTGACCCCCGACTTCCCCCACCCCCTCTTCCCGCCCCCTCTTCCCTGCAAAAGTGGAAATCGCTAGGGGCTAAGTCAGGGCTGTAACGTCGTGGATGTTATAGAATTTCCCATCCTAGATGGAAAACTTTCTCTTTAGTTAACTGAGCAATGTGTGGTCTTGCATTGTCATGAAGGAGTAATACTTCTCTAATCAGCAGACCTGGGAGTTTTCTTCAAATTGCATCATGAAGCTTCGATAGAATTGTTCGGGGAAAAACATTGTCAGCATAAACAGGAAGCTTATCCTTATGAATGGGAACGCTTTCATTGTTCCCTTTTCAGTCGCAGCGTATAGCTTGATATCCTCTGACAGAAAAATATTTGATGGGCGTTGAGGTGTGTCTCTTGGATGGTGTGTTACATACAGTTTTTTTTATTTTTTAAATGTAAGACTCCTTGTGCATTCCACTGTAGTATGTTGAGTTTCCTGAATATTTGGTCAATAGTTTTTACTCTAATGCCCAGTGCCTTGACTTTACAGGACAGGAGTAGGTGCCCGCCAGTAGTGGTGGGTGAACCCCTTTGGTGGAAAGTACCAGGCACTAACTCTGCCTGGTGGGGCTCCAAGAAATTAGCACTATATCGATGTATTAATATTTGTGACATCATGAAATTTAGGATGTGTCTCTCTTCGACCTGTCTGAAATGGGAGACCATATCAGAAGCTAAGCTACTGTCAGCAGATCTCTTAGGGTCTTTGGGACACACAAGCCTCTCCACCATTACTGGGTGGAGATACATCGGACGGGTGTAGTCAATCGATGAGTAATCAGCAAGCAGTGAAAGGGCTTCAATTGCCTTGATACCCTGTCTCTATATCAGCAATGATATGATAAAGTCATTCACCGTGATCATCACTGACAGCTCCACAGTTAGAGATAAAGTAATCCGGATGAGAATGAAGAAAATGAATTTTCAAAGACATGTCGCAGCCAAGATCTCATACTTCAGAAGGAGATTTTCTACATCTCATTGTAATTATCAGATCTGTTGTTTTTAAGAAAATTATCCACCACTGCTTTAAATGCTAGTCATGCTGCTTTTTTCTTTCCCATGCAACATGCAAAAACACTTCTCATTCTAAAGAAAAGTTTCTAATTTGTGACAGATATTCTACATATTTTCACGTTGTTTTTAAAAAAAAAAAGGCATTTGTGTATCCTTTACAGGATGTTGCAGAACCAACCCCAGCATTTTTTGTGGCAGTTTGTAGTTTTACTAGGCAATTTTACATTCAGTAGTTTGAGAGTGATACCACGATCAAACCATTGCAAGGTTGTCTGCTGCCTAATTGTCAGAAGCTGGGATCAAACCCAGCACCTCTGCAGTATAAAGCGTATTCGTAAATCATAAACCACAGACTCCAACATCTTCCTGCACCTTACTATAAACTGGGGCTTTCATTAGGGTTTGTCATATACCCTGCCTCTATATACCACATTATCCCTGTGTACGACAATATTTCAAGTCTAATGTAGGATGTCTTTGTAGGATTAAAATCTCCCTGTGTGGGTTTTGGGGGCACAAAAGAAGTACAGACCCCCCTTCCCCCCTTTCAACAAGCAGGTGGCTGATGTAGGGATTCTCTAAAACGGGATGTGTGGAATCAAAAGACACAGATATCGCAGTGTGGCTGTAAACCCCAACAGCAAATGTGCCAGACATTCTTTTAAAGGTAAGTGCTAAAGAAGATGAATCTGTAAATAAGTACACAGTGATAGGAACTTACTTTGTTCAACTGTTGTAATCACACCAACACCCGCTGTGATGTAGTCACTTGTACTGCACACAGAATATAATGATGTCACATTTGCTATGTAATTATCTTGCTGAAAAACTGTGAAGCTGACACAGTTACTTGTCTGGTTTTCAAAAACTTGTCCATTGAGTAACATTCTGGGATAGCAGGGTGAGGCAGTATTGATGCAGCACAGCTGTACAGTGCTGGTTTTATTGGGCACCAAATTTACCTCAAAGTGAGCTGATATCTGTTTTGTTGGTTCATCATTCACCTTAATGGTCACATTTGCCTTATTCACATCTGTTGGGAGATAAGCGATCAAACATAACAGACAGAAAACAATTATTTCTGCTGAAAAATATTTATAACTTTACAATATCCCTTTTAAACACCACGTACCCACTCTCCTTGTAAGTAAAGTAAAACTCCATTAAATACCACATTCCCACTCTCTTTGTAAGTAAAGTAACATCCACAGGTAAACAGATTTCTACCCAAACCTTCGCATTAACATCTTGCGATTAAATGTATCAGCCCTTTGCTGTTCAATAAGGTGGGTCTCTCATGCATGACTGTACTAATCTATACTCCTAAATCTCTCATTATCAGCAGAATTGTGGATGCAATTTTCCCAAAATCTTGCAGTCGTCCCCCCCCCCCCCTCTCTGTCTCTCTGTCTCTCTCTCTCTCTCTCTCTCAGGGCATAAGAAAGATCCTACTTATAAGGGTTGAAAAGGACATCTCTAACAAAATTACTAATACTAATACATATATAGATAAAAGAAACAACACCGAATCAATATATATATATATATATATATATATATATATATATATATATATATATATATATATATATATATACATTACCATAAATAGTTGGCAGAGTTACAGTATTGTTGCTGTGTACTAGAGTATTATTCTGATGCCTCCAGTGTGCTTTAATTACTCCATCACTAAAGTCTTCTTGTGCCGTATAATTGACAACAATGTGAGCTGACCCTGTTGTAGTATTTATGTGATGACAGTAGCAAGCTTCAGTAGATGGTGACTTGCAGAATATTCCACCATTTCCAATAAATATGTCACATACCTGAAAATCGGAGTACAAAAATCAGCGGCATTTGAAAAAAAATCTGTTGTTCCAAACTAAAATAATAATGTTTCTGCAGTGTAGTTTTTATTTATCTTGCTCGTCGGAGTGAACTGATAATATAAGGAAGATATGCCTGATACATGCCTCCCACAAATGCCACTCAAAGTGCCCCAAAGTATCTACAAACCAATCCCGTGTTAAATAATTTCAATTTATCTAGAAGCTTGCATAGCAAGGAAACTAGTAGGAAGGTAGATAGAGAGACAGATGACTTCAGCTCCAGGCTGCATTCCTTATTTTGTAAAGCAGAGCCTGTTTGTGTCCATGCTCCCACTACTTACTCTCACCTGCAGTCTGTAGGAAATCATGTGCTTAGACACGACAATGATTTGCCATGGAAGTCGAGCGATATCGCGATATCCTAAAGTTTACTAAGAGAAGAAAAAAAAAAAATGCATCTCACTCCTGCTCAAAAGCTGATAAAGTGATAATTGATAAAGTTAGGGATAAAAAAAATTACATTGTTTCAGCTGTGTACACACTGAGATTACATACGCCGAATGTAAAGTTTATTGAATACACGAAAAAGAAAACATTTTCCAAGATGGAGAAAAAAGGTTTGATAGCATGCAGTCCTTCAGGTAAAGCTTGTTTATATATCATGACTAACTGGTGTGCATTCGGTCTCTTATCCCAGTGTTTGATTCACCGGCAATGTAGATCATTTATGTTGTCCAGTGGTGTTTTTTCTGCGTAAATACTGTAAAAGTTTTTGTGTGTTTGTGTCTCATTTTTGTTGTTGAGTATCTCATTTTATTACGTAAAACAATATACAGTATTTTCCAGCAAATCTATTCAGATGGCTAGAGACCTAGATCTGGCGGTGGAACAGGCTGACAGTTTTGTGGAGACTAGGACGAGAGATCTATCTGACATGGCAGCTGCCATGAGAGAAGAGAGCATTATCAGTGTGTTCCTCTATAATTATCCATTATTTTGATGACATTCTCCTGTTTAATTAAAGTACGGAAGAATATATACAAGAGTTAGTTAGTTAGTTAGTTAGTTAGTTAGTTAGTTAGTTAGTTAGTTAGTCGTTACCTATCTGACATCGTACGAACGAGCTTGGCCCATAATTGTTCAACAGCCTATGCCAGTGATTCCAGTCACAAACGAAGTCAGATATGCTGGATACTCAAAGTGAATGCCGTTGCCATACAACGTGTCCTCAGTCAGCAAAACATACACGATTTGATCTCTTTAAACACACTACGAGACCAGGCGTCATCGCTGAAAATCAACTTCATTTGACTTTTAGCTGGGCGATAAGTAGATTAAAACTATTCCTAACCATTCTCCAAATGTCCTTGGCCAAGTTGCAGCCACGGCTAGCAAATAAATAGCAGCTATAGCACACGCCTTGTCCCAGTAATACCACGAAGAAAAACATATCACCCATTATTCCCATTATGTACGAATCTGGAACTCAGTCAGTAACAGATAATCACAGCTCATAGTGCCGCCAGGAGCACTAAACTCAGTAGCCCCCGCTTCAAACCGGCCTTCCACAATTTTGCAACATCGAAACTGGAGGAGAAACGGCGACGAGAACGGTCAACATAAACCAAGTTCTCAACCGTCATCCATGTCCTATCAATATCGGAACCGGAAGCAAGAGTTGAGAACCTTGTTGGAGTGCATTTGGTCATACAGATTAACATTCAGACCAACCAAGGTAGAGATTGCAATAGAGGAAGTGACGTTACTAGGTCATGTCATAGACAGAGGGGTCGAAAAATACTTTCAAACCACTATACATAAGTTTTTGAACCTGACTATACCTAAGACCAAAAAAGCGTGTAGATGCATAGCTGGGTTTGAGTAATTGTACCCTAAGTTAATTCCCCATTATGCAATAATCACATCTGTGTTGTCTGATGTGACTAAAAAAGGGATGCCAAACAAGATATGGTGGAACGAACAATGTGCTGAAGGCGACTGGAGAGTGCATTCAAGCATGTACCATTGTTGCGTTACCTAATTTAAATGTAAGTAAAGTAAGTAAAGATCCCTTTACCCGCCCTTAGGCGCATCGGGCATATGGGAAGAGCACCCATATTTTTATAGACCAATCGGCACTGGGTGGGTAATGTGGTCAGCATTACGCTGGCCGTCTTTACTTTCCCAGGACAGCCAATCCTGGTACCAATTTGAGGCTGGGTCTACCTGCGACGTCTCATACCATGATAAAAATGCACGCAGAATTTAAATGTATCCTTTTGGTATTTCATGTAATGCCTCTGACATTGGCTTTGACTAAGCTGAAGACAACAGGACTTCACAGAAGACAATCTTAATTTAAAAAAGACAGTCCCTCTGCTACAAAAGTATTTTTTGTTGCTGCTTTTTTCATTACACCCTGTGCACTCTATCCTCACATCCATATCAACAGCTCCACAGTTGCAGTCGCTCTGCATAAACAAACTAACAAGCATGGCCAGGTCCCCTCTGCCAAGTAAAGTCTTTTTTTTTTTCATTTGCTCAATGATATGCTGAACTCATCCGCATGTAGAGAATCAGCCCTCGTATCTCATGCAAGCACGACACACAGAATTCCCTCAAATCTTTTTTTTTTTTTTTTTTCTTCACATTCTCTTTAGTACAGGTTTTTATTAATATTGTTAACTTGTTCACATAATTCTCATAATGGGAATAAACAAAACCATATCTGAAAGAACCCAGTTTATTTGTTGATCAGATCTCTGAGTTTTTAACAAGTTATTTTCGTCCTTTTTTGTTTATCTTGGTAACTATAGTTATTTGGATTCATTTCCATTTCTAGCTGAAGCAAGATTTGAGGTTTGAAACATTGTCACCAAAGATTTGCCACATGTTTCCACATTTCTCAGATTCCCCACATTAAATTGTTTCCTACACAGAATTACTTCCTAGATGATTGGCACCTCTCCATCTTTCCAGACGATAGTGTTACTTTGCGCTATGAGGAGTCATTGGACTCAGAGCCTATGGTGATGGCGAGTGTAACTAGCAAGACCCGAACGGGTTAAGAAAAGTCTTCCACAATTATAGCATGGCATTTCAGGACCACTGTTATCAACATTAGTGTTTAGTCTCTTTCTTCTCAGACGCACAGCTCTCATCCTTTCTTTAATCATTTCTTCTTTTATTCTCATGACCGTACTGATGTGCCCCCTCCACACAACACTTGTGAATGGAATTTTATTCTTATGAATCCACCTCAATAGATGTATCATTCATGTTCCTCTTGCACACATCTTTATATCGTAGTAGAGGCCAGAGTCGAAATTTTCAACCCGTCTTTAATTCTCCATAAAAAATGTCCTAAGGGACCCTGCCATCCTCAATTCTCCAGGTGTGACCCAGCCACCTGAGCTTTCTTGAATGAGCATTGAGAAGACTGTTGTAACACCTGCCATTTCCAACACCTCAGTGCTTGTGACCTTGTCCTGCCACATAATGCCAGGCATTCTTCTTCGGCATCACATGTGAAATCTATTTAGCCGTTTCTCCTGGTGCATATAAGTTGACCACGTTTCAGTTGCCATAAAGCAGAATGTTGAGAATACAAGCCTGATAAACAGGAGTTTCTGTTTCAACTGTCAGCTTGTTGTTCTCCAATATTCTTTTTGTTAATCTGCTCATTGTTGTCGCTGCCTTACATATCCGGATAATGATTTTTTGGTCCGGTAATAGTTTTGTTACTGTGGATCCCAGATAGGTAAAAGGATAAACTGTCTTCAGCTCTTCACTGTCAATGTAGACTGCAGGTCTATTTTCAACACCTTGCACCATAACCGTTGTCTTCATTTCGATGATTGTTAGTGAAAAGCCACAGCATGCATCAACAATTGCAGACAGTAAACACTGCAGCCCCTCCTCTAAGCGGATAGTTATTGCTGCATCATCTACTAACAACAGCTCTCTGATAAATACCTTTCTTATCCTGGTTTTAGCTATCAGCCTATGAGCATTATAAAGGCTGCCGTCAGATCGAGAATGAATGAATACACCTTCCTCTTTATCTCGAAAGACATGTTTCAAAAGAAGAAAGAAGTAAATACCATCCATGCTAAATTCATCTTCAAAAAGGGAGTCCCTGGCTGTTGGGGGCTCTCTCTTGTTTCTTCAACTGAGAGAGCTGTGTTCTATCGAGGCAAAATAATGATTGAAATGTTATGTCTTTTTCTTGTCTTCAGTGATTGTCTTACTCCCATCTGTCACTGGTTTTGGGTTCACCGTTCTACTTTCTCCGGAGAGGTTTTTAACTAAAGTCCATGTTTTATTTCCATTCTGTCTAAGGTCTATGTTGGAGCAAGTTTCTGTTCATGTATCTCTTTAGCCTTATTAACTACAAGCTTTACTCTGGCACATGCTCTATTGTATTGGATCTATGCTTCTGTTGAACGTGCAGTTTTGAGTAATATTCTTGCTTTATTCCTTTCAGATATAAAAAAAAATGAAGTGAAGATACTTACTTTTGGTAACTTTGAAGAGGAAATCGATACTGTCACGATAGTAAACCAGTCAGAAAGGAGTAAAGCACTAACATTCTTGCCAATTGTTCCAGTCAGTTCAAATTTATCAGTCCCGCTTCTCAACCCTTGGCTACATGGTGATATCAGTCTCAGAGGATCAAACACAATTTCCTGGCCATCAGTTCCTAACACAGTCAAAAGATTTCTATTAATAATCTATAGAGGTCTTAACGAAACATGAGGTTAGATGATAACGTGTGTAAGAACGTGTGAGCGAAGAATTAGGATTATGGACAGTGTTAGTGGATTATGCATGGATGGGTACACGAGAGGAAGAGAACACCGTGTGTATAATCAGTGTGCTATAGGAACAGTTAGCATCTACACCTCATGACACTTGCTGCGAGAAACGGAGCATCTATGGATATGCCTGGTGTGCTATGATGTTGATTCTTTAATCAATAACAAAACAAACAAAGTAATAAATGTGTGTAGTTTTTTTCCCAAAGCTCTAAATTATTCTGTCAAACTAATTAATTTCCGTTATTCTGCATAAGGACCAAGCTAATGAATCTGTGTACAATATTCTATAATATTTTAGTCATTATCTGTGTTTCTTGAAATTATAATGATTTAGTTTTTCAGTTAAATATTCTGCAAGAGTCCTGATTTATTGAATTTTAATTTTCAATACTATGAAAGCTCGTCTTGAATTTTGTATTTGTATTTCTAATTTTCTGATTTTCCATCGTTATCTACACTGGTGCCTAAAAAAATGAATGGTACTGCATCTACAAGGAGGCATTCCCTAAAGAGGCCTGCGACTGTTAGCATGGTTTGTTCTCATCTGTGTCTTTCCCTTACCCCTAAATGTAATCTTTTTAGATTATGGAATGCTCCAGCACCACCATGAGCCATTTGTTGTCCAGGCTCATTGGTAAGTTTCCCCAATGGTTTTCTCCTTTTTTCAAATTAGGCAACCATTTACTAGTGAATCCCAAAATGAAATTTATGTCACAATCTGTAAAAGATGCAACAAAGTGTACTTTGGAGAAATCAGCAGGAAGCTGGCTGATCGGTTTTAGGAACATGTCTCCGATATTAATAAGAAGACAAATCAATCCCTCTATTTTAACAGCTCTAACTACAGAGCTTACAAAGATGATATATCTGCTACAGCGATAAAATCTTTCTCTGGTGATCATACCATGCGCCTCGCTTCAGAGAACCGCCTTAACAACAGTCTAGGTGTTTTAAGCCCTGGAGGTATCAATGTTCAGCATACCTTTATCTAAACAGTTTTACTACTGTCACATTATTTTTAATAAAATTGTATGATTTTTGTATGATTTTTTTTAAAATATTGTTTAATGCTTTAAAAAAATATTATTATTTAAATCTATCTCATATTAGTACCAGTTATGTATCATTACCATTTGTAGGTCTAATACTCTTTCAAGGCAGGGACATCAAAAGAGACTGTAGAATAGAATACCTGGGAATCACATTTGACAGAAGTTTGTCTTTCAAAGATCACATAGAGGAGATTGTGACAAACCCTAAAGAATGTCCTCATACAATAAAGATTATAGCAGCGATGGACATGGAGCAGAGACTGCTGTTCACACTTTTCCAGCACTTAATCTTCTCAGTGATTAATTGTAGACTGGGGTTACTCCCTGTCTCGAAGAGTCAGCTAGAGACACTGAAGCGTATACATAATGAGGCTATGCGGTTGATACTGGGATGTATAAGAGACTCCGACTGAGTGCATGCGATACATCGTTGCATTGCTGACTGTTGCAGATAGGCTAAAGGTGCTGCAAGCTAAGTCATACCTCGGAGTAGCTGCAGACAAAGAACACCCTCTGTATGAAGCTTTGGCTGCAGGTAAGGGTCAGAGGCTGAAAAGTGGCAAATCATGGAGGGTTTAAGCAAAAGACACAATAAGATAATCATGCATGCCGGATAACATTGGGCAAGAAAATGAGTGGGTCAGAGTACCAGAGGACAAGTCTGACCTGTTTAGGGTTATGATTACATTGGGCCAGAAGTGCAGAGAGTGGCCAGCAGGTGCTACAGAGGTAGAAGTCCAATAGTTGATTCAGGACAATTCACGCCCAGGTGATCTGATTATCTATACAGATGGTTCAGTGTTGAGAGGAAAGAGAAGTGCCTGGTGGTTTATAGCGAAAGCCAGGGAAAATCGTTAGTGCAAGACAGCCTAACATACGACACCACAACATCTAGCATGAAAATGGGGACGGAGGCGTTAACGGCAGCTTCCCGGTGGCTAGAGAACAAGGTGTATACACATGTCGTAATTGTAACAAACTCTAAAAGTTATGATAAGAAAGGTGAAGACAAGGATGCTTCGAGCAGAGTGGCAAGCCTCACTGGAAAAGTCACGTGTAGTGAGCGTACTTTGGATCTTTCATCCAGGCAATGCAGGCGTGATGGGTAATGAACAGAGAGACAGAATGGCTGGATCTGCACCACTGGGTAGTGAACTGATACACGACAAGGCAGATGTGGTCAAGGCTCTTTGGGTACAAAAACGGAAAAAGTAGAGAAACAAGATTATTATGGCCTGGAGAGAATGAGGCACCTGGGCACTACAGGGACTGGCCGGCTAACTACACTCAAAGGAAAGGCAAGAGGGACATCCGAGGTCTGACAATAAAGTAATGGAAACAAATTCCATAAAAAAATTAAACAATCAACTGCTGAAGATATAACCCGCATTTTATTCAAAGTAAGCCCCTTGTGCGTTGAAACAGCAAGTGTCACGGGTACTCAACCCGCTGATGTTTTTGGTCATCAGACAACGAATGAGGTATAAACCTGCCAGTGACTTTTTTCTTGCCAAAATCTTGCACTAAAATGTTACGAAGGGTCTCTCAACACTAAATTCCTCTGACATCACGCTGGCAGTAAAAGAACGATCTTTTTTGTATCTGTTTTGTGACTTTTGCAATGAGTTCATTATTACAAACAGAAACTGGGCCTCCAGGTCTCGTTGCATTAGTAATAATTTCTACGTCACTTTTAAATCATGAATATCACGTGTAAATCTGTTCACGAGACAAAAAATTATTCCAATAAACTTGTCGCATCAATTCAACCGTCTGAGTGGCACTTATTTCTGAGTTTTAGACATAATTTAATGTTAGCTGTGTGCTCTACGTTGATTTCCGTAACAATGCACATCTAACTAGGTCAATAAAATGGCGGCTTGTTGGTCGTCTGCTTATCAGGGGGTGATGCAAAGTTGCCAGGTCATAGATGAAGGTTGCCTCTTTGGATTCCATGATTTGCTTCATAGATGACATTTTTTGTCTTAGCCGTTATAGAATCAGTCTCATTACTGAATTGTAAGATCTTGTATTATCAGATGTGACCAGTACCATCAGTATCGGAACTCTCGGTCGGCTGCTAAAGATGAGGATGGAGCACACATGTGAATGCCCTGAGTGCTGTGATGTCAATTCTAGACTAAACTCAACTACTCTTTTATTCCTACTATTATTATAAGTTATCACCTTTACTTTTATGGCTATTTTTTCAGCCTTACTTCAATTTTAATAATTCTACTCATCTTTGTATAGCTTCTCACGTGACCCACAGGTAGGTGTTAATGGTTGGGGTACTTTCCCCATTATTACTGTTGTGTAGTTTGTTCACGTCATAAAAGGCCCCTGCCGAGATGATGTTTTGTTTGTTTTGTGCAAATTGTTCTACTTCCCTATTGCGTTAAGCTTTTCAGTCACAGTTCACTGGAATTATTTCCACAGATCTATAGCAGACTTAATGTAAATCATATTTATATGTAGCCACAACACCAAGGTTGTGCTAACAGAGACACTGAAAGCAAAATTTTTGAAAATAACGATGGCAGGAAACAAACAAAAAATAACTAAACACTGAAATCATATCAACCGCCTTCAGATTAAAACTTTGAGTACAATAAAATGTCATGGAAAGTAAAAGTGGCTGACACTATATTGACCCTGTCACTTTTGTCTAGGATCAAATATTTAAAGTGCCACTGTTGTGAAATGGGACCTCTATTTTACTATCTGCTGATAAGCATACATATTATGTATACATATATATTTAAAAAAAATTCCATTCCCACACTTTCTGATCAGTTTCTCAGGAAGGAAGAGTTTTTTTCATATGAATCTGGCAATGTAGTCACTTTACATTTTCTAATCCCTGGAATAGTGACATGTAGCTCGAGAACACATAAAGTTAAGGGCATTTTCCCATGACTTTAGGTGTATTGAGCACACAGGGATAGACTTATATTTTATAGACCAATCGGCACTTGGTGGGTGATGAGGTGGGCATCAAGCAGGCCACCTTTATTTCCCAGGACTTTACCTCGTACTCACTCGAGGCTGAGCTAAGCAAGGTCATTATACAATAAATACAAGACAGAAAGCAAACGAATGGACACATATTAAACAATATACCTTTTAAATGTAGCACTAGCAGTGCCTGAATTACAAAAATAAACAGCATTTTAAATCACACAACTGGTTGACAAATCTTGTTTCTTAGATTCTGCTTTTGCTCAGTATTGAAATGTTCCAACATCAACTGAAAGAAATAATATACAGATATACAAACATTGTAAACTATTAAGTTTCATAATGAACAGGAAGAGAATTTGGAATATTATTAACAAGGAGTGGTTACACAGCTATCTGATACCTCTGCCAAAGTCTAGCAGAGACCGCACACAAATTCAGGGGTATCAGATAATCACCATGCAGAATACTATAGGTAAGCTGTTGGAGAAGATAACCACAAGAATAAAAGTGCCAAACAGAGAGGCAATATGATTCATCCTATCTATTCTCAGAGAGTACGGTCCAAACAGAGAAATCTGCACCAATGCAGCAGTACTTGTCCATGACGTGTGTAAAGGTTTTCATTCAGGTACTGAAGCGTGCGCTCTGGTTATTGATCTCGAGGAGAAGTACAGCACAGTACCAATAAACTTTTTAATGTTTCAGATTCCTGAATTAAAAAAAAAAAAAAAGCCAATTCCAATGATGAGTAGTTTTTAGATGCGGCAGCTGGTCTTCTGAACCTAAAACTGTACATACTAGGCTGTCATAGGGATCACCATTATCTCCCGTGATGTTCAACGTTTACACTGTGAGAATCACATGTCAGCAGATCGCAGGACAGGGAAAGACGCTGTCGTAGCCTAATGATGTATTGGTATAGCGGCAGGGTGAAGACTGCTGGAGAACTACAGACAGAACTCAACCGCATAAGCAACTGGTGTAGTGATGCAAGTGCATTGACATACAGTCAAACAAAGGAGCAGTGATATGGTTCTCATTAGATAACCACATTGTCAACACCCCTGTTCAGACTGTATGTCTATGCTCAAAGATTGTGGTAAGAATTCAGACAATGAATTACCTGGGGATACGAACTGATTGCAGCCCAGCTCATACGGAGTACATAGAACAAGTGATAATAAAAGTTAAACGAGGCTTGTCTGTGTTGAGAGCAGCAAACTGTTGGCAGCGTCAGTTATGTCTTTTATGTCAGGGTCTGGTCCTCTCTGTTTTTGCGTATGCGATGGTGATTCTGACTCGCAGCCATAAACAGATGCATGAGATGGAAAGGATACAAAACGAGGCTATGCACATTATTCTTTGACGTACAAGAGATACAGTCTCAAGGGCCTTGTGCTACCTTTTTGATTTTCCAGCCATGGAGGAAAGAATCCAAATTTGCCGAGCAGATGCCTGCCTCAGAGTCAACGCAGACACACGACACCCGCTGCAAGGCGAAATTAGGCAGAAGAAACCAGCAGGTTGAAAAAAGGAAAATCATGGACGGATCAGGCAGAGGATATTATTCTGCAAGTGTGTTTACTTGAGGACATAGAAAGTAGCGAAAAATAGGTACATATACCAACAGAGTGCGGCACGACCGTTGCTGTTTGCATTTGACTAGACTGAGAAATACAGACAAGAAAGTTCAGTAGCTGATGATGCAGAAGCTCAGGTTGGAGTTAGAATTGTGAAGCAGAATTCTGGGGCTGTTGCATTTAACCACAAGTAGTCTGAATATAAAGGTCATGGCAGTGACCAAAGCAATAACATGGCTAGAGATACAGACCATTTCTCGCGTATGCTTTCTCGGTGACTCATCGACCATGCCCAAGAAGACAAAAATGGACTGGGTCCAAAGACAGTGGTTGGAGTCTCTAAAGCGAGCGGGATGACAGATAACAGTTTTAAAATTGTGCCAGGGCATACAGGCATGCAAGTAAATAGACAAGCTGACATTCTTACAGACGGTAGACAAGCCATGGATCAGGCAGATATTCTGAATTCTCTTCGAGAAGTAGGACGTTTAAAACCAGGATGAATCATTAACGTACCCACCAAACCAGGGTGAATTGTTCCACGGCCCATCAAACTAGGGAGATTTGTTGCACGGCCCACCAAACAAGGGTAAATTATTTCGCTACCCACATCACAGCTAACCAGACACAGAAACACACACATGTGTAGATAACAGTTTTTGTATTCAAACCAATGTCACGAACTTACTGTTTTAGGCCAACGCGGCATCTGTGCTGCTTAGAGGTGTAAAAATCTTATATAGTTAGCTGGAGTTTTGAGTTTGAAAACGAAGCGCTGCAATTGCATCCTCTTCGGTTTCTCTGCGTTGGTTTAATGTTGCATGGTTGAGAAAGTCTTTTCATGCAGAAATGAATGAGAGAAAACGACCAACAATATGCAGCTCTATAACAGGCTTTCGCTTCCGGTAAAGCAACGCTGGTTACCTTGGCTATTTCATGGCCAGATTTTTTACCGCTTAAAAAAAATGACAATTTTTAACAAAAATCAACGCCTTTAGGCGTATAGGGCTAACCTATATTTTTTAGAACAATAGACACAAGATGGGTGCTGTGGTCAGAATCACGCCTGTCGCCTTTACTTCCCGTGACTGCACCCGGTACAAACTCAAGGCTGGGTCGACCTGCGAGTCAAGGTCATTTTTGAAAAAAAAAATCGGCTCCGTCAGGGAGCGAACCCGCGACCTTCCTTTCCGTTCGCGAACGTCTAGCCGCTACGCCACGGCGACTCCAATAACTGCCTTTTTAACCACTATTGAGGTGCAGGCAAGGGGATCTTTGAGCCTGAGGATTTACGGCTGCATGGCTAGTGCTGTCGGAAAGCCTGATGTTCAGCAAAGAGTAATTCGTTAATGTTAATAATATTTTTTGTTGCTCTGCGTGGCATCAATAAAGTGTTGATGGGAAGCAAAAATGTGTCTAGCATCATTTCACCAAATAAAACGGTAACTTTACCCATTCTCTGAAGTTTTGTTTTGAGCTCTATCATTGGATTTTAAAACACATGTGTTTCAGAGCTCCTTGAGTGTTATCTTGGAGTATTGTGAAGCAGATTGCGATGTCACAACTCCGTATATACTATTTCACCAACTATCGATTGTCTAGGATTTATGATTAATTAAGACCATTCCTTTCTGCGTCTAGCACTAGATGAGATACTAAAAACACCAGAAACTGATTAACAAAACTGTAAAAAATTCAAGGTATGCTTTTCAAGTGCAGCCAGACTCCTTTATTATGGACGAACTCGGGGCGACGGCGACTTGATAATGTCAGATGAACGAGTAGTCTCTCAGTCGCTTTGTTTCAGCTAATGGATCACTCACTCAATAATTGTATCAGCGACACTTACAAGTCGTTCGCTGACATACCGGCAACGCTACACTTGCCGTCCTTTTTAGGATGCAATTTTTTCGTTTCTTGAAGCCCTACTCTGGCTCATGCCAGGGGCCGCAATATAGC
Organism: Candidula unifasciata; assembly: GCA_905116865.2. Lineage (NCBI taxonomy): Eukaryota > Metazoa > Mollusca > Gastropoda > Stylommatophora > Geomitridae > Candidula > Candidula unifasciata. Next base: position 241,510 of record CAJHNH020001414.1, on the reverse strand, counting down.
CAGGCCATAAATATGGCGTAATGGCTGAAGGCGGTTTCTGGGACCTCGCCATAGGTGATCCCCATCCACATGGTGGTACATTGTGTCATCGGGTGTTTATCGCTTGTGTGATGTCCTGGTGGGGTAGAAAGTCATCAGTCAGTCTGATATGCCGGCACAAAGTCGGAACAGAACCCGTTCTTGCCAACTTGAAAATGTAACGTACAAGGTTTATACCTGAAACACAAGTACGATTCAAGTATGCTCTGTTAGGACACTTCATTGATTCATTCAGTAGCATGTCCCTCGCGGAACCTCGCTGCCATAACGACCCTCCGGAAAACCTTCCTATCATGAGCAAGATGTCCTGCGTCTGATACACCCATCTGGAGATCATCTGCCACATCCTGCACCCATCTTCTCCTTGGCCTTCCTCTTCCTCTCTTCCAGGCATATACCCCTCCATTATTGTTCTCTCTAGACTTCCATGACGTTTCAAGTGACCAAAATATTTCAATTTTCTTTGTTTTATTGTCTTTACTAGCCAACCCTCTTCAATATTCAGCTCTTGAAGTATGGATGCATTTGTTCTTTTCTTTACCCAAGATATTCTTAGAACCGGTCTGTAACATTTATATTCAAATGCATTTATGCGCTGTTCCGCTTGTTTAGTAAGTGTCCAGGTCTCACAGGCGTATGTTGCAATGGGAAAGATGCATGCTCTTAAAAATCTGACCTTTGTAATTCTATCTGTACAATTCCATAATTTATTCAGTTGTTTTAGTTTTTTAGTCTCCAATCTTTCCTCATTAACATATATTTCCTTCTCCATGGCAGTTTTGTTTGTATGCATTATCTTTGTTTTTGCTGTGTTAAGAAATAAGTTATGATTTTCACTATTTCTTTGGAGTGAGGTTAATAAGTTTTTGTGATGTTGATAGTAATACTGTATCATCAGCATAACGAATTTCTGGTATTTCATGACCACAGATTTTTAGGGCATCATATTGTTCCTTGTTTATATCATCTCTTACATTTCTCATTATATTTTCGGCGTACAGGTTGAACAAATACGGTGACAGCACACATCCCTGACGGACTCCTTGCTTGATGCCAAACCAGTCTGATGTCTCTCCATCTATTCTGACTGCTGCTTGTTGGTCTTGATAGAGCATTTTAATGAGCTGCACTATATGTGATGGAAAGCCCATATTCCTCATGATTTCCCAAAGCTTCTGATGTTGTACACAGTCAAATGCTTTTGAATAATCCACAAAACATAAGAACAGATTTACATTAAACTCTCTACACTTCTCTATTATTAAACGCATGTTGAATATATGATCTCTTGTTCCTCTTCCCTGTCTAAATCCAGCCTGAGCTACATTAATCTCTTCTTCCATTTTCTTTAGGACACTTCACATGCAAAAAATCCGAACAGTCTCCTCCCTCGTCTCCACAACTGGACAAAACCAAATACACCTTTGCACTCTTATGTACAGATGGCTACTACGAACACCTTTCACCCAGTCACGTAGAATGTATCTTTACTGATGGCTGTTCTTTGGCGACTCTGTATCTAAGAAACCCCGCCATCTCAGGACTAAAGCTAGAATTTTAAATGTTTAATTAGGAATCTTCATTACAGCACTTGGTAAACCCTCATAAGCGCTCCGTCCGCATCTTCAACAGCAAGGGAAGAGTTCAAATTCCGACGGTACCAGTAACTGACTGTACATCCTTCTCGCCTTTCCTTTGAGTGGTAAGCATCGGCCACATCCCCTGGTAACAACGCGCTGCGCCATTCTCCTCTGACCGTACTGATCTGTTAGTGCCTCTGCACTGTTCACGCGCTCCCAAAGGGCTTTCACAACATCGACCTTGTCATACATCAGTCCACCCCCAAGTGATGCAGGACAGGCCAGTTTATCTGCCTTCTCGTTTCCCAGCACGCCAGCATCACTTGGAGAAAATATCCACACGACGCTAACTACCCAGGATCTCTAAAGCGATGCTTGATACTGTGCACAGAGGATGCCGTCTCCACCTTTCTCCACATACTCTGTGTCAGTTACAATTATGACATGTGTGCACAGCAGATTCTCAAGCCAGCGGAAGGCAGCGGTGACTGCCTCCAGCTCCATTCTCAAATTAAGCGTTGTTATATCATATGCATGTCTGTGTTGTACTATGAACCCCCATGCACTTCGATGCCTCTTAATATGCAGCTATCTGTACAGATCACATTACCTGGGCAGGAATGCTCGTGAGTCATTTGTTGAACTTTTGATTCTGCAGCACCAGCTGACCATTCTCTGCACACACCACCTAAAACGATTAGAACCTGCACAAATATGATTCTTGGACGGACGCTTTGACCCACTTCTCTCCTCGTCCAAATGTATCTGCACAGATGTATAATTGTGTCCTCAGCATGCGCCATCCAAGACCATTCTCTTTTCAGTCTGTGACCCTTCTTAGCCCTACCCAGGGCTTCATGCAGGAGAAGCTTCTTGTCTGCAGCTACTCTGAAAGCGGGGGAAGAAGAGTCAGAAATAGAAGAATATTCCAGATGAAACACTGAATTGTATTGAGACAGCGAAAGATGTCTCGAAAAGTTCAGTTTAATGAACTTGGCGTGACTCTGTGGGTTGGGGGCTCCCTAATCTGGTTAACAAGTTCATGGTCTTCGAGTACTAGGGATTTACACGTTAACAAAAAACACTGACTGCGTAAGTCTAATGTCTGCAAACAGTTCCCGTTCATGTTACTATCTGTCTCCAGGGGAACTGTGTCGTGTTTCTATGTATTCGGTTTTGTAGACGGTGAGAGTGAATGGTCAGCACGCATCAGAAGACTGATAACCTTAACCGTTCACCGTGCGACCTGACAATTGCGAGTGGATAATTCTATAGGAATGAAACCACTGTAGCTTAGTGTCTGTATGCTCGCCTGGCGGCACCAAGGCTAATGGTTCAAATATGTACCCAGCGGATTTAGGGACACAGATGATTGTTGATTTCAGATTTTAAAATTTTCTTTGTAGGACATCGGGCATACCCACAGATGCTCCGTCTCCCATAACAAATGTATTAAGGTGTAGATGGTAACTGTTGACCTAGCACAATGAGTATACACACGTCGTTCTCTTCCTCTCATACGTCCGTCCTTGTAGGATCCACATTTGAATTCCTCGTTCCAACATTCTTACACATGTTATAACGTTGTGTGTTCACACACAACAGACACTGGCTGTCAAATAGATCCAGCTTGATATTTGTACTAGACACAGTCCTGGCAAGCAAAGGCAGCCGGTCAGATGTTGACCACGTCATCAGATGAACTCCAAATGATCTAAAAAAAATGAGACACACGTCACATGCCTAAAGTGTCGCTGACACAAATTCTGTAAAACGTTGTCATCTCTAAGAATAATTAGATTTTCTTTTTATTCTGATAAAATAAACATAAACAATATTTTTTTTTGTAAACAATACTCATTAGATCACGTTATGAGGGTAAATGAAATAATAAACACAAATTGGAGTTTGCTATAAAAAAAAAGAGTTTATTGAGTTCTTACAAAACTTGACTGCTTTAGAAGAGGATATCTCACAAGATGTTAGGTATGGCTGGCCAGGTAATTGTAGCCAACCTCGGCTGTGCCTGCCTTTTCCTGCTGGGACTGCCATGAATGTTCAGGTACTGTTTGGCTTGCACTAGAAGTAATTATCATTATTTTTTACTTTTAAAATTTGTTGTTGTTATTGCTGTCGTTGTTTATGATTTTTTTTTTTCATTTTTTAAAGACGATTTGAAATTTAAAGATAAATCTTGTGGTTGATTTCAGTTCAATACGTTTTGATATTTCTTTGTGATGTTCTTATCCATTCATACATTTGGTTTGTTCTATCTGAAACAAAAAATTAGAGAAATCATACTTTTTTTTTTTAATATACAAGAAACGAAATGACCATACATACAACCACACTGAAACAAAACACCTTTAAAATATCAACGAATACTTCTTCTGCTTTCATACGAAGATGTAACTGCGTTGTGTCTGTTTACAGCACAGCTGACAAGTTTGCGATTTTCGGCAAACACATCCAACTTCTGCAGGCATTTGTTAACCTGGTTAGCATTCTCAATTACATCAATTGGTGGCGCCGATTTTTACATTTTTACTTCACTCAATATAAAGTGATACAACTACATTTGGGAAATGGTTAACATACCTAAAGGCGTTATATGAATGATCTATTGCACACTTATTAGGCGATTATTCAAATTGACAGAATCAGTGAGCATTATGGAGGACAATCCCTCATAGTGTAAACAAAAAGATTATATCGTTAACTAGCTCACAGCTCTACAGAACGGGGTATTCTTAAGACCGAGGATTAGGATCCTTGTTTAGGGTAAAAGCCACAAACTGTTCAGGTTAGGATTCTTATACCCCCGCCCCCCTCCTTCTCAGCCTGCCCCAACAGAAAGGATGGTAATCAGCTTTTAAGAGGATTATTATCCATGACAGCATAGCAAAATAAAGCCAAGTAACATACATACATACATACCTACATACATACAAACATACATACATACATACATACATAGATACATACATACATACATACCTACCTACCTACCTACCTACCTGCCTGCCTGCCTGCCTGCCTACCTGCCTGCCTGCCTGCCTGCCTGCCTACCTACCTACCTACCTACATACCTACCTACCTACCTACATACCTACCTACACACCTACACACCTACCTACCTACCTACACACCTACCTACACACCAACCTAAACACCCACACACCTACACACCTACACACCTACACACCTACACACCTACACACATACACACCTACACACCTACACACACAGACAGACAGACAGACAGACAGACAGACAGACAGACAGACAGACAGACAGACAGACAGACAGACAGACAGACAGACAGACAGACAGACAGACAGACAGACAGACAGACAGACAGACAGACAGACAGACAGACAGACAGACAGACAGACAGACAGACAGACAGACAGACAGACAGACAGACAGACAGACAGACAGATAAGATACTAATACAAGACTGCCTATTTATTGCTTGTCATATTTCGATGTCTCCCGTCAAGTGCATACTACTGTAACAGTTACATAAATAAACGTCAGCCAATGGCAGAAGGATACGATTTCTTGAAGCCGCCACGATTCTTTACCTGATTTGATTTAATTTGATTCAAGAACTATCATCACAGCACTTTGGGAATTCCCATAAGCGCACGTCCCCATCTTCAGCAGCCAGCGAAGAGTTCCGATGCTAATTGTGCCAGGAGCTTTCTGATTAAACGTCCGTCTTGCCTTTCCTCTGAGCCCCGAGCATCTGCCAGAACCTCTCATCACCCTCAACTGCATCAATCTCACCAGACTGTGGTGATCTATCTGCTCCTTTGAATTGTACAGGCTCTCCCACAAGGCACTAACCACGTCTGCCTTATCATGTGTCAGTACTCCACCAAGTTGTGCACAGCCAGCCAGTCTGCCCGCCTGTTCATTTCCCTACACACCGGCGTGACCCGGTGAAAAAATCCAGACAATACTCCTCACTCGTGTCCTCCGCAGGGAAGCATGCCACTCTGCACGAAGCATACCTGTTCTGACCTTCCTCAGCATGCTTTCTGAATCAGTTACAATCACGATGTTTGTGTGTGTCGTGTTTTCTAGCCAGCGGAAAGCTGCAGTGACCGCCCCCACCTCCATTCTTAAGCTGGATGTTGTGGTATCATATGCTAGGCTCTCCTGCACCTCCGTCCTGTACCGTTGTTAACGGTAAGATATGACTCTGTCATTGCAGCTTCCCTGGTAAAGCAGGCAGTTGTGTTTGACTGCTGTTGAATTTGTGCCTCAGTTAAAAAGAATTTACTTGTTTGCTTCATGTTTGTAATTGTTACTGTAGTACGCACCTGAAGAGATACGGGGAAATAAGCCAGGCTGTGCAATCTTTTGTTTGTCTTCTTTGTTCAAATTTGCACCGGGTAAATATTGCTTTGCTCTTTTGTATGTGGTTTGGGTAAACTTGAAAACTGTAACATAAACATAGTTTATTCGAAGAGCAGACAAAAGGCTGATGAACTTGGATGCGATTTTAGAAGCTCAAGAATATTTCCATGAAATAAAATGTCGCTGATAACTTACCAGAGTTGAGGAGAAGACATCTTGCTGTTCGTCTTCTCTTGTTCGCACGTATCCCCATCCTTTTACTCAACTGCATTTTTTGTTTCAGGATGTTCATTAATTATTTCACCTACATTTGTGGTGACGACGCTTGCTATTGTTGGTTTGTGACTGAAGAAGGCGCCTTCTGAAACTACATGTGGACATTACAAACATATTTTAAGCTTACGTGTGGTATAAGTACAAATACTAAAACTAGTCCTCTAGCTGGCACTGTCTGTGTGCTGTGAAGTTTCCAGTCTCCCCATTTTCTTCTTAACGGTGAATGAAGTGGGGTATCCATTTAATTTCGCATCGACTGTTCTTCAAAATCAATTACCAAAAACATGGAAATTGTCTGGCACGCTTGTGTGTGGTGCTGAATAGTGCCTAGTTTCTTTTTTTTCTCAGTAAACTAAGTTTCATTGCAGAGAATCTTAAAGAGGTCGGTGTCTTGGTGAGCAGTCGCACTATAAACATTGTCACGTAAAATCTGTATGAGCAGTGCCACATAATAGTTTTATGGAATAGTTCTAGTTTTTATTTAAGAGAATGTAGGAAAGAGATAGACAGAACAACCCAACCACTGACGCTCAGTCAGACAGACAGACTGCCATGCTAACAAACAGACACAAATACAGACAGACGGGAGACAGTCAGGCAAGCAGGCACACAGAAAGACAGACAGACGGATAATCATAAAGCTCACCCACAAGGTGAAATCTATAGCATACGTAACTTTGTTACATAGACGTGTCTGTTCTTGTCAAGTGATGTCGTGTTCAAGCACTGCACTGATGGACTTGCCGTTCGATCTACAGGAGTGGAAACCCTAATAAGAATATCAACATTTGTTAAACATACACATTTCATGGAATGACTGGTATCGTCACTTACCCCAAAACACAAAGAAGCCAGTCAGGACAAAACTAAGACCAGCTATCAGAAGACCAGGCCCAAATTTAGTTAGCAAGTTTTTATGATCGGCTTGTTCAAATCGCATACCTATAGAGAACAAGATTCACAATATTTACATCAATGACAGGTAACCCAGTGTTTTATGAAATTCCAGTGATAGTTTAAAACACATTTCTGCCCTGCTCTCTAGCGTAGTTGGCTAAACCGGATTGCGCGGTGACAGGGCGACGAACTCCTTGTGGTCCGGGTTCACTCCAGGAGGTAAAGAAAAAGCCACATTTCTCCCAGATTTACGGTATTTACTATGGAATCAAGGCCGAAAGGTTGCGATATCCATAATACCAAGCCTAAGGGTTAACAACTCATGGCTTCTGGATACTAAAGCAAACACACAGGCAATACACTTGTCTATGTATATTCCCTGGTTATGTTGGCACAGAGACGGGAGAGCATCTATCCGTTACAACACGGCGACTACCATGGCATAGAGACGGGCGAGCATCTATCCGTTACAACACGGTGACTGCCATGGCATAGAGACGAGAGAGCATCTATCCGTTACAACACGGTGACTGCCGTGGCACAGAGACGGGAGAGCATCTACCCGTTAAAACACGGTGACTACCATGGTACAGAGACGGGAGAGCATCTACCCGTTACAACACGGTGACTACCATGGCACAGAGACGGGAGAGCATCTACCCGTTACAACACGGTGACTGCCATGGCACAGAGAGGGGAGAGCATCTACCCGTTACAACACGGTGACTACCATGGCACAGAGAGGGGAGAGCATCTAGCCGTTACAACACGGTGACTTCCATGGCGCATTATGTAAAGTGAGTTAATGACCCTTTTCCACGCCTTCACGCCCACTGGGAATTTAGGGCAAGAACTATATTCGATTGACTAATCGGCACTTGGTGGGTGATGTGGTCAGCATCACGCCAGCCTCCTTCACTTCCCAGGACTGCAGCATTTTTATGTTGAAAACCACTTGCCATATTGATGATAGTATCGTCCATGTGGAGACAACGAGATTCTACTAGGAAATACGGGACTTTGGTCAATCTCAGAAACCTACTGCAAAAGGTAACTTGGCTTTTCGTAGATCAAGTTTACGAGAATAAATCAGTCGTCACCACGCACTCCTTGAAGTGTTTGTTTCCAAGTCGCTAGTCATATTTTAGGTCTCTAAGCCTTGGCAGCTGGTCCAGTAGGAAAGCTCCATTTGGCTAATAGGTAGATCACTTCTTTCCTGATCTGGCAGCTTCTGCAGCATACGTTGTTTCAAATGGTTATGTGTTACCTTTCCTTTAGAGGAAACATTGTAGGCCGATAAGAGATCTTGTTATGTGGGCAATGCATTGTCTTACACATTGCCAGGCTTAAGAGTAAATAAATAAGACCGAAAAGGGATCATCCGTTTTGGCAATTCAAGGTCTTACAGACTGCCCAGGCTTTGTTATATGGGGAGGAGAATCTTCAACCTTGGTCTTAGTTGGTATTAACATGAGCTGAGATTCTCATATCTCCTACACTGCAACACTATTTCATGGAAAGATCGAGAGAAGTGCAAACTATAACAACACACTGACTAATCACTGACATATGTGTGGTCTTGCAAACAACCCACTGTCTGTTGTAAGTTCCATAATATTTCGAGGTACCTATCCTAGACTGGGCTGTGGAAGACTGCAACTTGTACTCTGGGTTAACAAGTAAACGAACAAGCCGCAGCTCAGTCGCCACCCTCCGCAAGTGTACCACACGATGTACTAAAGTGGCAGCAATCCGAAGAATAAATAACACGACACATACACAAGCCTGCACATCGGAAGGTCGTGAATTCGGGTCCTGATTGAACCGGATTATTAACAAAAATGTCTTTGGCTGCCAAGTCAACCCAGCCTTGAATGATTACCAGGAGGAGTCCTGGAAAGGGAAGGAGGTCAGCCGCATCACCCACCACGTGCCGTTTGGTCAATAAAATATAGTTCTAGCCCTATATGTCTAACACGCCTGAAGGCGTAGTAAGTGTCCTCTACTTGTGTATCGAAATGTTTGCTGGTCTGGTGGGGAAGTTTTCAAATTTCAGTCAAGGCAAATAACTGTGATCTTGTCAAATGAGTTGTTCACCGGCTAAAAATTGGTTTACCAGATATGTTATGAGAAGTAGTACCAAACAAAACAAAAAAAAAAAAAACTCTCGGTCAGGAAGCGACAAGGTGGTGAAAAAAGATAAATGTGGTTAAGGCATTTTAGAAGTACGTGATTAATGGCGAAAAACCAACATCCTCACGGTGTGTCCAGAATTGTGCAGCCAAGGAGTGAACAGGTAATCAGTCAATACTCAGAGAAAGAACTAGATAGAGACATATTTATGCCCCTGCTGGCACCATCAATACTGTATCTCTGCCCCAGCTGCTGAAGGTGGAGCAATTAGGGCAGAGTGGACAGTTAATTTTTTATCTGTGGGCCAAATTTAGAATTATAAACTTGGTCATTATAGACCAACCAGATTTCATTGTAATCCAATATTTGTGTGGGATAATCTAGAATTGCATTCCCTTACTATTCATCTGGCATGGTACATTCACTCACTGAATCGCTTTTGCATAATCTTTAACGTTTCTGTTTACGTCCGTTATTTGGCAAAACCATATCATTAGGCTTATGGAAAAGATTATATAGTGTATTTACATCAGTCTCGTGGGCTAGTAAACACTTCTGGCCAGGCCGGTTTTGACCCGCGGTCCATAGCTCGAATAAAGAAGTAGGGTCATCAAGCTTGACAATGGTCACGTGGATTACATATATTAGTGACTTGAAATATATGGGTCGGGAAACTATTCTTCTAATGGATTTTAGTCGACAGGACATTCCGTCAAGGATCTGCTACAAAACAGCATTGCATATTGACGGTGTATGTTTGTATTATTATATTGTATCTTATAAACTATACAGATGTTACAGCTTTAGGACAAACATTAATATGTATACTGTGATTCACAAAAACAAAATATACCTGTTGTCCACAGAAATGGCCTCCGTGTTGATGCATGAAAGGCTGAAATTAAGTAGATTTATAATTATTATATGAACATTACTTATTGTGAACTCAACATGGATGTCTTTAGGCATTTATTTATTTCCAAATGTGTTAGCCAGCTGCTTAAATGTTCAAGTGTATGTTTCTTTCCCCCTCCTTTTCATGTTACTTTAAAACTTTCTTTTAACTTTGTTCTTAAATTATTCTTCCCGGTCACCGTTCCACTGAGGGACGTAAGTGTGTAGTGCCGGTTTACATCACAGCTGCGATATTTTCGCCTCTTGGCAGATGTTAGGCTCTTGTGCTAGGGGCCAGGGTGCCGTGGGGGAGGGGGGGGGGGAATCGTGCGTTTGTGTGTATGTGTGTGTGTGGGGGGGGAGGTGGGAGGGTAATAGTGGCCAGCTAAAAAAAAAAGTTAAGGTGACGAAATTCACTGGAAACAGACAGCGAAGGACATGAAGCTGTGATGTAATAGTTAACGCTAGCCGAGACACAGGCAAAGCGGGTCCTTGTGATGGTCGCTAGCGTTGTAGGAAAACTGGCTTGCTCGCTTTGTTAAAGAACATTTACTGTGAGACAGGACATACATATACTAGGGGTTTCGTTTGAGGAACGTTTGAATTAGTTCATACAGTAAGACTTTCGAATGACAGACATTTGGACCTGAGATTATCACTGAGTAGGCTACTCGGCCAGCGAGCTTTACTAATATTCTAAATTAGATTTCCATGTGTGTTATCATACGCTGGGTGGGCTTAAGAATGGCAGGGGAATTCTGGGTATTTCCTCTCTGGGGCCACCAACTCCGATATAGCCTGCCAGCTCGGTTTAGGCGGAGATACGTCATTATCCATAGTGCAAGATGAGGACATGTGGCAGGAGTCTTGCAAGAGGATTGGTAGAACCAGCACTGAGCCTACTGGTGCCAGAGGTGAGGTACCAAGTATCTACTTACACACGTCACATCAGCCAATAATTTCCCTAACGCCTGTGCTGAAACACGGGGCCTTGTGCGTATATCATTTTCGGTATGTCTGTACACATGACTCTTGCAATGAATGTGTGTACTCAGAAAACAGTTGACAGAAAAATAGCTTATATTACCAAATGAATAATTAGACATAAACGATCACCAGGAATCTCAACGACTTTGACATGCACAGAACACTGTTTAACGTTTCCACAAAAGTATTTATCAACGACTGTAACAAGAATAAAAAGAATGGAGCGGAAAGTTGAAATGTGGGAACGTTTTTATGAAAAAGAACCATGAACAAAGTATTAAAATACTGAAATAGACAAATACAGATATAATAGAATTGCATTTAAAACAAATATAAAAGCAAAGTAAAATAATGCCAAACCAAACTATTTAAACAAAGGCAAGCTGAATATTAGTGCCTGCTGACATCAGTACGCGTAAGTTATGAAAGGGTTGTTGTTGTTGTTTTTTTTTTTTAAATAAAAATGAAAAGATGCGTAGTCTGATTCCCACATCAAAATTTTACAGCAGTGATAGAGAAATTACCTTTGTCCCTGTGGTGAGAACTTTTTTAACTTAGCTATATGCCTACTTCTGAATTATCATAAGAGTTACAAAAGAAGAAGAATAGAAGGAAAATGGGAGGGGGGGGGGTAGGACGAAGAGAAGAGGAAAAAGAGGGATGAAAAGAAGAGGAAACAAGAAGGAGAAATGGAAAATAAAGAAGAAGAAGAAAGAAGGCAGAACAGAATGGGTGTGCATCTTTGACTGAAAATACATAATGATAAATAATTCTACATGATGTTTTACACTAAAAATATTCATACACTTGTCACACACCAGTGCTTGTAGACGTTCTCAGAGTTGTTGCTGCTGTTCCTGTGGAATGAAAGAAGGGGAACAATTTTGAAACAAGTGATGAAACGATACACATACTCATCCCGTCTATTTTTTCTCTTCAAATATAATTTATGGGACGAAAATGTTTTCTTTTAAATATTTTATTTTCTTTATTACATGTTTATTTTTAAAGGATGACAAAGTTTTTCTTTTAAGTGCTTGCTTTATTGTATTATTATTATTATTATTATATATTGGGCGATAATCTATTTATTCTATGTTTTTTTTTTTTTTTTTTTTTTTTTCATTCAAAACTGTATATTATTTATAGAGTGATGTGCATTAATAATGTATACTCGTACATCTTAGAGTAAATATATGAACAAAGCGTTATGCGAATTACTTAATTAATTCTTTTAATAGAGAAAGTGTGGGGGGGGGGGGAGGGGGGGGAACAATTTTTTTCCTCACTTTAATACATAAACGGAGATTGCAATTTTTTTTCCAACACGCTAACATGATTTTAAATAAATACATTTTAGACGACATAAACCGGTTTGCTGCACACTTTTTTTATAAAGACACTTTATAGGAAAAACCGCATAATTTTTTTCTGCATATATAATGGAACGGGGAGGTGTCGGAGTGCATTCTCTCGCTATAATTTTTCAATATTCATGCAGAAAGCAAAATGAGTAACCGAATGACTAAAGTCAGAAATATCCAGAATTGTGACAGTCACTGTCCGCAACCCTGTTCCGAAAACTTAGCTAAGAAGACAAAACAGTCCTACTGACCGTGTAAAGGAAATAGAACATTTAATTATGTCTGTAAATCAACATGGTAAAGATCAAAATCATTAAATTAAAGAACTGATAGAGAAATCACCCCACGATGTCCTAAAGTAAACCAGACAAAGCAGGTGCAATTATAAAATTCAACTCACTCACTAATCTAAGCGAGAAAGAGAGAGAGAGAGGGGGAGAGAGAGAGAGGGGGAGAGAGAGATAGGGGAGAGAGAGAGAGAGGAGAGAGAGGGGGAGAGAGAGAGGGGGGGGAGTGAGGGGGAGAGAGAGAGAGGGGAGAGAGAGAGGGGGAGGGGGGGGGGGTCGGAGAGAACGGACAGTCAAATTTGTTGTAAAAGAATTGCGTGCTGCCAGCAGAAGATGCTATAATGGTCTAAACAGTGACGTCACATGCCAGCTGACTGAATGCATGGCGGTAACATCTAGACCCGCCTAGACAGTCATTTTGCATGCAATCCTAGGTGCTTATTATTCGCCAAAGTTGTGGCCATTCAGAAATAGTATTTTTAGGAGAGCCAAGCGAGGAGAAAGAGAGAGTTAGTTGGCACTCGGAAACACCGAACAATACAGCTAGGTTGATTCCCGAGCTTTCCCTAGAGCAGGTAATGAATTTGTGTATATAATTTATTGTTTAGCTGCGGTTATAAATCTGCTAGTTGCTTATTGTTATTATTATTATTACTTAAAGCCTTGAGCCGACAACAGCTCGTGAAGCAGTGGGACACGGAGAGCCAGGCTGAAGTATTAATTATTTATTATTAATATGTTGTCGTTGAATTTATAGAAGGTCATTGATGATAGCTGGCGTTTTGTTGGTTTCGTGCATTAAATTCAAGAGTCAATAAATTTCCAACATTTTTTGCTTTCTAGAGCTAAAAGTTAAACATGAAAGATAACTGGCTCATAAACAGCATCCTGTCCCCAAAGTTAAATTATTTTGGCCACATCAAAAGTCATGGTGGCTCGGAAGAGACAGTCTTAAAGGGTGCAGTTTGTGGAAAGCGTGGCAGGGGTCGACCTCCGCGAAGATGGATACAGCACACTGAAGATGCATTGGCACTGAAAGCACATGGGGTTGATAGGTTGGCTAGGAAAAAATGTACTTTCAGGCATGCCGTGAGTAGAGCGACGTTCTGTAAGGGACTTGCTGACTAATGATTATGAGAGCTAAAAATGAAATGCTGTTGAATGTCAGTCCCTTTATGAGATTAAGATCTAGTGCAGTGTTCACAAGTTTAATGTAGCCATTACGAGAGGTATCATGTGCTCGCCATGAGGGGCTGCAGAGGTTGGAAGATATGTCAGAATGGATCCTGTAACCACCAACTTTATGTACTTGTTACGAGAGAATAGTTCACCTGATCCCTTAAATTACGGATGGTGTCTAGGCGCTGAGAGAAGGCAGCTCTACAACTATATATATACATATGTGTGTGTGTGTGTTTGTGTAAAATATATATAAATATATAATGAGAAAGCTGACAGCTGATCAAAAAGCACTTATAGAAAGACCACAATCGGCTAGTAAAATTAAACTCTTGAATGACGGTGTTTGGACTTAATTATATCCGGTCAGAATGTACATACAGGGTACATATTCTGAGATGTGTTTCAAACGAAATAAATAGTGCAAGCAGAACTGAGCACACATACTGCAAGAAACAACAAGAACTGTTATGAGATCAACTTACGTTTTGATCCTCTCTCGTTTCGTGGACATAAAACGCAATACCAGCACCAACGGCGATAACCAGGAGAGCAAGTATAATATAAAGGAATACAATGAGAGTAATGGACTCTCCGTCTGGCTCTGAGGTTTTTAGTTTGGAGAGAAAACACAAAGATTGTAGCATTGATTTTAAAATACAGTTAAATAATGTTTCAAGGTTTTGAGACAATTTCTGTGCTATGTTGGAAGTTGTATCGACAGGTCAGATTTAACATTTTTTTTTTTTTCAGAATACACGAAACAGACAGACAATACATAAACCCACATATACAACACACACGTACACAAAACACACATATACAACACACACGTACACAAAACACACATATACAACACACACGTACACAAAACACACATGCACAAAACACACATACACACATATAACAAAAAAAAAGTAAAGGTGAAGGTTATAAACCACAAGTGCTCTGCCCCTATTACGCAAAGCTGAGAAGAAACAGTTCACGTGTGTCGCCGTCCGCACACAACTCCGTAGCTACAGCGATGTTCCTCCATTTACCCCAGAGTGTAAACTCAGGTACCCATTACCTACAGGTTGGGTAAACCCCAGAACCACCCAGGTTTAAACACCAGCCGTGGGCTGCAGCTTAAATTGAAAGCGACTGCGCTAAAGCAAAACATACACACGTTTGACAGCAGACAGGGGTCAACTGTGAATGTAACTGAGGGATTAAAAGGGAGGGGGTGAGATTGGGATTAGTTATGACGAAGGCTACTTTGAAATGATATTCTCAGTGCTGCAAGTGCAGATATTATTTACACTCTACAATGCTGTGGGAGATTGAGAGGTCATTTGCTTGTTCTGAGTGTTTGTTCAAAAAACATCAAATTAAGCATACTCATCCTGCTGAACTGCACTATACTCTTTCAGTAGCAGGCAGATAAAATTTTCTCTGTTCTGGATTTTTTTTTACTTTAGCTAATGAATATTTGCGCCAGAGTTACTTAAATTATCCAGAAAGGCCAGTTCAGCACCACTTGGCGGGGAATTGATGTATGACAAGCTAGATGTTGTTAGGGCCATTTGGGAGAGAATGAACAATACGGAGGCCCAAATAAATAGATCAATACAATTTAAGGAGAATGGTGTTGCAGGGAGATACACTCAATGGAAGGGCAAGGTACATGTACAATCAGACGGTTAGTGACACCATAGGAACTGGAACTCTTCGCATGCTACTGAAGATCGGGACTGAGCGTTTTTGGGAGTGTTATGGGTGCTGTAAGGTCGATTCAAGTGATCATAAGTAACCAATCACTTGAAAATGTAGAACATTTCACATATCTTGGCAGTGTTGTGTCCCTACTGGGAGGGACAGAGGAAGACATACAGTCACGCCTGAATAAAGCTAGAGCTGCTTTTGGAAGAATGAGGCAAATCTGGAAATCCAACAATTACTGCAAAGGAACAAAACTCCGACTCTACAAGAGTATCATTTTGCCAGTTCTTTATGGAGCGGAATGCGGGAGAATGACCAAAAAGGATGCACACAAGCTGTCCACCTTCCACCACACATGTCTACGTAGAATTATCAAAATTTTCTGGCCAGATACAATCTCAAACACTAAACTACTTCAAGCCACAAACCAAGAAACTTTAGACAGTATGATAACCAAGAGAAGATGGAAATGGCTTGGCCACGTTATGAGAATGAATCCTGATATACCTGCCAAAACAGCTCTCACATGGACACCAGAGGGAAAGAGAAAACAGGGGCGCCCAAAAACAACACGGACACGAACGATGGAAAGTGACCTGAGTTCCGCATCTTTAAAATGGAAAACTGCACTGCAGATTGCACAGGACAAGAAAGCATGGAAAGTCCTCTCTGAAGTCTCATGTGCCGCTAGGCATAACGAGAACTGATGAAGGTCGATTCATAATTCAACATTCTATCCAAACCTGCAGCTTCTCCACCAGGGTAACTCGCAGCATACACATTACAGAGAAGTATCAACAGCACCAGAAAATCGTGACTATTGACCGGCCTACCCTCTCGAGTGACATGTGCCCTATATACCATCTGTAGGACGAGCTTGGACGCACTGTTTACTGGCTAAGGCTTGCAGAATAACTGCAACAGATGGAAAATGCTTTTCCACGAAAAAGAGACTTGATTCTGTAGAATTTCTGTCAGTGGAGACTCTGACAGGTTTATTTGTAAACAGATAGTGGACATACCAGATAATTAAGATAGTGTGAATGAATTTTTTAATTGTTGCACTTGATGATGTGTGTGCGTTTGCGTTTGTGTGTGATTATGTGGTGTACGTATGGTGTTTGCGGGTGTATAAAAATTAATTGCTAAGTTGAATTATCCGTTTTTTGTTAGTCAAAATTAAAGTGTTCTCTATTTATCTTTATTTTTGCACTCTGTTTTATCTTCGCGGTTGCGGCTACGACTATCATAGAATATTTTCAGATGCATTAGTTAGAGATGATAACATGAGTTAAAAGTTATACAGTATTTTACCTGTAGCCGGTGATGCCATAGTTGTAGTGCCCCCAGTTGCTGGAAAAGACAGAAAAATTTGGTTTATGTTATAGAAACAAACTGTTAGATAATATTGATTCTTGCTAAACAGTATATGAGGGGAAGTCAGTAAGTGACTAAGAAGTGTTTGTTTAAAAAAAAAGACGATACATTTAAAAACCGTTTCTTTAAACGCATAGAATCGTTTATATTTCAACATAATTTTCATCAACATTAACGCACTTGTCCTATCGTTTTATCAGTCCTCTCAAGATTTGCTGTGATTTCTAAACCACATTATCACTTCCCATTGAACTCCCCCCCCCCCCCCCCCCCCCACTTCCCCCACCTTTCCGCAAAAGTGGAAATCGCTAGAAGCTAAGTCAGGGCTGTAACGTCGTGGATGTTATAGAAGTTCCTATCCTAGTTGGAAAACTTTCTCCCCATTTAACCGAGCAGTGTGTGTTCTGACATTGTCATGAAGGAGTAATACTTCCCTAATCAGCAGACCTGGGAGTTTTCTTCGAATTGCATCATGAAGCATCGACAGAATTGTTCGGGATTAAAATTTGTAAGCCCAAACAGGAAGCATTTCCTTATGAATGTTCTTTGCAAGCAGCCCTTCTGCCCCACCCGCATCCCACTCCCAAGGAAAAAAAAAAAACGCACAACAGCACATTATTCTTTGAGTGTACAGTCGCCATTTTGTTTCCTTGTTGTCAACGCACATGCAGCACAGAGTTCGATGTTGCTGTCACCTAGTGACACTATCAGTAACTACCGACGACAGTTTCCTGCCATACCAAATCTATTAGTGATTTACTTATTGACTTTACTTTGTAGATTTAAAACCAATGTGTTTATTTTGTAGTTAAATTAGAGATATCCCATGTGTGAATAACAGCCATCGTCTCACATCTGTGTCTTCATTGCACAGAATTTTATGCTATACGACTCGCTCTCTCCCATGTGTCTGTGCAAGTATGGGCATGTGAGAGTGTATGTGTTACGTGTGCATTTAGAGTGCGTATGATTGTGTACTTATACGCTGCCTGCAGTATTGCCTTGTTTAGACTTCCCACTATTGTCTTCATGTTGCCATACAGCGTGGTAATGTTTTTACAGTGCTTGTCTATCAGCAAAGCAAATTTATCCCAATCAGCTCATTTGGAATTCCATCGAAACAATGGTTTCTGCTCCTGTGGGATATATTTTCACATTTACAAGCTTCACTGTGATCGCTGCCTGCTAACTGATCTTGTACAATGCGATAAGTTCTGTGAAGAATGTCTCCTGTGCAGAAGGCTAAGTCAGGAGTGCAAGATTCACACCATCTTCTAGAGTGGAAGCTGGGTTTGTCTTCTGTTTTTTTTTTAAATTTTTATTATGTGAAGACTGGAGTCTATTTCGCAGTCCTTCACTTCATCTTCTCTGTTGTCAGTAACTGGATATCTCTTTGTTTCTGAGCGACTATTAAAGTCTCTAACTACAATGCAGTTTGTGTCATTTATTTCCATTCTTAAAAGTGCAAAATCTTTGTTTGCTGGGCTATATAAATTATATATATATATATTCTAATTTTCTCCTCCTTTATCACGATATCAGTGCCTATAATTACTGATTCGTTATTTGAGTTCATAGGTACTTGACTGCTTGGTATTGAGTTTCGAATAAGTATCAGAACACCTCTCTTGTTCCCTTTTTAGTCACAGCGAATAGCTTGATATCCTCTGACAGAAAATATGTGATGGGCAATGAGGTGTGTTTCTTGGATGCATGCCATATCAATTTTGTCCTTATGAAGATGATTTGTAAGAGACATTTTTTTTTAAGACTCCTTCGGCATTCCATCGCAGTATGTTGAGTTTCCTGGATATTTGGTCAATAGTTTTTACCCTAATGCCCAGTGCCTTGACTTCACAGCACAGGGGTAGGTGTTGGGTGGACACCTTCGATATAAGTTGCCCGTTACTATCTCTGACTGGTGGGGCTCTATGAGTTTAGCACCATATCGATGTATTATCATTTGTGACATCATGAAAATTAGGATGTGTCTCCTCTTCGACCTGTCTGACATGGGAGACCCTACCAGAAGCTAAGCTACTGTCAGTATATCTCTTAGGGTTATTGGGACACACAAGCCCCTCCACCATTACAGGGTGGGGATACATAGGAAGGGTGTAGTCAATCGATGTGATGTTTCTTGTCACAGTCCAGCAGTAATCAGCAAGCATGAAGGGCTCCAATTACCTTGATACCTTGTTTCCATAGCAGCAATGACATGATCATCATTGACAGCTCCACAGTATGGTCTGATGAGAATAGCGCTGCGATGAGTTACCAGGGGATGTGGCCGACGCTCAACACTCAGGGAAAGGATGAGACGGATAAACACGAATAGGGCTGCTGCTGCTTTTGGAATTGGAACTCTTCGCTTGCTGCTGAGGATTGGGATGGAGCACTTATGGTAGTGTCCCGAGTGCTGTGATGTCGATTCTTTTTCAACATTCAACATTCGCTCAGCTTCACAGTTTTAGTTAAAGAAATTCAGATGATAATAAAAAAACGTGAATTTTCAAAGACATGTTGCAGCCATGACTCTCATACTTCAAAAGTAGATTTTCTACATCTCATTGTAAATATCAGATTTGTTGTTTTTAAGAAAATTGTCCACTACTACCATAATGCTAGCCATGCTGCTTTTTCCTTGCCATGCAACACGTAAAGAAACTTCTCATCCTGAAGAAGAGTTTAGAATTTGTAGACCAATAGATACTCCCAGTCTTATTTCCCCTTTACTCAGGCTAGGACATGTTATGATGAAATATTTAAAAGCATCTTCTGTTTTCACCATGCCCTTGACAAAGTTATTTTATTCGGCACAGCTTAATGTTCAAGGATGGCATCAAACTCTTTCTGGTGTCGACAAGTGCTGGGTATTTGCGTTCTTACTGCCAGGCTGAAATGACCGTCTGATTGGCCAATGTTTTCTGATGTTCACAGAGAAAGCAGCAGTACTTGGTACAATCACCCTGTAGTTCAAGCAAAAGAGCAGCCAATGTTAAATCGACGCAAAGTGACCAGGAATGATGACTGTAGTCTATACACTTCAAAAGCTGCTCAAAGTTTTCATGTGAATTGCGCAACTGGAATCGGTGGTAATACATTACCATTATTCGACAAAACGGCTTTTAGACTTGTCTTGGTTAAATCAATGAAAAGCCTCCACTCTTCCGGATTGTAATTTATTTTTTGCAGGGCTGTAATTAACCCATAAATTTTAAGGCACGTCAAGGTCACATTCTTTAAAATAAAATAAAATTCAGCGTCTTTAGCCAGTTCCTGTACACTGTAATTCTAACATCTTCTGCTAGAAGATTCCACTGTTGCTGTTGCACTCTGGAACTCAAAAGCTTCGCTTCGTTCTTCGGTAAATGCAGATCTCTGGCAAAATCATTATGTTTACACTGGGTTGTTAAGTGTGGTTTAGTAAACGCAGTTTGCGCAAAATCTGTGTTGCTTGATGTTGGTGGCTCAAGGCCACCAGTGTCTTCTTTTTCTTCATCAGTCAAAGGAGTTTATAATAATTCTAGCACCTTGGGTACTGGCAGGTCATCGCCATGTGGTACTTGACATATGTTAGGAGACTCCAGAGTCCCTTTCTTCTTCCTCTATATGCCTTTCCCAACTGGAGGGATCATGTAAAGGTTGTTGAGATGATCAGTGGGCTCTCTCCAAACCAGTGGACTGCAAAAGACTAAGCTTGCTTTTTACCAGTCAACCACAGTTGTAGGTCAGCTACACATGAATTGCAGCATATGTGTGGCGTGCACTTCTTATCTTGATTTCCTAGAAACTACAAATTGTATGCCTTTTTTAATCATTTTAGTTATATTTCGTATTGTGAGAGAAATATCCCCTCTGCACATATATAACAGAAGTTTTCAGCGCTGTTTAAACAGGCAGTAGGCGTTTCTAACTAGCTAATAATAGCTCTGTTTTGTCAGGGATAAAATAGTTATACACAAAATTGATGTAATAATAGGCAGGACTGCATCATCAACTTCTGGTTAGTTTTACTGGTTATGGAAAAAAAAATTAGGCAACCGGCCACAACAGTTTTATAATATATGTAATTTGGCCCTAATTAAGTAAAATAGTATCCCATATCTTGAAAACTAGAGCCAATCAACATTAATTAACGTCATTTTCATTTTTAGCACATCGAAAATAGTTTCTGGTACATTCTGGTTGTTGACTAGAGTACTTAAATACAGAGACGATGATTATTTTTACAAACTATTTCACAATGTTATAATAATCATAGAAATACAGATATTCTACAAATATTTTTTTTTAAAGGCAGTTGTGTGTCCTTTACATGACGCTGCAGAAGCAGCTTCAGCAGTTTTTGTCTGTGAAATTACTAGGCAATTTTACAACAGTAGTTTGAGAGTAATTCTGAACCGTCCTCTCTTGATACCACAATCAAACCAATTCAAGGCGGTCTGCTGATCGAAAGGTCGTGGGTTCGCTCCCTGGCGGAACCGGACATTTCTTCAAAATGACCTTGGCTCCTAGGTCGACCCAGCCTTAAGTGGGTACTGGGGGCATTCCCAGAAAGTAGAGGCGGCTGGCGTGATGCTGACCACATCACCCATCTTGTGCCGTTGGTCTATAAAAATTTGGTCTAGCCTTATATTCCCTATACGCCTAAAGGCGTGGAAAAGGGTCCTTTACTTACCTTTACTTACTATTATTTGTAAGATTTAAATCTCCCTGTGTGGGTATCTGGACCACCAAAAAAGAACAGACCCACCGACCCCTAAAAAGCATGTCGTAACATGTGACTGATTTAGGGATTCTCTGAAATGGGTTATGGTGGATCAAAAGGCACAGATATAGCAGTGTGGCTGTAAACCACAAACAGCAAATATGCCAGCCATTCTTTAAAAGGTGAGTGCAGAAGAAGGAGGAGCTATAAAAAAAAATTACAAAGTGACAATACAAGAACTTACTTTGTTCAACTGTTGTAATCACACCAACCCCAGCTGTGATGTAGTCACGTGTACTGCACACAGAATATAATGATGTCACATTTGCTATGTAATTATCTGGTTGAAAAACTGTGAAGCTGACACAGTTACTTGTCTGGTTTTCAAAAACTTGTCCATTGAGTAACATTCTGGGATAGCAGGGTGAGGCAGTGTTGGTGCAGCACAGTTGTACAGTGCTGTTTTTGTTGGGCACCAAGTTTATCTCAAAGTGAGCTGATATCTGCTTTGTTGGTTCATCATTCACCTTAATGGTCACGTTTGCCTTATTCACATCTGTTGGGAGATAAGCAATCAAACATAACAGACAGAAAACAATTAGTCTTGCTGAGAATTATTTCTTACTTAACAATATCCCTTTCAAACACCTCTCTCCATAGAAATAAAGTGATAATGCATCGAAAACCAGATATTACCACAAGCATAGAAACAATACCATCTTCAATCAGGAGCTTACAGTTACAAAATCTTCACTGAGGGGCTGAACAGCTTTTTAGCTAGTTACAATTTGTATGAAAGTACAGAAAAAAAGGGTTACTTAACTGCTAACATAAAAATACAAATTTTTCAATCAGATAATCCTGACGCGTGCGAAGCTACCTAATGCTACGATGTATAGGTTGATGCACCATACACTTAGCAAGTCTCTAGTGGGTACTCACTAATGTCACAGATCACAGCCAGCCGGCATCCTATACTACTAATAATATAGTAACAGTGTCAACACAATATCCTAGAAGTCTTCTGTAGAAATGCTTCATTCAAGTTTAATAGCTGAAAAACGCACCGGGGCGGCGTTTTGGTGACATATAACGGAAAGTCAAAACTCTCCAAAATATGGAATTATACACATAAATGCAAACAACCGTCTCGCACGGCAAAACACGTTTTCTCTGTCTCACTGACCGAGAGGCACTAACTTGGGCACGGTTAACCTTTCAGACGCCGACCCACTTGGGACCTACTGTCCATGTGGAGCCGCGGGATTCTCCGGTAATACTTCTAGAATATTTGTTTTACACTTCAGGTAGCGTTAACTCCTTACACTTTCTCTGTCATCATTAAGCGCCTTTACGACTGGCGTAGGCGATCACACCTCTGACCTCTGCTACACCTGAACAGCCAAATGAGTTTAGCATACAACATATTCCTGTTTCGATCAGCTTTTTTTAGAATTCGGTTATTGTGAAATTTGACATTTCATTTTAAAAAATCCTCATAAAATCTTAAGTATTTAAATTAATTGTTTCAAAAAAAAAACTAGCTGATGCCTAACTAAACAGAGGTTAACGTTAGTTGCACATCCCTTTGCAGGACGTTGCAGAACCAACCCCAACATTTTTGGCTGTTTAGATTTTTCTAGGCAAATTTTATTCTCCGTAGTTTGCCATTGCTCTCTGAGCGTTCAGCTCTCGAAACCAAGGAAAGACAAATCGTCTGCAGCTGTAATTGAACCCAGCACCCCAGCATTTCAAAACGCTAGCGCAACGACTAAGCCACAGTCAATGACAATTGAACAGAGTAGACATATGAAGTCTTAGAAATGAATAGCAGTGCTGATAAATAAGTAAAAAGGTAAGATAAAAACATGTCATGCGTAAATAATCTTTATATGTGTCTAACATCCTTGGCTGTTGTGGGATTTTAATATTTTTCGTTGTTATTTTTAAAAATGACACTTAAATAGTTGACATTTATTCTGCATTCATTTCTCTCTAAATTGATGTGTTATATATCCCCATGCAGCCAATACTTTTCTTCTCCATGAAGGCTTTAGCTTTGTCATGGTGCGTTACTTAATTTCAGCTCAAAATTAATGCAGTTCAAACCCCAGAAAAAATGTCGTCTGAATCAGCTAAGTAGAGGCTTCTAACACAGTCAAGAGTGCACCTGCCTAACAGGTGAGGAATTAACATTCTGCATACAAATAAGGTAGATTGTAAAATGGGTTTGCACCCAAAACTCATATTCTGGAAGAAGACTAAAGTCTAGAAGTAGACGAACAATCAGAACTTTCTGCTGGTTTTACAGCCGGTAAATACGATGAAGAAGAAGAAATAAGATTTGTTAGTTTCATTCAGTTTGCCCAATAATGTTATCATGATCCTTTGTTTGTACTCAAACACTGGCTACACTAGAACTCCTCGGGATAAAAAGAGATTGTTAAAGTAACCACAAGCCCTGTACTGAAAGAATTAACAGGACTAAGCTACATTCCTGTTTTCTAGGAACTGGAGATAATGGTAATTTAAGACAGGTCAAACCATTTGTTTAACTGACAGAGGGTGTAAGTAAAATTTTACACAATGCGCTGAAGAAAACTTAACTCTCAAGAATTCTATTTAAAAAAAAAAATATCCAATAAGACCTTTAATTAAGATTTTGCTAGACCACATCAAATCTTCAGTTCACTAAATGAAATCTTGAATGCTCTGGTACCCTGCGCTTCTGAAGGATCAATCCGTGGAGAAGTCTATTTCCTAGAGGCAATATATGTTTATTTACTCTCTGAGCAAGGTACGTTATATTTAAAACTGTTGTACCTAATCCTTGGACTGTTGATGCAGTTCATCATTCCATACACTGGTCAGATGCTCTATTCTAATGCCCTCTCCCTGCACAAGGCATTTAACAAAAATAAAAAAGGCTCCAGCAGCTAAAGGCTGTAATATTTCAAGACACAGCCCTGCATCAGCCGCAGGCTTTATCATAAGCCACGAACTATAACTAATATTTGCAAGCATAGCATAGACATTTCTTGGCAGTGTATGACCACCTAGCTGTAGTACACCTCGTGGTCGACTGTTTCAGTTTTCAGAACCTTAAGGGCGAGTAATAGCAGGGAATCAGTGGCATTAGAAACAAAAATAATAACAAATTCAATTTTAAAGACAGGTCTCTCACATTTTTAGACATGATGACCAAATGACTAAGCTATCATATAAAATTAACTTCTTTTTAATTCATTATACACATGTGAGATAATCGGTTTTTTAAGTGAAAAAATATTCTTCACATATTGCAACAGGGAGGCGTCATCACTTGTTTGTTAGGAGGTACAATATGGCGCAAAGCTAAGATGTACCAGAATCAACAAGTTTTGGCAGCCTTGACATTCTTTTTTCTAGAACCTTTGTTTGTTATTACCAGAGAAATATTTTGCAAATGAATAATTTATCAATAGTATTTGACGTCATTGTTGCAATTGAGATATAATTATAAAATCCCACGTGAGAACGCACATAGTTAACATGTTTAGACGTACTTGAAATTTCTAGAATAGTAGAAAACACATTTCCCGCATTCCAGCACCTCATTATAAATAATGAGTAAGAAACCACTTTGGTTAAGCCTTCAGTCACGAGACTTAAAAGAGGAGGGACTAGTAACATGACCCTCAAAAAAAAAAAAAAGCTTTCAACCCTTGAAACTCAGAGGACGAGCGACTAGTCTCTTCGATCCTCGCGGTTGTAGAGATGCCAGCTCAACACTAGAAGAAGAAGAACCAGTCACATAAAGCCTCGACGACAGTCAAAAAAGAAGAGACATGAAACAACACATCGAACTAAGAGATACATGGATCCATGGGTAACAGAAACACTATTGAGATGTTAGAGTCAACGATTAAGCCATTAGTACCATACAGCACTAGAAGCCAGGTGGCAGTTACAGACACTAGATCCAGTAAACAAACAACAACAAAAAACTAAAGGAAAAAAAAAACATACAGCGCGACCTCAAGAGTATTTAATATTTGAGCGAACACAGTGCCATTCAGAATATCATTGATGTTGTTTGTGACATTGCGGAGGTATCACAATAAAGACAGTATATGAAAGAGCAGTTGTTTCAAGACTTTGTAGTTTTCAGGCTTCAGAGTCTCGTGAGAAGCATGCATCAAGCAAGATATCATTACAGCCACTATCGACACGACCATCTTTCTCTTCGTCTATTCCCTTCCAATCGACTCCTCCTGTAGCAAACTTAAAGACTAGCCTGGGTGTGATATCAACGTATGCAAAGAACAGATATGTTCTACAATATGCAAAATATAGTTGTCACTTTAGAAGTATATGTAGGGAAATGGTACAGCCAAATTCCTTCAAAATTCAAATGCACATACAACAATGGTGTGAGTGTAGCTCTTTTTATGGAAAATAGTACACACCTAATAGATTGGATGTAAAGCTTCCTAAAATTTGCCTCTTTTTGAAATTATTCAACAATGAACACAATCATGATAGTAAATTTCCCCCAGAAAAGGCTACTGCCAATTATAATGTGAGTGCGTATGCACAGTGTCATACAGATTGGTTAGTATTTGAGAAAGTTATAACAGGATTGGAAAGAAAAAAAACAGATAATTTTACAACAAACGACGTAATTTTTGTGTGTGTAAAAATGTTCTAGATATTTCTTCTTCTTCTTCTTCTTCTTCTTCTTCATCTTCTGCCTTTCTATCCCCCAATGAAGCATAGGCGCTCAACCAACTCAGGCCATGTCGTTATATCCATCGCCATGGCATGGAGCTCTCCCCATGTCCTCCCCATCTTTCTAACTTTATTTTCCAGCTCTCTTCTCCATGCGTTTTTTGGCTTTCCTTTATTCATATGCCCCTGTGGGTTCTAATGCAAGGACATTCTAGTTATGCTGTTCTCCTGTTTTCTCAGTGATGTTCCTATCTAACGCCAGTGTCTTATCCTCATCTCTTGGTCCACTGGAGCCTGTTTAGTTCTCTCCCAAAGTTCTACATTAGTTATACTATCATACCATTTAATTCCCTCTATTCTGCGCAGGCACCAGTTAATGAATATCTGTAATTTATTAGTAATTGTCTTAGTTGTTCTCTGTGTTTCCGCCCCATACAATAGTACTGATTTGACATTAGAATTAACATTTTTTAGTTTAGTATTTCTTTTAATTTTTTTTTTTTTTTTTTTTTTTTTTTTTTTTTGGGGGGGGGGGGGGGACCTCAAACAATTCCCTAGTGCTATAAAAGCCCCTCTTGTCTTTTGTATTCTTTTTTTAATATATCTATCCGTTCCTCCATCTTTATCTACATTGCTGCCCAAATAGGTGTACGACTCCACGTCTTGGAGTGGGGTGCCATTAAGAGAAACCACATTACTATTTGCCTGATTTATTCTCATTATCTTTGTCTTTCCTTTATGGATTTTTAGACCAAGCTGCTGTGATCTCGTATCAAGTATATTTAATGTATCTTGCATCTGATTCCGTGAATGGGACAGAAGAGCAATATCATTAGCGAAGTCCAGATCTTCAAGCTGTTTTGTAGGGGTCCACTGAATTCCATTCTTGGTGTTGGCAGTTACTGTTTTCATAGTCCAGTCTATAGCCAGTAAAAAAAAGATAGGCGACGAAAGACATCCCTGTCGCACACCTTTTTTTTTTTTATTTCAAATGCATCTGTTAGCTTTCCCTCATGAAGAACTCGACATTTCATGTCTTTATATGTTGTCTTTACAAAGTTGATAATTTTCTGTGGGATTCCATAGTACCCCATTATTTTCCAGAGAGATTCCCTATCAATGATGTCAAATGCTTTTTGATAGTCTATACATCTTATGTGAAGTGGTGAGTTTAGTTCAATTCTTTGCTCTATTATATATAATACGTAATGTGGCTATCTGATCAGTACAGGATCTGTTTGACCGAAAACCTGCCTGTTCATCTCTTAGCTTTTTATCAATAGCATCTTTTAATCTTTCAAAAAAAATTCTTCTTAATATTTTTCCAGGAACTGACAGCAACATAATTCCTCTTTAGTTTTCACACTCCTGTAGATCACCGATTTTGGGCAGTTTCACAAGATAGCCTTCTCTCCAGTCTGCTGGTATTTCTTCAGTCTTCCAGACTTTACTGAATAATCTATGTAGCAATTCTGTTGATGTGTTTATGTTGATCCTGATGGCTTCAGCTGGGATACCATCTGGGCCTGACGCCTTTCCTTCCTTGAGAAGATTTATAGCTTTTCTAATTTCCTCTTTGGGTGGTATCTCACAGTTGATATCCAGTTCCATTTCCAAAGGCTGGGTATCTGGGGGAACCTCTGGGCCTGGTCTATTTCGAAGCATTTCAAAATATTTCACTCATCTGTCCATTTGATCTTTAGTGTAAGTAAGTACTTTTCCTTGACCATTTTTGATTGATCCAGTTGGCTGACTGAATTTACCTACTAATTTTCTTGTGTTACTGTACAGTTGTCTGAGGTTTCCTTTTGCTGCTGCTGTTTCCGCTTCTTGTGCTAGATCATTTAGATATTTCACTTTATCTGCCCTTAAATGCCTCCTAACTTCCTTATTGGCTTCTGTGTATTTCTCCTGAGCTCTAGCTTTAGCAGATCTAGTTTTGCTATTGTTTAAGTCTACCTTTTTACTTTTCCTATCTTCAATCAGTTTAATGGTTTCTGGTGTTATCCACGCTTTATGTTTCATTTCTTTCTTGCCAAGAACTTCTACGAAAGATTCATTCTAGATTCCTTTGATTTTATCCCAGCAGACTTCTGTGCTGACATCGTCAGCTAATAGCTGCAACACCTGGTACTTGTTAGAGACTGTAACTGAGAACTAGATATTTAGCTCATTAAATAATACGGATGCCCACCTACACCAACGATTCTCAAACTTTTTCAACCGCGGCACCCTTCTCAGGCGAAACTAATTTCGCGGCACACTTGCCCTTAAAGCGGGTTGAAAACTTAGGAAAAGAAGAAAAACAAACTGCAAATTTAATGTTCGATTGTCTTTAATGCAATAAACGAAACTGTCTGGATAAATTTTTCATTGTTTCAGCTTCATAGCACGGGAGTATCTACTTTTTTGTGTATTCTATAAAGCAGAGACTGCCACTCCCGCATCGGATTTTACAGTCACAGCAGATGTTCCCAAATCCAGCTGCACATCTCCATAGTTCCTCGGGACAGAAGGATGCCATTAGATTAGATTAGGTAATGCTGTTCGATTCTGCACTGTTATTGCTATTCCCCTTTATATTTCTGTCGAACAGTCTCCACTGCTGTTTATTATGTATTTTATAGATATTCAAAGGTGACATTTTCATTTGCATTTTATAAAGCCAGTTTGGTTAAAAGGGCACCCCTAATCAAATTATTACTACTAAATAGACAGTAAAATGAACAGTGCTGTTGAAACTAACTAAATATATACATTACCATAAATCGCTGGAAGAGTTATATTATTGACACTGTCTACTGCAGTACCATCGCCGCGCAGCCAATGCGCTTTAATGACTCCTCTGCTATAGTTTAGCCGTGCCGGATGGTTGACAACAAAGTGAACTGGGCCTGTTGTAGTATTTATATGATCACAGTAGCAAATATCAGTTAATGCAGGATCACAGAATTCTCCAACAGATCCAATTAGTACCTCACATAGCTGGTTGGGTGAGAGAGATAAAAGCAGCTTAAGTTATGAATGGTTGGTGTCATGTGGTGTCCTGGTTTTATTATATATTGCTGCAACCTAATGTACAACAGACCAGAATTTTACTTTGTACTAATAAGATGGTAGCAGGACAACTCGGTAAGCAGTAAGTTCTCCTAGATCCTATTTTCTGATAGTGCCGATAGCGTATTCTTTCTCTTTCAGTCAACATCAGTGAGAAGTTAGATTTAAATTCAAACTTGATTGATCTCCTTATAAGAATTATGATGTAATTACATTCTAACCACGGTCTAGTTAATTATTACAGACCTAACGCTTTGTGAACAGCTGTATGAAGCTGAGATGGAGAATAACTAAAACAATTAGTAGGGGAGGGGAGAGGGGGGGGGGTGGGGGGACGTCAATAGTCAACACATTATACTTGGATAGAAACAAAAAAATAAAAATCAAAAGTATGATAAAATCAAAAACACTTATGAGGAACTTTTCAGAGCAAACTAAAAACTATTTGATCTTGCTTCAAAAAAACTTGTAATTAAGTATTATTTGATTAATTTTTAACATGAAACTGTTTTATCAGCCGCGGATTCAGCTGACAATGAACTCTCAGCCTCTATTGAAATTATCCTAAAGTATGTATACTCTTTAGTGATTAGTAGTGAGGCTTATGATCACAGAACTCCAGACAGATCCACTGGCACTTTGATCTCCTCCTCAAAGGCTAAGTGTTAAATGACTGATGAGCCTGTTCACACACACACACACACACACACACGCACACACACACACATACACACACACATATATATATATATATATACATATATGTATACATATATATATATATATATATATAATAACGAGTGTGATCGTAGATACGGCAATAGTTGAATTTTTTTTTTCTCCATATTTTAATGAAAATACACGGCCCACATTTCTCTAACGAGAAAGAATAAACTAAAAAAAAGAAAAAATGATGAAGAATGAAGAGACACATCCTGTTACTTCAGAAGTATCTCCAAATACCCAGTTTGTCTGTTCAATAGATCTCTAATGTAAGTGCGGATAATGAACTTTTGTGTTCTTGAAAGACTATATTGGTCCATGTTTGTTTTTTAAACATATATTAACAATAGCTGTCATTACTCATGGCATCTTCAGTTTGCTGCCAGGATTGATTAACACTGGCACCACAAATTGTTAATACAGATTCAAAGATTTGTTTAATTTTTTGTTTGAATATATAATATACCTACAAGAACAAACACATACACACATATACCCACGTGTGCGCGTGTGTATGTGTGTGTATATACAAGGTCTGACAATTAAGTAATGAGACTAATTCCCTAAAAATTGAAATAATTAACAGTTGAAGATATAATCTGTCTGTGATTCAAAGTAAGCCCCTTGGGCATTCATACAGCAGGTAACACGATCTAACAAACATTGGTACGACCTATATAGTTTTTCTGTAGTAATGGCCTTAAAATGGATGTTACGGCCACTTGGATGTCATCAATATCGTTAGAGAAGCGTCTTTTCAATCGTAAATTTAATTTTTAGAATAGAAAATAATCTCAGGAAGACAAATCTGGGGAGCAGGGTGGAAGGCTGAGAACACACACTTGTTTTTTGGCTAAAAATTTATGTTTTGATTTTGTATGTTATGTTTTCAACCGGCTGATGTTTTTGGTCATCAGACAACGAATGTGGTACAAACCGTCAAGTAACTTTTGTGTGTGCCAAATCCTGCACTAAAATGTTATGAATAGTCTCTCTATTACCACTAGATTCATCTGCCATCATCCTCACAGTAAAACCATAATCTTCTTGCATACGTTCTCTGACTTTTGCAATGAGTTCAACATTACGAAAAGAAATTTGGGTTCCAGGTCTGGGTGCATTAGTAATCATTTCAACACCACGTTTTAATCGTGAATACCACCAGAAAACGTATGCACGAGATAAACAGTAATCCCCACAAACTTCTTGAAACAATTGAACTGTTTTAACTGCGCTTTTTCTGAGTTTCAAAACAAATTTAATGTTAGCTTTTTGCTCCGCGCTGATTACGTAACAATGTACTTCTGACTAGGTCAACAAAATGGCCGCTTGTTTGTTGTCAGCTTATCAAGCAGCAATAAAAAGTTGCCAGATCATAGATTATTGTTGCCTCTTCAGATTCCATGCTTTGTTTCATAGATATCATTTATGTCTTGGCCATAATAAAATCAGTCTTATTACTTAATTGTCGGACCTTGTATATACATATCAACCGCTAATTTTTCAAAAGGTCTGGTGGACATTCGAACTCTGTATTGGTGCTTTGAGTTTGTTACTTTTTGTGGTAGCTCGATTTTTGTTTATCTTTACTAACTCAGGTGAATTCACTCCTATTGATGACAGAATGAATCATTCCAGTAAGTTTCAGTTTTTTCAAAAGTGTTTGTCACATTACATGTTTCTAAATGATCCACTGTAGCTAATAGAACGAATTATTATGTATCACAGCAATGGTCGCCTAAAGATATCAGACAATGGCAGATTTAAAGCACAATTTTAAATATATATATATATATATATATATATATATATATATATATATATATATATATATATATATATATACTTACATTAATCCACTGTGATGAGGAAACTGATAACTGAACTGTTACAGATGCAAACCAGTTTGATCTGACTAGTGCGCTATAATTCCTGCCGATTGTTCCAGTGAGCATGAATTTATCAGTGCCACTTCTCAACCCTTGGATGCATGGTGATGTGAGTTTAAAAGTTTCAAAAAAAATCTCCTGGCCATGACTTCCTATTAAAATGAAAATAATAATTTTAATAATATATACTTGTCTACGAAAGAACAGAACAGTACATCAGTGGAAAAACAAAATTTAAATGATAGTACTCTCTTCTTTTTGGTTTCGTTCGTGCGAGTGACGTAAATGCGTTTTGCCTGTTTACCCCAAAGCTGCGATATTTGTGTCTTATGGCCGACACATCCGACTTCATCGAGCATTTGTTGAACAGGTTAACTTTCCAGATAGTTTCATGGGACAGGGACATGTTGTGGCCTCATTTGTGTGGTGTTTTCTTTGTTCCCTTATCTACAGGTCTTTCCCCTGGAGAGCGTGTTCAGTGCGTCCGCATATAGACTGGTCAATTCTTAAGGAAACGCAGGGGCGGATCATGGAGGTCCCCTACAGTTCAAGGAGGCTTTTATAAATGCAGAGCCAACACGACCTTCTGGTCTGGCCTAACCCAAAGAATCATCACATCCTGCACATGACTGCTTAAATTACATCCATTTGTTGAGCTTTCCAATCATCACTGGTTGTGTCCTACAGAGATCAACAGTGAACAGTCCATAGATCCGGAACATCGATGGCCACACCACAGGTACATTTTTATTCAGCACCTTAGACACCTTTAACGTTGTTCTAATTAGAAACTTAGCAAGACAGTGAGGCAAAAGCATATGTCCGGTAACACTTCAAATTTCTGGTCCCGACACTAGCGATCGGGGCTAATGGTAATGGATATGTGAACCTTACGATCATTCTTGTGATGGCATAGGACTTGTGCCAGATCAGCTCAATGACATTAGCAGGTTGTCATGGTGTACTTCAACGATTAACACAGGATGTGCGGAGACAGGAATGTTCCGTGAGTTACCACCAGCAGAAGACGTTGCTCATCAAGGCTGCAAGTAAATCTCTTGTTATAGGATTGAATTCAGCAGTTCTTTCCTCTCAAAAGATGTTTTAACCAAGGGTTTTTATTTAGTAGAACGTTCGGCTTGCAGACTTTACCCATGCTGCAAATTAGTTTTGATAGAAGTGGTAACCCATGTATTGGGAGATAGGTTGATAAGAGCCCGTCTCGACACTACACCTCTAGAGGCCACTAACTCCACGATCCTCTGCCAACTCGATTGAGGTCGCAAAGGTCAGCCATTATCCGTGGCACACATCGGTGGCAGTAGACTTGCTTGATGATCCCTAAAGCTAGCCTAGAGCCTCAAGGTGAGGTATGGAGTAAAACTGTCTTAACTTTCTTCCATGCCTGTGATCGAAATCACTGCAGCACCAATAGGGTATTCAGAAGTAGTCACCACTGTCTGTCTGCTGCTCCGTAGGACCCTAAGGAGTCAGTGTACACTTGATGGCTGCTTCAGAAAAATAATATAAAAAAAAAAAAAAACATAGAATCTTCATTGGAAAAAACTAAATTTAGCCTAGTCATTCTGCTGCCTCCAGCACAATAATTATTGTAGCATGAGACGAACAGAAGTAGGTATACGCGCTAGTGGTACGGTGGTAAGTGTGAGGGAAATGTGGAGGTGAAGATTGTCGATGGTGGTCAAGTGACTTGACGGTTAACTAAGGCCAACTGACTGCCCCCCCCCCTCATTATATTGTTGTCTGGAGAGACTCCCACCTTTCAAAGCAAGTCGGTCCAAGCAACCCATATTGTGGTCTCCGCGGTCTAATACTGATTGGTAGTGGAGCACCCACCTATCTAGTCCCTGAACGGTCTTATGTTATGAAGGAGGCGCCCCTGTCTTAAAAATGTGAACAGACATTCCCCAGGCATCCCTTAATTCAGATCAATAGAATACTGCTGTTGCATGTGTGGTCCTCTCTTTCTTTGTCGATCATCGTCTCCCTTGTCTATGGATAACCATCTTGTGATACCCCTTAGCGCTCCTTTCTTGTCAGTAGAGCTTTTTCCGTTTTCTCCGTGACACTCCTGTACCGTCCTATGTTATTATTGGTTGGGAAAAGATGTAGGAAAATTAAGGCGAAACAACAATTACTCTCCAGATGTTCCTCTAGGTCAGGGCTATTCAACTGGTGGCCTGCGGGCCAGATCTGGCCCGCGGAACCTAGCAAGTGGCCCGCCGATCTTTGCAACTGAAATGTGGTAAATTTAAAAATGTAATTAATGAATATTTCTGTACAACTCTTTAATAACCAGTTGTGTCGAATGTGACAATAGGACATGTTTGTCAGGGATCTCTAAATCCGAAGATGCAAGAGAACGGGTGCACGAACAGACAATACCACAACTGCGGAAATAAAAGTTACTTCAAATAACAGAACTAGCCTTTTTGGAGCCGAAAGTAACAAGACAGGCTGGAAAGAATCAAGTAACCAATCAAGTAGGGAGCAGTGGCTAGAGTTGTAATGAAATATAGGCAGAAAGGGGTTAAATGAACAAAGCATACATTTCAGACCACCAACAATGCATACTAATCCATCACCGTGTGACATGACAGAAATGGGTGATTAGAAAGTTGGCCTGGCCAGCGATACAGAACATCTGCACGATGACCAGAGTTGAATTGAGTGCGGTTATCATGGTAAAACCATGAAATCTGACACTGAAGGATGGAAACATACGACAGAGAGGGAGGTGAGCAACGCGATGCACGTGTCCAACTGAAGATACATTTATCCAAACTTAACCACCGGAGACAGATGACAGGGATTGATTGAGAACGCACGCGAGAAACAGAGGGAAAGCGAGGGGAGGTCAGCGAGGAGCGAGCGGTTTGAGAGAACAGTTAGGACTGGACCGCTTGAGAGACCAGTTGGAAAAACTAGAGCTGTACTTCGTTTAGAAGCTATATATTAAACTTGGAGTTTAGCTCAGAGAGTGATTAAGGAATTCATAGAGAGACATACGAATAGCCAGTAATAAGATAATGAAGTGTTCCTATACTATTGGTTCTTGAAATGATTCATTCTGTTTGACTTGATAATATTATTAATAAATAAACTGCTGTGTAATTGTTTCACCACTGGCCTTGTTCTTGAGTACATTCAAGAGAGCTACGAACTGTATCCAGACACCTTGGTCGAATTAGGCACATCTATTTCTTGGGGGATGTGAAGACACGACTGTGTCACAAGTGTGTGGATATTTGGTGCCGTGACCAGGATAGTCTTGTATACATCGACATCGCATCTTTAAAAAACAAGTTGCTGTTACAACATACCAAATAAGCAACTGCAATAAAAAGTGAACTAAAAGCACGTTGATGATAGTACCTGCTGAGGAAAAAAGTCGAAAAACCGTCATCAGAATAGAGAGACGTGAACCAGACCAACAGCCTGCATCACCTTCAACGACTCAATCCGGATAAGATGATATCTCATTTGAGGTTACAACACGTACCGACTACACTAGAATCCGGGGAGACGAGTCCGTTCTAGCCTGGAGCAAACCGTCTACACTAGAATCAGGGGAGACGCGCCCGTTCTAGCCTGGAGCTATAATATATACTTTCAAAAACTGTACACACTCGGAAGACTATATGAAAGTCAAGAACTGTGAGCTGTCTGATTTTACAAATAGGAACTGCAAAATAAGCGCGATTTTTAAGAAACTTGAACAATATTATTTATTAGTGTAAAATATATTGTGGTTTTTAATTTACAGTGGTGTAGGGAAAACCCTTTCTATCTTTCCCTACCTTACTTCCCAAACTTAGAAAATAATTCCAGGACAGTGCCGATTTTAATTACAGTTTGTTGTGAAACGATAATTTTTTTTCAGACCACACTTAACAAGGTAATTTGACTTTTTCACTTTTAATTTTTAATTTAGTTAACATTAGTTAATTTCCCAGATTTTTTTTAAAATGGCATATCAAGGAACAGTGAGAGCACAGTTTAGCAGAGTTTTTAATGAAGTAGCACAGTTAGGTAGACAACTCCGTATTCCATTTTTTATAGAACAAAAAAACTGCCCAGCATTGGTCAACCGTAGATAGTCGTAGACAGACACAGAGAGAAAGAAGTTATAACAAAGCAACAGTCACTAGAAGTAACGGCGATGTTAATCGACTGTCCGGTTTCCCAGAAAGGCGAAATTATGCTAACTGGAGATTGCACTACCCTAGAGATAATCAGTATTGCAGACCAGACAACACAAAAGCGTACGAGAAAAATCAGGGTCAACTGAGGTCACAAGTCGGGAATGAACGAGAGCATTTTAAAAATTTCGATAGAGCAGACAGGTTACGAAAGTTAGGAAATAACAGAAATATCAGAGCACAGGAGCAGTGGCATAATTTTGGTAATTTGGTAACAGATATCAGAACATAAATAGAGTAGGAAATATCCATGATAATAACTGAGGTTGTGTAAGGTCATGTAATCCAGATACCAGATTTCGTATGATGAGCACTAATTAAGATTACAGGGCCCACGGTACGACTCATAATCAAGCAAACAGATTCAAAAGAGACAGGTTAAGAAAATTAGGCTACAATAAGAATATACGATTACAAAACTTAGGAAATAATCAGGAGGTTAGTCACTGTAACGGATTATGGCAGGCAGGTAATGAAAACATGTGCACTGCTAATGATGAGACAAAGAATTTAGAAGAACTGTTGAAAAATAGAGTAGCAGCTAAATACAGATCTCAGTGGAATATACCCAGAGTGCAAATTACACGGAAAGACGGTTCATATGCGCGGCGGAACGATTTTCAGGCATTAAGCAGTATTTCTAAAAATAGGTCGTACCCCTTACAAAGTAGTGAACACAGGTTAGGAGGGTTAAAAGAGAAGAATCCCATGAAACGGTTGAATAAAAGCTACATTAACGAGGTAAATGCTGTAACTGTAAACGGGACACAGGGTCAATACTTTAAAGAAGAAAGGAACATAAAAACACGTAAGAAGTTAATACCGACTAAAGTTAAGTCGGAACAAGAAGAAGATAAAGAGGCTTGTTTGGCAATGGAATGGTTATGGGAAGTAAACGTGGTAGAAGTAAAAAGGCTAGATAGCAATAGCACACATAGGAAAGTAGAGAAGGTAAGGACAATTAAAGAAAGAAATCAGCAGGATTTGTCTTATACAGAGGTGCTGACTACAGAAGAAGAAGGTGAAGGAATAAATACACTACCGTTTGTAGTTAGTAACATAAAGGTAGATTTATTCTCAGAAAACTACGACGCTGATAATGAAGTTGGGATCACTAACAAAACGGGTCGTAGAATTCTAGTCGCCGTTAGAACCAGGACGGATACTTGTCTAGTGTGAAAGAATTAAAACCTTCAGAAGTACCAGTTAAAGGTACATGTAATAGTAGAAGAGAAGAAGAAGAAACAGTAGAAACTTCGCCTAACAAAAGAGCAAAACAGGAGACAAGAATGTCGGGCATTAAAAATTCGCATACCGATTTGAACGAGCGGCATGGTTTACAGGAAAATAAAGATGCGAGAAAACTGAATGTATTAGATGGAAATTTACTCGGAAATAAAAGTAGCCAGATGTGTCGTAATGAATTTACATCTACCGAAGATAGCAAAATTAATAATTTATTCCACTTTATTTCAAATCTCTGGGGCGTCTAATAAATGGCATACACGACACCTTTTAGTAAAATTAAGGCGAACATGATCCATAACTTGATTTACAAGAAAATACTTTAAATACACACGGAAACAGGATCATACTGATATCTGGATTATGCATATTGCTGGGACTTATAACTTTTCTTTATTTACGACGGAAAGGCATGTATTGTACAAAAGTAACTAATCATTTAACAAAAGAAAAAACACAGATCACTAATAAGACAGAAGAAGAAATAGAACTAGAACAATTAGCATCCACTACAGTTAGAAGGCCTGAATCATTAGGGGGTAGACTGAATTTATACCCTGAGTAAACCATACATTAGTTACAGCCCCCCCCCCCCTTTTCTTCCCCCATGACTGGCTGAAATGGGATCGCTCGTAAAATGGTTCGATAAATGTGGGATTGTCGGGTGTATAACACGTATTTAGTTTTAGGTATAGCAATGGATCGTTTTGTTTCGTTTATTTTGCTATACATTTTCGTCGGTATCTATAGACGCGATTACGACCCGAAAATTTGAAAACCAATTGTCTGTTATTCAGAAATTATTTTTCTGTGCTCTTTACGTGAAAGATAAAATCGGAAAAGTTATTAGAAGTTATTGGAGAGATGCCAGGCTTTGACCTGAGATGGTTTTGACGCGTATAAAATAAATCGATTTTTTTTTTTTGGAGGGGGGGGGGGGCAGCACGCAGTGAATTAACGGTAATTAATTTCGTAAAAATCTTTTTAATTAGCTAGATTACCGCAAAGTGTGTTGTATTTTTTTAATTCTGCGTTAATTTTTATATAAGTGTGGGAAATTTCACAAAGATTGGCAATACAGCACATGTTTAGAAAAAAATGTTTAGTGGCATCACTGTTTTGGCTTTAAATTTAATAACGGTAAGTAATTTCGTAAATATCGTTTTAATTAGCCAGATTACCGCAATGTGTGTTCTATTTTTGAATTTTGCGTTAATTTTTACATAAGTGTGGGAAATTTCACAAAGATTGGCAATACAGCACATGTTTTAAAAAATTGTTTAGTGGCATCACTGTTTTGGCTTCAAATTCAATATGTTTGCACTAGGAGACCGTTTTTCCCGCTTTATAATTAACTTAAAATAATTATTAAATTAGCTAACGTTATTTAAAAAAATTTTTTTTTAAATCCACAACCATTGTAGCATTTGTTCATGCATCTGTCATTATTTAGAGCCCTTCGCATTCTCTGTTGGATATTTTTTCCAATAATCCAATAATTAATTTGGGCCATCATTGCGCATTTTCTAAGATTATTCTTTAGTAATTAACTTCAGATACTTAGTAAATTAATAATGTTAAGTGAGTTACTTTTTAAACATCTACAACTCTTGTAGCATTTTTTAATGCGTCTGTTATTATTTTGAATCCACTAAATTTTCAGTCGGAATTGGTAAATCTAAGTGGAAACAACAGCAGCCCTGAGAGCGTTCCCTTTCATCAGGCCTGCCAGTACTTGGGCTTTCCCCCAAGAACTGGTTTTTTTTTTAAAACACCTTGGGTTAAGATTTTGGAATCTTTTTTTTTTTTAAACATATATATCTTTATATAAAAGTGGGTAAATGTTTCATTTCGTAATTATAAAATTAACTATAAAATATGTACTATTTGTCAATTTTTTTTTCTTATATATTGCTTGGGTTTTTGATAAGCTGTCACATACCGCTCGTGTCGCGTGCCTGATTTAAGGATTTCTCCTTAAGAACCAACAGCACTCTGAGATAAAATAATGTTGAGGCGTCGGCTCGTATTGGTCTAAGGGATATCCCGTGGCTAATATACGCTCAACTTATTTTAGGAGTAGGGCAACTTAAGTTCTGGCACTACAGAATATCTACTAATCCTAATCGCAACTTGACTGGACACCCCCACTATTATAACAAGAAAGCCTCCAGGATATGATAGTATACTATCACAGCCAAGTTAACACAGATTAAACTTACTAATCACACAAACATAAAAGCTAGACAGTTTGAACAGTGAATGATGGACACTCAAGTCAATAATGAAACTTTCTGAACATGTAATAAATGCAACACATACATTATTTAAGAATCGGCAAATAACTTCAAGAACCCAGAGTGATAGTTGGGACAAAAACTTCAAAACAGATCTGACTGAATGTGTAAGAGATTCCCAAGGTCCGCCTAGATCATCATCATGATCATGTGGACGATTAACAGTGAAGCCCGGCAATAAACCAATTGACCACACTTATCTGAATCCCTGGTTTCTTGAACTTGCTGAATATTCAGTCACTGTGTTGTTACGTTGAAGACAGTCCCACACTAGACACCCGAACACCGGTGATACACCCAAGCTCCTGGAGAGGATCTCAGGTACCAAGTCAATCACTTGAGGCACAAACAAGCTTCCGGATAAATGATGGTGAAGGTACAACACCGCTTATGTAGCCCATAGACCAACTGGAGGATTTCCCTAATGGATGACAAAAGTTTGGTTTACAATTGGATGCCCACCACTGGCTTGGACATTGGTGACTTCCTTGTCGGTGTTTTTGTGGACTGCTGATTCACTGCCTGGCCTCCAAGGAGATACCATCCTGTATCAAGAAGGAACTCAGAATTAGCACTCATCTCAGGGGTTACATGTCAAGCTCAGTTTATTAACATCCACATTAGTAATCATTCAGAGTAGAGTTTTCAGGATAATGAGACAGTATAAGTCTCTAAATATCATCTCTGTTGTTCAGTCAGTAACAGGGACAAGAGACAAGTACCAGAGTGGAGACAGATAGACTCTATCAAACATAGGACATCAACTCTCCTCGCCCACCTCTGCATTGTAGATATACATCCCATCTCTCTCTCACATATATATATATATATATTTTATACCTCCACATTCTGTCCACTGCACACCCAGTGTTGTTGTGCTAAAAAAAACCTCTAACGTCACAGTGCCTAGCTGGCTGAAGTGTGACCCAGTTAAACATGTCCGCTATTTGATACAAACTCTGTCGACTGGTTAGAGAATAATTAACTTGCTGAGTTAAATATATTTATAATGGTGTGGGTCAGGTAGGGCACAAACTATTAGCCTGCGAAGGGAAAGGTTTGATTTCAGGGGCTTGAGTGTCTGGACACCAAGAACGGCCTAGTTTTGCGTGGTCACACAGCTGAATCTTTCCTCCCTGCAGCAGCGGCTAACTTTATAGAGACATATATCATAGTACATGTAAACTATAATCAACTTACCCAAGCTTAGGAATCCTTCAAAGATTAAACTGGTATTTTGAATGCGCCAAGATTTAATCAGAGAGGTGACATACTTCTGCACACCTAGGAAGTCAGGCAAAGAATGACCCGGCCTGATCTCGCTTTGCGTCTCTAGAAAAAAAAGTCCCTTATAAGTACACCAAGGAGTAAAAAGGTTTCCAGGAATTCGGAATATTATTCCAGAAAATATATATCCCACAGTTGCAAGTTTGAAAATGTAGACTTTTCAAAACAACTAGAGAATATAGAAATATCTATTCCACCAGATAGAGGTATATATCAAAATAATTGACTATATACCCACCGGACGGGCTTAAATTTGAAATGTGGCCTGCCCGCTAGGGGCGTCAACGTCACGACGATTCTACTGTGCAGGGTTTAGTTGATTCACTAAGTGACATAAGCTTAGCTTCAGGTTTGACAAAAATCCCATTGGCAACCCTCCCATGCTTGGCTGTCCGCGTGTGGCTGCTATAGATCTATTTCTTACATTCAATGCTGGGTGGACATGGGAGCCAAGGTCATTTTTGAAAGAAAAGTAAATCCGACCTGACCTGATTCCCAGAAATGAACACACCTGCTGTGTTTGCCCTGTTAACACTGTCACCGACCTATTATGAAAACGGCGTGTACTACCAGTGGGCTCATGTTTTCTTCTACCATATAGAACGGAGAGTTGGGGGAGGGGCAGTAGAAGATTGAGAGAAAGTTGAGAAAGAGAGGGAGCAGGAGGAGGAGAGAGGAATTTAAAAAAAAATAGAGACTAAGAAAAGAATGTCGACACTGAGACATGGGGAAAAAAGAAAGGAAAGGAAAAAGAAAGAAAGAAGAGGAGAGATACCAGGAAAAGAAGGTAGCAGGAAGGGGGTGCGGCCATCCCGGTATCATCACTGTGGGGGGGGGGGGGGGGGACAACCACCCCAGGTGTCATTACTGTGCGGAGATAGACCCCCCCCCCCCCGGGTGACATTGCTGTTGCAAAAGGGGGGGGGGGGTTCCGGTATTTGTTAATTAGGTCACGTCAACTGACATTGGCACATTTATATGATCTTTATGTTAGCCTTGCCAGGACACACAATATGATATGTTTTAAGCCAGGCTCGCTGGCAGACAACTGTAAATGTATAAGGTTTTAGATGAAAAATAAATCAGCCTGCAGACATTTTCCTATGTTAAATAGGCGCATATCGTAGTTTATGTAATTGAGACATGCATAAACGGTTAGGTCTCACTGTCCCGATTCTAGCAATATATGGTTGCCAAGGGATTCGTTCAAAAACAAAAAAGTTATGGCCGTAAAATGCAAACATTGAGTCATTTCATCTCACTGGGTCGCAGCCGGAAGCCATGTCTCATGGATTTCCACTACAAT
This sequence comes from Candidula unifasciata, assembly GCA_905116865.2. NCBI lineage: Eukaryota > Metazoa > Mollusca > Gastropoda > Stylommatophora > Geomitridae > Candidula > Candidula unifasciata. Next base: position 198,980 of record CAJHNH020001414.1, on the reverse strand, counting down.
TTTTCTGTCGTGGTATCCGCCACTAAAACGTTAATATCTCCGCTTAGAATTGACTTACAGGCTTAAATGAGGTACCATTGGATTTGTAATTTTAATTTTTATCTAGCTGTTACAATTTCGTAAGTAAAAACATAAAAAAATGAAACTTCACTACCATCCCTATTAGTTTTATTAATTATAATTTACGTACGCTATATTGCTGTGTACAGAGGGAACGCACTCACTATACACATTCTGTTGTTGTGTCTGCATGTCATTTGTCCGAGAGTATTAAATATATACCTGTTGTTTTGTCCTTACCATTTAATATTTACATTTGGTTTTGCCCTATGAACGTTTAATAATTGTATTGTACTCTCCCGGACAGTGAAAATCCACACGTTCGGTTGTGGCTAAAGATTACAATACCTACATAATAAATGTTGGCTAATAGAGTTCCTGGAACACAAAGCCTATTGTTAGACATTATGCCAGAAACAGAAATGATTAGAGTCATTAGAGAAGATAATCATGTTTAACCAGACTTTACGGAGGTACACAGTTAGAAACGTACTTGGCGATAAGCCAGTCCAAAGAATGACATGATTTGTAAGTAAATAGACGCCGGCTATTTCATTACAGAAGATGCGATATGCATTAAACAGAGGAAGCAACCTCTTAAGGAAGCAGCAATAAACGCTGTGGACTATCACAGTAGATAAATAACTGGAAATGCAGGAGGTGGAATTGCACATTCGAATTGAAGAAATGCTACGGTTCATTTCTGAGATATTCTCTCCAGTTAGTATACCTAACGGTATAAGAATTTTTTATACTCTGTAAAGGTTATACTTCATTATTCAGTCTATTTTGACTTTCTCGGAGGTTCTATTTTCATCCTTTCTTGGGGAGATGACATTTTCGAGTTTTACTTTAATGATAACTGGGGATACATGACATGTCATTTCTTGTTGTATGTATATATTATTTTATTTTATCTAACTAGTAATCGTATAGATGTTCAGTAACCATTGTCGATGTGATTATGGAGACATCGCCTTACATGAAAAATGATCAGGTTTGAATTTATAAAGAGGAAATACAAATACTATTCTTTTATACTTCGGACAACTCCGCACATTCATTAGGGTAACCAGTGAATCAGAGGTTGTTATGCTAATACAACGAGGAAGTTGTATCGTTTATTTTACGTCTTTCGAATTATTGACTATTAGTTATTGTATGAATGTCACGTTTTCCTTATACTGCATGAATTTTATTATGTTACATGTTATGATGTATGCTTTCATTACGGGGCTAGATGTTCATATAAGGTCTAGTGAGGCAGCGGGTATAATTAGAGTAGTTTGTAGAGATTAAAATGCAGATAAAAAGCATTTTTTTTTAAGTAGGGGGCGAATGTAATGAAATATAGGTAGAAAGGGGTTAAATGAACAAAGCATACATTTCAGACCTCCAACAAGGCATACTAGTCCATCGCCGTGTGACATGACAGAAATGGGTGATTAGAAAGCTGGCCTGGCCAGCGATACAGAACATCTGCACGATGACCAGAGTTGAATTGAGTGCGGTTATCATGGTAAAACCATGACATCTGATACTGAAGGATGGAAACATACGACAGAGAGGGAGGTGAGCAACGCGATGCACGTGTCCAACTAAAGATACGTTTATCCAAACGTGACCACCGGAGACAGATGACAGGGATTGATTGAGAACGCACGCGAGAAAGAGAGGGAAAGCGAGGGAAGGTCAGCGAGCAGCGAGCGGTTTGAGAGAACAGTTAGGACGGGACCGCTTGAGAGAACAGTTAGGACTGGCCCGCTTGAGAGACCAGTTGGAAAAACTAGAGCTGTACTTCGTTTATAAGCTATATATTAAACTTGGAGTTTAACTAAGAGAGTGATTAAGGAACTCATATAGAGACAAACGAATAGCCAGTAATAGGATAATGAAGTGTTCCTATACTATTAGTTATTGAAATGATTCATTCTGTTTGACTTGATAATATTATTAATAGATAAACTGCTGTGTAATTGTTACACCACTGGCCTTGTTCTTGAGTACATTCAAGAGAGGCACGAACTGTATCCAGACATCTTGGCCGAATTAGGCACATCTATTTCTTGGGGGATGTGAAGACACGACTGTGTCACAGAGTCTAATGGCACCCCTGTCTTGAAAAACAGACAGTCCACAAGACATGAACGCTTATGAACTCTGACAAAGATCTAATCAGTATCACTTTACAGATTCGTCCCAAGAACAGACAGAGACACGGGAGATTATCCGACTCGAATTCCATTTTTTTTACCCTCATACGGGTGTTTATTCGTTACTTTCGTAAAACAGATAATTTAAACATGAGCTATTTTCTTATTATTATTCTTTTTCTTCTTCTTCTTCTTTCACACACACACATACACACACACACCCAAACACACTCACACACACACTCACACACACACAAACATGCAGATTAAAAAGGCGCGCAACTTCTTTGTTCTCGCCTTCGTCATCGTCTTCATCGTCGTCTTCGCTGTTGTCGTCGAAAAAGAAGAAGAAGAAGAAGAGAAGAAGAAGAAGAAGAAGAAGAAGAAGAAGAAAGAAGAGAAGAAGAAGAAAGAAGAAGAAGAAGAAGAAGAAGAAGAAGAGAAGAAGAAGAAGAAGAAGAAGAAGAAGAAGATGAAGAAGAAGGAGAAGAAGAAGAGGAAGAAGAAGAAGAAGAAGAAGAAGAAAAAGAAGAAGAAGAGGAAGAAGAAGAAGAAGAAGAAGAAGAAGAAGAAGAAGAAGAAGAAGAAGAAGAAGAAGAAGAAGAAGAAGAAGAAGAAGAAGAAGAAGAAGAGAAGAAGAAGAAGAAGAAGAAGAAGAGAAGAAGAAAAAGAAGAAGAAGAAAAAGAAGAAGAAGAAGAGGAAGAGGAAGAGGAAGAAGAAGAAGAAGAAGAAGAAGAAAAGGGAGGAAGAGAAGAAGGAGAAGAAGAAGAAGAAAAATAAGAAGAAGAAGAAGAAGAAAAGGGAGGAAGAGAAGAAGGAGAAGAAGAAGAAGAAAAATAAGAAGAAGAAGAAGAAGAAGAGAAGAAAGAAGAAGAAGAGAAGAAGAAAGAAGAAGACGAAGAAGAAGAAGAAGAAGAAGAAGAAGAAGAAGAAAGAAGAAGAAGAAGAAGAAGAAGAAGAAGAAAAGAAGGAGAAGAAGAAGAAGAAGAAGAAGAAGAAGAAGAAGAAGAAGAAGAAGAAGAAGAAGAAGAAGAAGAAGAAGAAGAAGAAGAAGAAGAAGAAGGAAGAAGAAGAAGAAGAAGAAGAAGAGAAGAAGAAGAAGAAGAAGAAGAAGAGAAGAAGAAGAAGAAGAAGAAGAAGAAGAAGAAGAGAGAAGAAAGAAGAAGAAGAAGAAGGAGAAGGAGAAGAAAAAGAAGAAGAAGAAGAAGAAGAAGAAGAAGAAGAAGAAGAAGAAGAAGAAGAAGAAGAAGAAGAAGAAGAAGAAGAAGAAGAAGAAGAAGAAGAAGAAGAAGAAGAAGAAGAAGAAGAAAATAAGAAAAAGAAAAAAAAAAAGAAGTCGATAAGCAAAATAAATCTCAGTGTGGTAAAGGTTATTTCCCTTAGAGAAGTAATCCCTTGACCTGAAAAAAACTAAACATTTGGATATTGAAAATGACCACTGAGAATCATTGTTACAATATTTGTTTTCACCACATAGCATTTTATCCACAAAGCAAGTGTGTGCAAAATTTCAACAATATACCTGATAGGGAAATGGTATAACATCTAACACCGCGCACCATCCAGACTTACCGGAGTAAAAAAAAAAAAAAGCTAATAAAATTGAAAGCCTTGTAACAAATTACCTTTTAAAGCAAGCATAAGCAGTTCCTCCATCAAAATGATGAATAGCATTTTGAAGCACAAGAAGTGGGACAAATCCTATATTTCCGATCTCTCTTTTGCTCAGTCAACAAGTGCTCTAACAACAAAAGAAAACAGAAAAAAAAAATACAGATATTGAAATATAGTTTTCTCTGTTAAGCATTTCTGCTGGAACAGGAAGAGAACGTAGAATCTGTCCTCTATTCCTCAAAGTTATTGTCTATTAGCTTACCTGATTCAAGTATGTATAGTAGTAAAATAATCATCAGAGCTTTAAAAGTTACTGAAGAAATGAACAAATTAGAAGGAACAATAAAAGATAAGCAGACAGTGCACCGCAGTACAGAAACTAAAAATGCCAGAAGAGGTTGGCGTGGAAAGGGAGGGGGGGGGGAGGTGTGTACGTTGTTATTTCTATTGAACTTCAGTTCATCTTTAATTTCTTCTTATTGTTCCCATGACAGGTTGGTTATGTCTCCTGTCTCGGCCTTATAGGTGTCATAGACATGCTGTATGATGCTTTACTCCCATGTCAAGAAATCGTTTTAGAGTCAAGAGATCCATCATCATCCACTAGCCCAGTTCGAAGAAAAGAGATGAAGTTACTCAGGAAATCACGTCTGAAAGAATCTGTTTTATATTTGGTACAACCACATAGAAATATGCGCCCAGGGCCCTCCGAAAGGGGGGGGGGGGAGAATGAAGGGCCTAATCAAATTGATACACTCGGTGACGACTATGCTAGCCTCCAGACTTAGATACTCGCCCAACGTCCGGGCTGGCTCTGTACATGTGGGAAAAGCTTCACGGGGTTGCATGGTCTGAGAACGCATGCCGGAAGAATGAAATGCGAGGGTGCTCCACGCAGTAAACGCCGTCGCAAAACTACTACTCCTGTGGTAGTTTCTGAGTCGTCAGGAAACGACGGGCAGGGTGAACCCCACTTGCCCGGAGAGGCCCATGACGTCGACTGCGGAGGAGCACCTTTGATGATTTCTGAGGAAGTGCGTTCCAGGATCAGGTTTCCACCTGCGAGCGATAAGGTGGTGTGGTGTAAGTTGGAGGCTACATTGTGTCAGTTACTCAAACATGATTTAAACAAGAAGTCGTTAGGCGACAAGCTTACAAAATTTGGTGATGTTATATATGAACACTGCTCCCGCGAGTTCGGGACAGTGCAGAAGGCACAGCCGGGTGCCAAGCAGAATACTAGCAGGAGGCAGAGGGACATTCTGAAGTGTCGGGCAGACAAGAATGCCCTCAGAAAACGGTTCAAAGCCGCTACAGGCAGCGAACGGGAGTCTGGTTGCATTTGAAGAACAGACACAGTGCCCTCTGTCGCGCTGAGCGTTTCTGTGCCAACAGACGGAGAACCAAAAGGGAGCGAAAGAAATTCTTTAGGGACCCGTATCAGTTTGCCCGAGGTCTATTCGAGCAACCGAAGTCTGGGACTCAGTCAGGAAGAACTTTAGTCACATCTACGCAAGATGTACTCCGACAAAAAGAGGAGAGAGCCTCTCGATGACAATCCAGAGATTCTTAGCGGCCTCAAGCAGCATTTGGTGCCGAAGGTACCATTTAAAATGTTACCTCCCCTTTGGTCTGAGGTTGAGGAAGTTGTTAAAAAGGCCAGCGGCAAGTCTGCCCCAGATCCGAACGGTGTTCCGTACATTTTTCACAAGCGCTGCCCGAAAATCATAAAAATGCTTCACGTCTTGTTGAGACAAGCGTGGATCCGTAATCACATATGTCCAGAGTGGCAAAAGGCAAATGGGGTCTACATTCCTAAAGAGCAGGAATCGAGGAGTCTTTCCCAATTCAGGCCCATCTCGCTGTTGAATGTCGAGGGTAAGATATTCTTCTCGGTCATGACTCGCCGGCTCACACAGTATCTGATGGCTAACAAGTACATCGATACGAGTGTTCAGAAGGGTGGTATTCCATGCGTTCCTGTGTGCCTTGAACACGCGACCATGATTTGGAAGGCTATCCAGAGAGCCAAGCATGAGAGAACCGAATTGCACGTTATATGGTTGGACTTAGCCAACGCCTACGGGGCAGTACACCATAGGCTACTGTGGCGAGCCCTTCGCATGTTTCACGTACCGGAACAGATCAATCAAATGATTGAGCAATATTTCTCTAAGTTCGCTTTGCGCTTCTCTACCTCGACGTTTACCACGAGGTGGACTGAGCTACAAGTTGGGATAGCTATGGGGTGTACGATCTCACCAATACTGTTCGTCATGGCCATGCAGATCATGTTGGACGGGGCGGCCAGCTACGGACTGGCCCTTCAAATAGGGGATCTCTGGATGCCACCATTACGTGCCTTTATGGATGACACGAATATTATAACGGGCAGCGAGGAGTCTGCCCGCACGATCCTGAAAAGATTGGACGCGATGGTCAAATGGAGCGGTACGCAGTTCAAACCGCAGAAGTCGAGGAGTCTGTCCATCCTTAAGGGTGGGGTGGTGGCAACCAGTTTTACGGTGGCAAGGAACAAGATCCCCACGGTTCTAGATGAAACGGTGAAGAGCCTCGGTCGCGTTTACGACTCAAAGTTATCTGATAGAGCGGAGGTCCGGCGAATACACGAGTCACTGGCTACAGGCCTGCTCGCGATCGAGCGTTGCAGGCTGATCGGGAAATTCAAGGTATAGTGTCTCCAATTCATGTTGATTCCGAAGCTCCTATGGCCACTGTTAGTCTACGAGGTGACGATGACTGCAGTGGAAACCATGGAGAGGAAAATCAACACAGCCTTGAGAAAGTGGATTGGTGCACCGCCTTGTCTGACCGACCCGCGGTGCTCTGTATTGCAAGCAGGCTAAGCTGGTACTCCCGTTCAAATCGATAACTGAAGAGTTCAAATTTGGCAAAGTAAGACTCGCCATGCTCTTGCGCGAGTCTTCAGATACAAATGTCATCGCTGTCCAGCCAGCTCTAAAGACTGGCCAGAAGTGGAGGGTCCTCGATGCGATAGAATCTGCCCATAATGCACTAAAATTGAAGGAGATAATGGGATACACTCAAACCGACTGTCGAGGCCTAGGGCACGGGCAGGTCAATTGGTGGTCAAAGGCCTCAGCCAAAGAACGCCGAGACATGGTAATACAAATGGTGAGGGACAACAAAAACGAGGTTCGGGTCCAAAAAGCAGCCCAGCAGTCGCAGCAGAGCCATTGGGTCAGCCTGGAGAGCGCACTGCCAAGAATACTCACATGGGGTGAGATCTGGCGGATGACCCCGCTGCGACTGAGCTTTATCGTTCGTTCGGCGTACGATGTATTACCGTCCGGTGTTAACATGGTTAAGTGGTCTGCGACTAACGATCCGACTTGCCCGTTGTGTAAATCGAAGCAGACGCTGGAACACGTCCTGTCCGCGTGCAGGAAAGCCCTGGGCCAAGGCCGATATACCTGGCGACACAACAAGGTGCTAAAAGAGTTAGCTGCCGTTGTTGACCAGGCTAGAATGAGATCTAACGCCAGAGCCAGTTCTACCACCGTCCCCATACGTTTCCTCAAGGCTGGGCAGACTCCAAAAGGTAAGGTCAACTGAAACGCATTCGGTCTATCTGTGCTAGACTCTGCGAGGGACTGGTTACTGGCGGTTGATCTGCCGGGCCATGAAAGTTACCCCGAGTTAATCCAGAAGACCGGCCTGCGACCTGACATAGTTCTCCACTCTGCGCAGAAACGGCAGCTCATCCTGATTGAGTTGACCGTCCCGTATGAGTCGTGTATGGACGAGAGTCACACATATAAGCTCGAGAAATATTGTGACTTAGCAGCCGGTCTGAGGAGAAACGAGGTGTACACAGTACGGGTCTTTGCCGTCGAAGTGGGAGCGAGAGGCCTCGTTTCCACTTCGCTCTACAATGTGGTTAAAGAACTAGGATTGCGAGGTAATGAACGGAAACGAACACTCAAAAAACTGGGCGAGGTAGCCGAAAGGGCCTCGAGCTGGCTTTGGACGCAACGCAACAACGTAGGGGACGGGCCTCGGTGAGCTGGTCCGGGTGTCTAGCGGAAAAGGGTCTCTCACCCCTTGAAAGTCCATCGTGTCCGAATTGTCTGCCAGTGATCCTCTGCCGCTGCTAATAAAAGTCCAACATGTGTCCGGTAAACCAATCGTAAGCTTGTCGCTTGGTCGTCCAGGTATGCTGACTGCTTTAATTAGGCTGCCGCGACGACTTCTTATCTCATAGTACCTTCTGCAAACCACCAAATCGTCTTGTCCCTATCCGAAAGAAAACACCATCCGGTAATTTCGTGCAGCAGGGTACCAGCCCTGAGCTTCGTGAACTCAGGTGGGCCCACCTCCGAAAGTGTCTAGGAATCGTGGGCCGAAACACGTGTCAACGAGGATAATTTCTACTGACGACTGGTAGATCCCTGCTGTACTTGCTCCCTGTGAGTTTATTCCTATTGTGCCAGGACACTCTGGGATAAAAAGAAATGGACGAGCGGACTGGCTTTCTGTTAGGGCCACGGTAGGTACAGAAAAACAATGGACTAGGCCGATGTGCTCTTAAGGAGAGAGAACACGTGAGTCAGTAGCACTCAAAATAATGATCAAGGCACCCAGGAATCAACATTATAGCTCTCGGGACACGTCCGATAAGCGTTCCGTCCCCGTGCTTCAGCAGCAACATAAGATTTTAAATTACGATGGTACCAGTACCTGTCTGATTGTATATCCGTCCCGCCTTTGCCTTTAGTGTCCAGCGTCGGCTATATTCCCTTGTAACTCCTTGCAGTGCTGTTCTCCTCAGACCGTAATGATCTATCTATGCCTCTTCACTGTTCACTAGCTCCCAAAGGGCCCTCATAACATCTAGCTTGTCATACATCAATTCACCACCAGTTAGTGCAGTACCGGCCAGTTTATCTGTCCGTTTATTTCCCAACACACCGGCATGACCTGGAGAAAATATCCAAATGATGCTAACTACCCGGGATCTTTGAAGTGATGCTTGCCACTCTGCACAAAGCATGTCTGATTCCACGTTTCTCAACATGCTCTGTGAGTCAGTTACAATGACGGCATGTGTGTACAGCTGATTGTCAAGCCAATGGAAGCAGCAGTGACTTCCTCCACCGCCATTCTCAAAGTAAGCGTTGTGATATCGTAACTGAGACTTTGTTGCACAAGGCGACGTCCATTTGCCTTTTCTATGAACCCCCAAGCACAGTCTGCCCCTCAACATAGACCCATCTGTACTCACGTACCAAAGTTATTAGAACCCTACACTAGTCTGAAACCTGATCGGACACTTTGACCCACTACTCTCCTCGCCTAAATTTGTCAAGCCTACATACATGTCCAATTGTCTCTTTAGCTTGCGCTATCCAAGACTTTCATCTTTTCAGTCTGTGACCCTTAGGTCAAAAGAGAACAAAGAACTGTATTTCAAGACAAGTGTCATCAGGCATAAAAACTATATGGAAAAAAAATGTACCCAAGATGGGATCGATCGCTTATGGGCTTGTCTGATGCGCAGTGTGAAAAGATCTGTCGAATAACGCAGGAAAACAATGAAGAATCCAGTGTTGCCAAAAATAACAATGATTGATATGAGATTACATAAGTTATCATTGTAAAGATCTTACGTCATGTCCGAAAAAATGTCTGCATGAATATGTGGCAAACAGGGAAGCCAACGTGTGGATAATATTTCTTATAGCATGGCCATTGGACTAAGGCACAGAGAGTAAACAACAGATAGACGATGACGACATCAGTTTGGGGGATATATTAATGTCATGCTTAGTTAGCCATTTGGAGATGACAGGTTCGATTCTCGTCACCGTAGCCATAGGTTAGATTGTTACGTTGTCTAGTGTGTCCTTCTATCTTTTTACTTTTTTCTGTGAGTGCCGCCCACTACATTGTCTATTTATTTATTTTAAATGAAACACTCATTTAGTCACAATGTTTACAGAAATGAAACCATTACAGTAATTAGTAATTTAGAGACTTACATTTGATGCTGGTAAATTATAAGTCTTAGTAATAAACAGGTTAGTGGACTTGCGACTATTGTGTGTTTGTGTTGCTTAATGAGCAAACAACAAACCACCAAGTGTCCTGGTTCGATTTACACTCCAACTGTTGTACTCAACTTGCGCACAAAACTGTCAGGAAAACGCAACGACATGTCTCCGCCATATATGCACATTTATTGTCACAATTTCAAGCGGGTAAAGACAAACACGTACATAATAATGCAAGCGAAATAACCTGACACGTCACTGGCTAATTAGGAAGTGAATGTCCCACACTTCGCTCGCGCCTTTCGGTCAACACTTCTGACTTTTGCAGGCATTTTTTGATTTAGTTAGCCTTCTGGGTTATATAAATCTGTGGCAATGACCTTTTCAGTTCATACAAAACCGTTCGCACAATATGAAGTAACACAACAACACTTAGGAATGTGGTAGCATACCTAAAAGTGTTATACGAATTATATATTGCACAGTTTTTAGACATACACACACACAAACTCACACACACACATACATACATACATACATACATACATACATACATACATACATACATGTATGCATGTATGCATACATACATACACACACACACACACACGCACGCACGCACCTACACACACACATATATACATACATACATACACACACACATCCATCCATCCATCCATCCATCCATCCATCCATCCATCCATCCATCCATCCATCCATCCATCCATCCATCCATCCATCCATCCATCCATCCATACATACATACATACATACATACATACATACATACATACATACATACATACATACATACATACATACATACATACATACATACATACATACATACATACATACATACATACCACGGCCATCTTTAGGCTATAAATAGGCCAACTGGGTCAACAGGGATTTCCGTTCTTGTGCAAGAATTGAGTCCTTCTGTGTAAACAGTTTTTATCGAGGAGATGTATACACAAATTAAACAACAGTTTAATTAATTTTCGACATATTTTTTTAGAACTATACGTCATTTTTAAAGTAAATAAGTGTGCCAATTAAATATAACAATAAAGGCTGTTACAGACAAACAAAAATGCTTTTGCTACAGTCAACATGAACATAAACATCAATAACGTTTAGATGTAAACTAAAAGTTGTTCCAGCAAAAGTAAAGAAATATCAGTGATAACTCTTTGATTCTGAGAGGGTATTGCTGCATCAGAGGAGCGGGGTGAGGGGGGGGGGGAGGGGTGACATTTGTACTTTATCAAATTTAGCGCATAAAAATACTGCGATGAAACATACACATGTCATACATAACATAAATTTAAATGATTGATGGTTATTATTATTATTAGTAGACTGCTACAACATATAATTATACTGTTATTTAATAATTAGTAAACAAGCACAATCAGTATGAAATTGATATGTTCAATACTTTTTTCACCCAGAATAGTTTTCTTAACAGTACTTATAGCACTACTAAAAATGTATCCTCAAGGTACAAACAGCACAAACAAATTTTTCCAGTTTCATCTTGTTGGATGAATTCCTTATCATTGCGAATTTATTGTAACAAATATGCAAAAGAAGTGGATGAGCAACCAGAAGTTTTCGCAAAAGTTTACAGTTAGTGTTTGCGAAGCAAAACAAAAGCCAGTTTACAAAAATTAACAGACCGTAGAACTGCAAATATGCAAAAGAAGTCGATGAGCAACCAGAAGTTTCCGCAAGAGTTACAGCCAATGTTCGCGAAGCAAAGCAAAAGCCAATTTACAAAAATTAATAGACCGTAGAACTGCAAGTATGCAAAAGAAGTCGATGAGCAACCAGAAGTTTCCGCAAGAGTTTACAGCCAATGTTCGCGAAGGAAAACAAAAGCTAATTTACAAAAATTAACAGACCGTAGAACTACAAATATGCAAAAGAAGTCGATGAACAACCAGAAGTTTTCTCAAGAATTTACAGCCAGTGTTCGCGAAGCAAAGCAAAAGCCAGTTTACAAAAATTAACAAACATATAATTATACTGTTAGTCAACAATTAGTAAAGAGGCAAAGAGTGACTTGCTGTGAGAAGTTAGTTAGTAAATTAAATATTATTTTCATCCACTTACCTAGAGCTCCGAAATATCTTGACACAATTTATCCACAGTGTGTTGCACCATTTATGCAGAGTGAATATGAAAGCAATAGTTTTCTTCAAACACAAGATAGTTTGCACCTGACAACTGTCGATATTCTCC